>VXBC01013293.1:89937-100746 GCA_013399945.1 Ploceus nigricollis
TTTTGTCTTCCACCAGGGCCCCTCTCCAGCCGGGGAGGAGGGTGGGATGGTGGCGGGAGGGGACAGGAGTGGCTGTGGGGGACCCACGGCTGGGAGGACGGGGGTGCCACTCCAGGGAGGCTCTGACAGGTCTCTGCCTCGCTGGCTGCCAGACTTGGAAGGGATGTGGAGAAGGCAGCAAGAGGAGGGAGGGCCCTGGGCTTTGCCGGCTTTTCATCACTGCCCAGCTCCTCAGGGAGGATTTTGGGGTGACGCTGTTGCCAGGCCAGTGGGGTTCCTCCTCGCGGGGTGCTCTGGCTCCCGGCGCTCGGGCCCAGCCTGCAGAAACGCCGAGCAGCCGCAGTGGCAGCCGGAGCTGGAGCAAATCCTGGGACGTGCTACGGAATACCCAGGATTCAGCCCATCCGTGCCTTCGGCGCAGGACTGACCATCAGTGGCCGTTTTCTCGCACACACGATCCCTGATCTCCGCGTGGAGCTGGGATGAGCTGTTTGCTGGGATGTCGCTCCAGCTCCGGGTACCAGAGCAGGGCTGGGGGGAGCGTGGAGGGGGGATTAGCACTTGTGTGCTCAGTGCAGGGTTTGGACAGACTTGTAAGCCGTGGCTCCGAGCCACACAATCAGCCGCTGGGAGAGAGGAGAGGCTGGACTTCGGTGCCCATTCCCGAAGCGGTGCTGCCTCCCGTGGAACGGGGCCAGCAGGCTGTGGGAATCACAGGGAGCACAGGCTTGTTCAAGCAGTTGCTTAAATTCGCGGCACTTTATAACCTCTCTCTCATTAAGGCTTGGTTTTTTTTGGTGGGGATGGCTGAATTCTGTCGGATTTTGCATGCCACTGTCCTCCGAGAGCTTCCCAGTCATGCATTAAGCAGCGTGACTAACGCCTCTCTCATGTGGTTCAGTCTCTCTCACACACTCCCCGTAGGGAGAATTGTGTGTGCGGAGGAATAGTTGTTTTGGGAGGGGCTTTTATTTTTAAGTGCTCTGTGCTTTGCCAGCAGGTTGGAAAAAGGTGCCTAGCACCAGAGAAGAAAGTGTGGGATGGTCCTTAGATCCCATGGGAAAATAGCCTGGTGCCTTGGACTGGCCCCTGGGAAGCCTGTGTCTCCTGCACAGACGTGCTTGTGGAGGCTTCCTCCTCCTCCTCCTCCTCCTCCTCCTCCTCCTCACGCCCAGCTCTGGGCTCTCACGTCTGCGCCGTGTCATTCGCACCCCTGGGTGCCGAGCACAATTCCTGACCTGGCTGATTCCTTATCCTGCCGAGCCCAGGGCCCCTCGTGCCTTCCAGCAGTGCCCCTCAGGCCCTCTCCTCCTCACACCTCCCTGCTCTGCAGGGTGCCTTCCTTCACCTGCAGGAATGGGGCTTGGGCTCAGATTCCAGCCCTGGTTTTGGAGCAGAAATCCTGGGTGCTGGGCACCTTTGGCTGACACTCTTCCTCCTCCAGGCTGGCACAGGGCTCCTGGCATTTCCAGCTGCTGGGCCCTCCCTCCCAGCTCCCTCAGCCATGTGAGGCATCAGCACTGCCTTGAGACTTTTCCCTTTCCTGGCGATCTTTCACCTCGCACCAGGGCTTAGTCAGGACGTGGCTACGTCACCAGCAGCCAGGCCCAGCCCAGTGCAAACAGCCCAGTGCAAACAGCCCAGCCACGGGCACGGTGCCTCTCCCAGCCTGGGCAACCTCCAGGAGCCCTTTCCCAACAGCTGGAGCTGCCCATCTTCCCTGTCCTCACTCACTGCCATGCCCAACAGGAGCGCAGCGCTGGCGGACCTCGGAGCAGGTTCACCCCGTGGAGGCAGCTGGATGAGGGGGGTCTGGTGTGAGCGCACGCGGGGGGGTGGCAGACATGAGCGTGACCCAGGTGCCAGTGCCCCCGCACAGGTGACATCACACACATCCACAGGCGGCGGCGCCAGGGGCATGCGCACACGCGGGCACACGCGTTGTGTGGGGCGCACACACGTGCAGGAGCGCGAGCTCACGCCTGGGGCACGGGCCCGGAGCGGGCAGGGATGTGCTCCTTGCCCCGTGTGACAGAGCTGCACACCCTGCTAGGGCACAGGTGTGACGTGTGTGCCTTTACCTATGGACACACGGCCGTGCTCCGGGCAGGTGCACACCTCTGGAACACTCAGTGCACACCCAGCACAGACACACACACGTGTGTGCACACACTGCCCGTGCTGATGCACAAATCTCTTGTGTTTCTGCTTGGCTCCTGACCTCCTCCATCCTCAGCCTGGTCCAGGGATGGAAGATGTCCTGCTCTCTCTCCTCATCCCTTCCTCCTGGAGTCACACATCCCTGCGCTGGTGTGGGCAGCTCTGCATGGCCTCAGCCAGCTGGGGATGGCTCTGCTCTGCACAAAGGAAGTGGCAGGAAGGGAGCAGAGGCAAGCTTGGCTTCAGGGCCACAGTCTCTTCTCCAGGCACGGAGATGTATTTTGGCAGAGCTCATCTTGTCCATGTCCCCATGTCCATGGGGAAGCAGAGGGGTGGAGGGACCAGGAGCTGTTGGCTTGTGGGAAGTACCAAGGAGGACAGAGCAGGGTGTTGCGCTTGCTGATGATCTGTACCATGCCAGGCTAACCAAGAACGGGACACTTGCAGTGTGGCACCATGGAGGGGGATGGTGATGGAGCGCTTGCCCATAGAGTGTTTGCTTGTCCTTGGGTGCAGAGTATGGAGAGAGGGAGCGATGGGAGCGGCGAGAGCAGGGTGATGCTGCGGGGCCTTGGCAGATGTTTGTGGCTGTTAATTTTAGGGCACCCAGTCCCTGGGGTTTTGGGTGCCAGTGAGCAGCGTTGAACCCCTTTATGCTCATGGCTCAGCAGAAGCTCCTGGACCCTGGAGGAGGAAAATGCATTCCCAGAATGGAAACCAGGGAATGGGAAAGCTGTTGGCCAAGCACAGCACCAGATGGGGGCTTAGTGGCAGGGCATGTGGCTTGGTACAGGAGGGGACAGTCTGTGGGGCTGGCGGTGTGCCTGGCATGGCCTGGGCAGTGTGTGGGCACGGGGAAGAGGTGCCAGTGGTGGGGGCAGTGGTGCAGGGGTGCAGCAGTGCAGGGGTGTCTCTGCAATGCAGGGGGGCAGCGCTCCCAGCACTGCTGCTGCAGCAGCGCGGTGGGCACTGGCATGGACTGGGCACCTAGTGCGTGCCATGTCCCAGACTGGAGTGGGAGGGAATGGGAAGGAACAGTGTGTCTGCAGTGAGGAAGGGAACAGGAGCTGCTGGCGCAGGGTGTGGGGTTGCCTAGTGACTGTGCAGCAAGGGGGATGCTGTGCTGCCGTTGCAGTGTGCCGGGGCTGGGCACTGCCGGGGGCTGCCCGGGGCTTCCTGCACTGCAGCACAGCCTGGGCAGGGCCCCGGTGTCCCTCTGACTGCCGGGGCACCGGGGGTGGCAGTGCTCCACAGGCAGTGCAGGAGGGATGATGCTCAGGGCCCCTGCATCCCTGCAGTGCCGGGTGGGTGGTGCCTCTGTACCTGGCAGTGCGAGGCTGGCAGTGCCACTGTGCTGGCAGTGCAGCAAGGGCAGTGCTGCTCTGTTCCTGCCACAGCGGTGCCCCGCGGCCCTGCAGTGCTGGAGGGGTGGCAGCCCTGCATCTCTGCAGCACCTCATGGCCCTGCAGCCCTGCAGTGCTGGACGGGCGGCATCCCTGGAGCGCCTTGTGTTCCTGCAGTGCTGGATGGGTGGCAGTCCTGCATTCCTGCAGTGTCCTGTGTCCCCGAAGTGATGGCTGCTGCTGTTCCTGCAGTGCAAGCAGTGATGGATGGGAGGGAGCTGGATGCTGGCAGTGCCCCGTGTCCCTGCAGTGCTGGATGCATGGCAGCCCTGCATCCCTGCAGTGCCCTGTGTCCCTGGGTGGGTGTCAGTTCTGTATCCTTTCAAAGTCCTACATCCCCACAGTGCTGGATGGGTGTCAGTCCCACATCCCNGCAGTGATGGATGGGAGGGAGCTGGATGCTGGCAGTGCCCTGTGTCCCTGCAGTGCTGGATGCATGGCAGCCCTGCATCCCTGCAGCGATCCATGGACTTCCATCCCTGCATGGGTGGCAGCCCTGCATCCCTGCAGTGCCCTGTGTCCCTGGGTGGGTGTCAGTTCTGTATCCTTTCAAAGTCCCACATCCCCACAGTGCCGGATGGGTGTCAGTCCCACATCCCTGCAGTGCCGGATGGGTGTCTGTCCCACATCCCCACAGTGCTGGATGGGTGTCAGTCCCACATCCCCACAGTGCTGGATGGGTGTCAGTCCCACATCCCTGCAGTGCCGGATGGGTGTCAGTCCCACATCCCACAGAGCAGGCAGAACTCCCCATTTGGTGCTCCCATTTCTGCAGTGCTGGCAGCTGCGTGCAGTGCCCGTGCGTCCCTGCCGTGCGTGGCAGGCAGTGCCCCTGCACTGGTGGCACACAATGCTTCTGTGTTTGGGTGGTGAGAAGCTGTCTCAGAGTCTGGCCGGCTCCCATCGGGTTGTTGGCAGCAGGCTGCCTGCAGTCCACCCTGTTAGTGTGCCTCGTTGGGTCTAATTACGGTTGGTGTGGTGATGAAGAGGGTGGACAGTGGCAGGAGTGGCTTCCTGCAAGTGACAGGGCTGAGGTTTCAATGACAGGGTTACTCACTCCAGCAGGGCGTTGCAGGAACTTTGCAAGCTGGGACGGGTCCTTCAGGGCACCGGAGGCTGCCGGAGCCAGCCCCAGCAGCCCCTTCCCTTCGGGAGCTGTGCCAGGACCATGTGCGGTCCCACATGGCGCAGGGGGGTAAGCCAGGGAAGTGGGCTGGTCGCTAACCTCCGGTGTCTGTGTCTCCTCCAGCTCCCCTGCAGCGCAGGATGAACCTGCTGGCGTCCTGCCTGGGCCTTTGGCTCCTCTGCCAGCTCCCTGCCCTGGCCTCGGGGACACGTGCGGTCTACAAAGTGCAGGAGGAACAACCCCCCAACAGCCTCATAGGGAGCCTGGCCTCTGACTACGGCTTACCGGACATGGGGCACCTCTACAAGCTGGAAGTGGGGGCCCCGTACCTCCGTGTGGATGGCAAGACTGGGGACATCTACACCACAGAGACCTCCATCGACCGGGAGAGCCTGCGGGAGTGCCAGCACCTCCTGCCCGGAGAGCCCTGCTTCCTGGAGTTCGAGGTGTCCATCACTAACCTGAACGCCAACAGCAGCCCACGCCTGCTCGAGGGGCAGATCGAGGTGCTCGATATCAATGACAACACCCCCAACTTCGCCTCGCCCGTCCTCACCCTCTCCATCCCTGAAAACACCAATGTCGGGACGCTCTTCCCCATCCCCCTGGCCATGGACCGGGACTCGGGCCCCAACGGCGTTGCCTCCTACGAGCTGATGGCTGGTCCGGAGGCGCAGGAGCTCTTTGGGCTGCAGGTGGCCGAGGACCAGGATGAGAAGCAGCCTCAGTTGATCGTCATGGGGAACCTGGACCGGGAGCAGTGGGACTCCTATGATCTGACCATCAAGGTGCAGGATGGAGGGAACCCCCCGCGGGCCAGCAGTGCCCTGCTCCGCATCACCATCCTGGACATGAATGACAACGCGCCCAAGTTCGAGAAGGCCCTGTACGAGGCAGAGCTCTCCGAAAACAGCCCTGTGGGGCACTCCGTCCTCCAGGTGAGTGTGCAGGACTCTTCTCCTCACCGCTTCCCCTCCTGCCTGGCTGCAGGGACAGCCCAGGAGTATTGACATGGCTGTGGTTCCTCCAGGGAGGAGGGAGGGTTAGATGGAGGAGCTCACAGTGTCACCCAGGGCCAGCGGGCAGGCAGGTCCCTGGGATATCACATCTGCTCAAGCGAGGTTGGAGAGGATGTGCAGGAAGGCACAGCTGGAGTGGGGCTGCAGAACATGGCTGAGGGGCAGCAGCAGAGCTGCAGTGAGCAGGGTTCCGGGTTACTGGGAGGGCTGGGACCTGAGGGCCACCGGGAGCCTGGCTTGGGGCCAGCACGATCTCAGTGCTGCCCACAGACAAGACATAGACCCTTTCATAAGTTGCATTCCCTTGGCCGCTCCATGGAAACTCAGGAGGTGGGGACAGGGAGCATCCCTGCTGCCCCTGCGCGGGGCTGGCCATGGCTCCGGAGGTGCCCTGCTGTCTGCAGGGAGCGGGGGCTCTGCCTCGTCTCGGGCAGCGCTGCAAACTGGCCTGGAGAGCCCAGGGGGCTGGATCTTGGAGGATTTGGCTTGGAGGGGGCATTGAGATGATAGTAGTCGACATCTGTTTATCTGCAGCTGCCATCTTAATAAGCGGAGCGCGGCCAGCTCTCATCTGCCTGCTAATTCTGATGTGAATTTTTTAAGAATTCATTTTTCACTGTTAAGAGAATGGGAGTTGGAAGCAGATAAGGGAGCTGCATGGCCGGGAGGAGAATGGGCTGAGATGCCGCTGCTGCCATTGCTCAGCTTTTATCTTTCAGGGGGAAAATGACTTCCGCCTGTTTTGTGAGTGGAGGTAAAAGGTGGAATTTACATTTAACAACTTTCGTTCTCCATCCAAATCTGCTGAGCAAGATAACGGCGGAGCAGCAAATGGTGCAGAGAAGAGGCTGCTCAGAGAGCCGATTAGGGAGGCAAATGTTAGACAAACCTCATCTTCTTTAGAAAGCAAATAATAGGCGTAGAGGCAGGTTTATGGGGATGCAGTGCTCCTGGCAGGTGGGCAGGGATGGACGGTGCTGTGCAGGGCTCAGACAGCCCCAGTCCCTGCGCGGCTGCATCCCTGGATGCCGTGATGGAGCTGCTGCAGCTCTGCACATCATTGCCTCCTTCCTCGCCCTCACCTGAGCCAGGCAGCTGCTCCAGCCCCTCCTCGGGGGCACAGCTGGAGCTGTCCCTCCCTGCTGCTGGCTGGGTCTCAGCGGCACGATTCCATGGTTCCGGAGGATTCCCTGCATGCCGGAGCCGGCTGGGAGGGGAGCGCAGCCAACCAGCCCAGCCGGTTTCTCCAGAAGAGCAAGGCAGAGCCTCCATGCCCGAGGGTGGCTCCCAGCTGCTCTGCCGGTCCCAGGCTCTTTGCCCCACAGTCCTTGGCCCCAGAAGAGGAAATCCTGGTTTTTCCCCCCGGCTGTCCCCAGGGAAGGCCGCGGTGGTTTGCGGAGGGGCTCGCTCCACCGTGCCCTTGTCCTGCTCACCGATTGTCCCTCTGTCCCCCAGGTGAAAGCCAACGATTCGGACCAGGGTGCCAACGCCGAGATTGACTACTCCTTCCACCAGGCCTCGGACATGGTGCGGCGGCTGCTGCGCCTGGACCGCGCCACGGGGCTCATCACCGTGCAGGGCCCCATCGACCGCGAGGACATCGGCACCCTCAAGTTCTCCGTCATGGCCAAGGACAAGGGCGCCAACCCCAAGAGCGCCCGCACGCAGGTGGTGGTCACCATCAAGGACATGAACGATAACGCGCCCTCCATAGAGATCCGGGGCATAGGGTTGGTCACCCACCAGGATGGCATGGCCAACATCTCGGAGGACGTGCCAGTAGAGACAGCAGTGGCTCTGGTGCAGGTGTCCGACCGAGATGAGGGTGAAAATGCTGTGGTGACCTGCGTGGTGGCCGGTGACGTCCCATTCCAGCTGCGCCAGGCCAGTGAGACAGGGAGTGACAGCAAGAAGAAATACTTCCTGCAGACCACCACGCCACTGGACTACGAGTCGGTGAAGGAGTACACGATTGAGATTGTGGCCGTGGACTCGGGGAACCCGCCCCTCTCCAGCACCAACTCCTTGAAGGTGCAGGTGATGGACGTCAATGACAACGCCCCTGTCTTCAGCCAGAGCTTCACTGAGGTGGCCTTCCCTGAGAACAACGAGCCCGATGAGCTGGTCATGGAGGTGAGTGCCACTGACGCTGACAGCGGCTCCAACGCCAAGCTGGTTTATTCCCTGGAGACAGACCCCTCCTCCAAGGGCTTCTTCAGCATTGACCCTGACTCCGGGGAGATCCGGGTGAAGGCGGTGTTGGACCGAGAGCAGCGGGAACGCTACGAGTTCTTGGTGGTGGCGGAAGATAAGGGCAGCCCCAGCAAGCAGGGCACAGCGTCTGTGGCCATCAACGTCATGGACAGGAATGACAACGACCCCAAGTTCATGCTGAGCGGCTACAACTTCTCAGTGATGGAGAACATGCCGCCCCTCAGCCCCGTGGGCATGGTGACGGTCATCGATGCTGACAAAGGAGAAAATGCCCGGATCCAGCTGTCAGTAGAGCAAGACAACGGGGATTTTGTCATCCAAAATGGCACTGGCACCATCCTCTCCAGCATCTCTTTCGACCGGGAGCAGCAGAGCACCTACACCTTCCGACTCAAGGCAGTGGATGGTGGGGATCCCCCCAGGTCTGCCTATGTGGGGGTGACCATCAACGTCTTGGATGAGAATGACAATGCCCCCTTCATCACTTCCCCTTCCAACGCCACCTACAAGCACATCCTGCCCCACACCAGCCCTGGCCAGCAGGTGAGCAAGGTCAAGGCGGAGGACATCGACTCGGGCATCAACGCCGAGCTGATCTACAGCATCACAGGAGGAAACCCCTTCGAGCTCTTCCAGATCTCCCCGCAGAGCGGAGACATCACTCTGGAGAAGGAGATCCTGCGCAAGCACCATGGCCTGCACCGCCTGGTCGTGCGCGTCAACGACAAGGGCAAGCCCTCGCGGCACGGCACGGCTCTGGTGCACTTCTACGTCAACGAGACGCTGGCCAACCGCACGCTGCTGGACACGCTGGTGGGGCACAGCCTGGACACCCCGCTGGACATCGACATCGCCGGCGACCCTGAGTATGAGCGCAGCAAGCAGCGGAGCAACATCCTCTTCGGGGTCATTGCTGGCATAGTGGCTGTCACCCTGGTCATCGTGCTGGTGGTCCTGGTGCGCTACTGCCGGCAGCGCGAGGCCAAGAGCGGCTACCAGGCGGGCAAGAAGGAGACCAAGGACCTATATGCACCCAAGCAGGCCAGCAAGAGCGGGAAGAGTAAGAACAAGGTGAAGAAGAGCAAGTCTCCCAAGCCACCCAAGCCCACGGAGGATGAGGAGGAGACGGGGCTGCAGAAATCGCTCAAGTTCAACCTCATGAACGACTCAGTCAGTGACAGCCCCCGGATCCACCTGCCCCTGAACTACCCTCCGGGCAGCCCGGACCTGGGCCGCCACTACCGCTCCAACTCACCGCTGCCCTCCATCCAGCTGCAGCCTCAGTCACCCTCCGCCTCCAAGAAGCACCAAGTGGTGCAGGACCTGCCGGCCACCAACACCTTTGTTGGCACCGGGGACAACAACTCGACGGGCTCCGAGCAGTACTCGGACTACAGCTACCGCACCAACCCCCAGAAATACACCAACAAGCAGGTAGGAGAGCTCATCCTGAGGCCGGCAGCGGCGCCCCCGCTGCACCGGGGAGCCATCTGGACAGAGGTGTGGGAGTGAGCGTGGACTGGCCCCCAGCCCTGCATGTGCAGCCCAGGGGGCTGGGGTTGGACTACCCTGGAGCCGAGCCACAGAGCCTGGGCACGGTGCAGGGAGGGGATGGGGACGGTGTGGGGGAGGCCAAAAACTGTCTGAGCCCTTGTCAGAGCGCCCGGGGCCGGGTCCTGGTGGCGCTGCCCAGGTGACGGTGACGCAAAGGGTGCTGCATGTGTGTGGCTCTGCATGTGGGGCTCCGGGCAGGGAATGCCACCCGCCTGCGTCCCCTTTGGGGACCACTCTAAGAGCACCAAGGAGGGCGGTGCCCACCCTCTCATCCCTCCCTCCGCTTGGGCTGGCTCATGGGGAGGAGGGACTGGTCCTGCTCCTGCCACAGCCAGGTTCCAGCCCTGCCCTGCTCCAGGGAGCAGTTGGGAAGGCTCTGGCCTCACTGTTGCCAGCCCGGCTCTGCTGGTGCGGCAGAGCCTGCCACCATCCCTGCGCCAGGGCGCCTCAAAGGGAGCTCTGCACCCGCTGCGGCTGCCCGGGCAGGTGGGGCTGGGTGGAGGAGCAAAGCTCTGCCTTTTTCCCAGGCTCAGGCTCCGGCTTCCCCCAGGCTCAGGCCCTCTGCCACAGCTGGCGCGGTGAAATCCGGGCTTCCCTTAGCACGAGCACCAGGCCTGGAGATGTGGCTCTGCGGGAGAGGGTCTGCAGATCCTGGTGGCACGGGAATGGCCCGTCCATGTGGCAGGGCTGGGGCTGTGCTGGGGGCTGGGGGAGAGGGGCACTGAGGTCTCTGCTGCGGTCGGGTCACTGCTCTTGGTGTTGCCGGGGGGTTCTCTGCGTGCGGGGCAGGGCAGAGGCAGGTCTTGGCTGCTCGCTGGTGTGCACTGGAGCTTGGAGCTGAGCCACAAGGTCGTGGGCTGAGTGTGGAGCTTGCAGGACCCTCTTTCTCGGGCTGTCTGGCCACTTAGGAGCTTGCACCACGTTTCTGCTTTGGCACTTCTGTCCTTAACCNGCTCAGCTGCCCTGTTGGATTTGACTTCAATAAAGTTTTCTATTTTTGACCGATTGTGCCTTATTTTCCCTGCTGCCCCTGAGAAGGCTCTCCCAGCAATTTCCCAGGCATATTTTCCATGTCCTTGGCCACTGGAGCACTCAGGCTCTGTGGAGGCCAGAAGTGATGCTCACATGGGCCGGCCATCTCCAGAAACCCTCCACCACACCCCAGCGTGGTCAGTCCAGAGGCCTCATGGTGCTGACCCTTCATCCCCAGGTTGACATGTCCCATGTCCTGGCTCTCTGAAGATGTCCCTCCAGGACATGGTTCCCAACCCCTGCACACAGACACACACACACACACACAGACACAGACACACACACACACACACACACGTGT
>VXBC01013293.1:101028-116084 GCA_013399945.1 Ploceus nigricollis
TGGCACTTCTGTCCTTAACCAGCCAGGGAGGGAGAGGGGGAGCGATTGCCTGTGGCTTTGTCTTCTTTCTGGGGCCCCGTGGGTGAGGACCACCCACCCCCCCCGTGCTGTACCCCCTGTGCCCCATGAGACCCCTGCCCCCTTCTTTGTNNNACACACACACACACACACACGTGTGGATGTGGTCGCAGTCTGAGCCACGGCCCAGCCCACCCAGCTTTCATTTCATTTCACACCAACATCCTCCCTCAAAGCTTCTCCTGGTTGATCCCCACATCCTCTTGAGCCACACCCACGTCCCACAGCCAGAGTGTGGTGGAGCAGATCCCTGTGCCTGGCTAGCCTGACCCAAATCCCGCCGGCGCGGGCTGGCAGCAGGCGGCTCCCGCCCGCCGCAGTGCTGCAATGAGGGCGCACGCGGTTGCAGATGGAGCCTTGACATGTCAGCAGCGCCCAGATCCCAGTGCTCCCCCACCCTGGGAGGTGATGGGAAGGAGAGATCCTCTCAGGAAGGCTTGCTGGAGCCAGGTGGTCCTGCTCCCCATGCAGATGGCTCTGCCCTTAGCTGGCGGGATGGATGGGGGTGATGCCAATGCCATGGGGCTCGCTCGGGGTCTTGTCTCCAGCTGTTTGGAGAAAAGATGGACCCTGGTAGGCAGGAACAGTCTAACACCCCTCTTCCACCATCCCACTATCCCATCTCAGGGACCCCCCTCCCTGGTCACCAGTTCCTGTTTTTCCTGGTTTTTCTTCCGAACTGGGGCACCCATCCCTGCTCCTGTCACACCAGTTCACCTCTTCCCCAGGGCCTCCAGTGGCCTCACCAGGCTGCTGGGGCCGAGGAGCTCTGGCGCTGGGAGAGATTAGATCAGCCGGGGAAACCAGTGGTTCTGGCTTCGGTGGTTTGAGCCCTGTGCCAGCCTTGGCTCTCACAGCCTCCTCGTTTGTTTTGCTAACAGCATAAGGTTTTATCTTGAACCATCCAGGAAGTGTCTGGGCCTCCTGGGCAGGCAGGGCTGGGGCCCGCAGGGAGATGCGATGGCTGCAGAGGAGGAAAGGAGACACCAGCAACCACCTCAATAACTGCTCCCCGCAGGGCTGGGCCGGGCAGTCTGGGGGCTTGGCTCAGCCCTGCTATCTGCTTCCCTTTGGGAACTTTCTGAGAGAAGTTTCCCTTCCTTCCTCGTCCTCGGCAGCTCTTTGATGAACCTGGGGTTAGAACTCCAGGCGCTGGCGTGGGGAGCGGCTCTTTCTTCTGCCTGGCTCCCAGGCTCCATCCTTTTTTACTGGAAGGAGATATTCTACATCCTTTCCCAAGAGCTGCCCCGGGTCCTTACAGCCCCCCACCACCCGGGAAGGCAGCTGGAGTGGTGTGAACTTGAGTGAGCTCAGCAGAAGTTCCTGCACCTGCCCGCGGGCTCGGAGCGCGGTGCAGCATTAATTACTCTCTGCGGGAGGGGAGGAGAGGAATATTGTAGCTGTAATGGACAGAAATGAAATCGTCTTGTTTGAGAATTTAGCTCAGAGTCTCCATAAATTGCAGGTTTAGGTGCTGGCAGATGTCTGGGAAAGTCTCCCACTGTCCTGGGTCAGTGGGTTTTCTCAAGGTCATTCACGTGGAATGAGCTGATAAATGGATCCAGCAAGGAGCTGCAGATGGAGCTGAGGGTTCATGGGGGACCTGCCCTGCTTTCCCCCAGTTTCAGAGAGAAGCTGTGCTGGGAGCAGTTCCTCCACACTATGAATCAGCTCCTCCTGCTGGGATCGATGGGGCTTGGGTCAGATTTGGCTCTGCCGGGCTGAGGTGGAATGAGGGAAGTGTCGTTGAGGTGCTGCAGATCCCTGGATCTGCTGGGAAGAGTGGCTGTGTCAAAGCACAGCAGCTTGTGAGCATCACCGGGGTGCCTGGGGGAGCTGGGGGAGCAGAGGACAGGGTGGGGAGTGGGCAGTGCACCGTGCTGGAGCCTTGGTGAGGATGCTGAGGGCACCACGGGCAAGGCAGGAAGGTGCGGTGGCTCCTGGCCTGTCTGTGCTGGGGACTTGGGTTGATGGCAGGGAGCGAGAGCACCATGGGGCATTTGGGACCTCAAAATGAGGAGCTCCAGCCACGGGAGAAGAGGAACCCCTGGTACAGGCTGGATGTGCAGCCAGAGCCAGCGTGGGTTGCGCAGGCTGTGCTGCAGGGGGAGGTGACAGCGGGGTGTACCCAGCCCACGCCCCCCGCGTGGGAGGTGAAGTGGGGACTGTGCAGCCTGGGCTGCGGTGGGAGGTGGCACAGGGGGTGCACAGCCCCGGGGAGAGAGGTGCAGGGCTGTGCACAGGCTGTGCTGTGTGGAGGGTGGCAGTGGGGTGGACACAGTGACAGCAGGTGACAGCAGGGTGAGCAGCCTTGGCCAGGTGACAACTCTGTAGGCAGTGTCTGCAAGGAGACAGTGGCACCAACTGTCCCTAACACACCAGGGAGATCATCGGGTCTCTCCTGCCTGGCAGTCCCCGGCCCCACCAGTGCTGGGGACCTCGTCCTTTCTCCCTTGAAGGCTCTCCCAGCCTGTGCTCCTTGCCTGAGCCTCCCCACGTGGGGTTGGGTGACAGCACTGCCCAGTTCCCCTCTTGCCATTCCTCCCTGCTTCTCATTCCTCCCTCCCCTCCTCTTCCTCTCCCTCCTCACAGCCTCAGTCTCTCCCCTGCCTGATGCCCTTGGAGCTGGCGTTGGCCTTTCCTAGCTTGGATCTGGGGAACTCCTCCTTTTTCCCCCCCAAATCTTCCCGCTTCTTTCACAACTGTGTCTGCTCCTCTCCACCCTCTCTCCTGATCTCTCCCTTCGCCCTGGCTTTCCCCAGTCTCTCCTGACCGTGCTGGCCCCAGTACAGAGGGATGCTGAGCCCTCCCAGTGCAGGGCTGAGCCCCTGGCTGGCTCTGCCGGCCGGGCTGTGGATCCTGGGGGATGAAAGCCCTGGCTGTGTGTGCAGCCGCCCGCTCCAAGCCGCCCTGATTGATATTCCCAGCACTGCTCTGCCCGCTCGGCCGGGCTCTCAGCTGCAGTGCTGTTCCCTGGAGCAGGGCCCAGCCCTGCAGGCTGCTTCACCCAACACCCAGATCCTGGGGCAGAACCTGGGGCTGTGACAGGGTGTGTCACCGTGGTCCCTGTGCGTCCCCGTGGTCCCTGCGTGTCCCCAGGCACTCGGTGGCCCCTCAGCCCACAGAGCACCCAGAGGTGTGGATGGGGTGAAGCACAGAGGGTGGGATGCAGCTGCAGGGGGTGGAGGGTGGGGTGTTCTGGGATGGGATGGAAGGAGGTTGCAGTAATGAGAGGGTGTGGGATGTAGGACAGGCCAGGGAGGTTGTTGTGGAGGGAACAAGGGCTAAGGAATGCCTGGAGCAAAGGGCACAGAGTGGCTGGAATTGTGTCAGGGCTGGGGAGGGCAGCCCTGGGAGCCATGGGACAACAGCAGAGGGGTGGCTGCTGTGCTCTGGGGGCCAGCTGGGACCCCCAGAGTGAATCCCCCCATGTGGGGCTGTGCCAGGGCAGGTCCCAAAGAGCCCCTTCGTGGTTTGTGGGGTGTTGGACACTCAGCCCCCGTGGTGCCCTGGCAAATGTCCCACTGGTTGCCACATCCTTTGGAATGCTGAACCCTGTGCCAGGCCCAAATCACCTTCCTGTCCCTCTGCCCTCATCCCCACACACCCCTGTCCTGTGAGAGCACCTGCCAGGAGCCCTGGGCACGGCCCATCCCCAGGGCATGGCTGTGCTGCCATTGCACAACCCAGCTCTGCTCCTGGCAGAAACCAAGATGGTCAGTGGAGATTATTCCAAAAGAGGCTCTTCCTGCCCTGCCCTGATCCTTCAGCACCCCAGAAAGCACAGACAGCTCAGCTGAGGCACAGAAAGGTTGAACAGGGGTGAGGAGGTCACCCCTGGCATCTTGGTGCCCCTTTTCTTGTCACCTCTGACTGTGGCTGCAGCATCCACCAGTCCAGTCTGGGTGAAGCTGAGGCAGACCTGCAACTCAGCCTCACTCAGCTTGCCCCCAACAGCTCCTTCACTGACCTTGTCTTTTGTCCTGACCCTTTCTGTACTTCAAAGAGACCTACAAAAAAGATGGAGAGAGATTTTACACAGGCAGAGAGCAATAGGACAAGGGGAGCTCTTTTAAACTAAAAGAGGAGAGATTTAGATGGGATATTGAGAAGAAATTGTTCTCTGTGAGGGTGGGCAGGCCCTGGCACAGGGTGCCCAGAGCAGCTGTGGCTGTCCCTGGATCCCTGGCAGTGCCCAAGGCCAGGCTGGACAGGGCTTGGAGCAGCCTGGGATGGTGGAAGGTGTCCCTGCCCATGGCAGGGGATGGGATGAGACAGGCTTTAAGGTTCCTTCCAACTCACACCATTCCATGATTTTATTCTCTGACTTTCTGAACTTTTCTGGAGGTCTCTGCACCCTTGAGGACCTGGTTTCCACATCCTACCTATAGTAAAGGCTTCTTTTCTGTGTGATTCCTAACCCAACCCTCTCAAGAGGAAGAGGAGGTCAGGCAGAGGACCAGAAAGAAAACAACTCCCCCAGATCCCTTAAAAAACATTCCTGGTTGTTTTGCATCAATGCCTTGTGTGGTGGAAGCTGTTTACTGCCTCAGCCCTTCAGCTGCTTGCAGGGAAGCGTGGGTGGGTTTGTGGTGGGAGCGTGGGTTGTGACCTGCCAGGAGAGCAGGAGAAAGCTCCACTACCTCATTATTTCCATCCTTCTGGCACTCACAGCCAGGCCTTGTGGGTCCTGCCCAGAGATCCCTGAAGATGCCCCTTTCCCGGGATGTAAACATCCTTCTGAGCTCCTCCTGGCTTGCAAAACACTGCTCTGATCTCCTATCTGCACATGGCACAGGGATCCTGGCACGCTCCATCAAAGTTGGGAGCTGTTCCTTGGGGAGGGCCGAATCCCCAGGTCTCTCCCTGGGAACCGATCCCGCTCCGGAGCTGCCGGAGCAGCGTGCCCTGATTCAGCTCCTCGGAGACATCTTGAAAGGCCCGAGCAACCTGAAAGCCTGCAGCTATTTTGCTCCCACATGGCCTGGTTTTCACATCCTCCCAGCTCCCCGGTGCTCAGGAACAGCCCTGCTGGGGGGGCACCTGGTGGCTGAGATCCTGCTGGAAGTGTCCTGCTGGAGCGATGTGTGATGTTCCTCTCACACTCCTCCATTCATCTTCCTGCTTGTTCATCAAAAGCACTCGAGCCCCATGGAAAGCAAAATCCGTGTTTCAGATGTCTGAAGAGCCCTTGGTTCTCATTCAGGCTGGGCAAGACCTTCTGAGGTGTTGTGATTCCAGGCTCTGCAAGTGCCTGGAGGAGCTTGGGTGGGTTTTTTTCCCAAGGATTTCAAGTGGATCACAGTTTATTAGGGACTATCAGAGCGTATCTTGCCCAGAGAGCTCAGAAACCTTTGCTAATGTGCTGGAAATTTGTCTGGAGCCAGGATCTGGTTTGGCCAAGGATGTGGCCAAATCCTGGGATTTGAGGAGCTCATCCACCCCAGGGGTCCTGTGCCAGTGGGAATGGGAATTGGAGCAGTGCAGGCAAGATAAGTGGCCCTAAGAAGCCTTCCTACGACTTGTCCTACCTGTCTGATGTCTCCAAAGGAAGCTTTGTCTCACCCGGTATCTCCACCCATCAGGAGGTGCAGACCACTAAAGTGAGGGCTCTGCCCATCTCTGCAGCGTGTGGGTGCCCAGACCTCTGGAACAGGCACAATTCCTTGGGCAAACAGGAAAAGCTGCTGCCCTTTGCCTGTGGAAATAGAGCTGGTTGCAAAACAGGTTTGCCCTCAGAGGAAAATTTTCAATTTGAAAGCAAATCAGGAAGAACTGACAGTTTTCCCCCCTATTTCCCAGGTCAATCAGAATATATATTATATATAAATATTTTCTTTTTCTAGTAATGTCTAAGGCATGATTCTGCCTGACCTTTTTGAGCTGAGCTCCATAATTAATACTTGGCTGGAGTCCTGAAGTGAAAGGTACCTTTGCAAGAGCATCATTTTTTCATTTTCACGTGTCAGCAAAGATCTCCCCCCACGCCCCAACCCTGAAACAAGGAGCTCGCTTGAATAATGATCTGATTTCAGCAAATTGACAGGTTTTCTGTGGAAAGGCTTCCATGGAGGCATTCCTGGTTATCTCCACTTTTTTTGATAGAGTCCTGAGTCTACAGCTTTGGACCCCCTGCTCTCCCCCAAGCCTTCAACACTCCCTGTCAGCTCCACTGGGTTCAACTGGGAGCCAGATTAGCTCATTATTTTCCCAGCATCATTTTCCCACTCTGCAGCTGTTGGATTCCTCGAGGGTTTTATTCAAGTGTTGCTCCCAGTCCTGGAAGCCTTTTCTCTCTGGGATTTTGAGATAGTTTTAATGTGATTATGAGGCCTCCTGCTGCGTCCAGGGCAATTTCCTCTCCACACCAACCATCTCCAGAATAGCTCCATTATCAGCTGGATGGTGACAGACATTCCAGGGCAGCACGGCCAGGCCAATTTAGACATCATTCCATAAAGATTATGACCCCTTACCGTTCGCCCTTCCGATGATTTATTTCCGTATTTTCCTTGCCCATCTTCATTTCACCCAAAGAAAAGCCAAATGGCACCTCCTGGATGGGCTCAGAGCTGGGATAGGCTGAGGGTTAGGCAGGCTCTGTCCCCAGGCTGCCTAAATGGGTTTCTAATTGCGTTAGATCTTGCTCTGAGTTAGATAAATTCGATCTGACCAGGCAGGTTGGCACCGGGCTTTGGCGGCTTCTTTGAGCATCATGCAAATTTCAGGAGGCTTCAGGGCACCTATGTGGAGTCAGCCCGCATTTTCCCTGGATTTATTCATTAAATAGTGCCTCGGGAGCTGATGTCCATTTGAGGCTGGCTGCTCTGCTATCATTATTTCGGCAGGACTCGGAGACTGCCTCTGCTGACTGCAAGGTCAGCACTCGCTAATTGTCAGCTGAGCAGCCACTCAGGAGGGGAGCAGGTGCTTTTTGGGATAATACCTGGGTTTGGGAGCTGGGATTCCATGGATTCCTGTGTGGTTTTCCTCTGGTTGTGGATTCCTTCTCTGGTTTGTCAACAGTGAAAGAGCTGGAGGGCTGTTGGGAGCTGGGGACGGACACAGGGGTTTGTGGGCAGACACAGCCACCACACGAGACCCCGTGAGCATCACGGGCCAGAGCTGTCACCCCATGGCTGATGTGCCCTGTGGGACCCCAGTGGCTGTGGTGGAGGTGACCCCAGTAAAGTCAGGCTGGTAGATCACAGATCTGGGCCTCTAACTGTGCTCCAGAATTGTCAGGGCTCTCTGGGAGACACCATCTTCAGGGACAAAATCTCGGGAGGGCCTGAAGGAGCGTTGTGAATCAAAGGATGGGTCTCACAGGTGTGCACAGATCTTGGCTTAAGATGGATCCATCCATGTCCCTCCCTTGTCCAAAGCAGCCCCTGGGACCTGATCCCATGCTCAGCACCAGCCCTTCCCTCAATTCCTTCATGTTGGGCAAACAGGGAGCAATCCTGGGAGTGCAGCTGGGTCTGCTCAACCAACTGAACCCCTGGAGATGCTGTGGCAGGGCAGGGAGGAGCCCTTGTGGCAGACAGGACCCCAGGCCACCAAGGGCAGGCACAGAGGGGAGCTGTAGATGCCAGGAGGTGACACCAAGCCAGGGCAGTGCTTGCCTTGTCCCCTGTCCCTGTCCCTCAGCGTGCTGCTGTGCCAGGAATGCCCTGAGCTCTTCCCATCACCTGCAGGGTGAGTGCAGAACAAGCAAGGAGGGCTCTTGGGGGGCTGCTCCTCCAAAAATCAGTGCAGTGGCTGCACAATGTGTGCTGGGGGGTCATGGAACAGGATGGGAAGAGCTGTCAGCTCCATCCTCACCCCAGCACGGCAGCAGCAGCTCTCGTGGCTCAGACGAGCTGTAAAATGGTCGGCTCAGGGACGAGCTGAGCCTGTGTCCTGTTTCCTGGAGCTTGAGCGTTGCCCTGGGTGGTTTTGGCAATTCAGCTCCAGCTTTCCTCGAGGCCTGCCCTGGTTTCCATGGACATAATATTCCCCTCAGCCTCCTGCTCCCGTGGCAGTGCTGCACTGCACTGAAGCCCCGCTCCCCGTCAGGCAAAGCAAATAATTCCCAAGCCTCCACCCATGGAAAGCTGGCCATGGGTCACTCAGAGCACGGTCCCTGGGCTTGTCTTTCTCTCTTCCTCTCCACATCCAGGGATGTTGCCTGGCTCCAGGTTGGTTTGTAAAGGAGAGGGGCTGATGAATCCATGTGAAGTTGAGTAACTCCCGTGCCACAATGGCTCCCTTGTCGCTTATTTTGATATTCCGGGCGCTGGCTCTGACATTGCCTTTCACTCCCGGCCCTGTGAGTTGCTGCATTGTGGCGGCTGTTGGGGAAGCAGCTCCCTTGGCAGCTGCCTGAAAGGAGGCTTCTGGCGTGTGGGGAGGCACAGGAGGTCAGGGGAGCCGCGGATCCCGCTTTGGGATCAGCAGCGAGCCGGTTAACAAGGGCGGGATTTTCCCCACTGCGCTGGGGAGGGGGGAGCAGGGAGCAGGGTGGCTCCCCTCCGTCCCTGCCGGCAGGAAAAGGGTGCCCGGGGCGGATTTTGTGGCTTCCTTTGTGAACAATGGAATTTCTCCTGCTGCTCGGTCCCTGCCCTCTGCAGAGGCGGTGATGCCGTGGGTTTGTGGGGACATGGTGATATCCCACATTCCTGTTGCCGCCTGGCACTGCTGTCACTTGGGCTGAGTTTTTCCCTGGGTTCAGCAAGGAGAATCAGCCTGGTGCAGGTCGTGCTGGGAGCTGGAGACGTTTGAATGAGGGAAGGAAGAGGCAGGAGGGAGCAGAGGGGCTCAGGAGTGTGGGGTCCCCTTAGCCCCATCCAGCATCCATGAGTGGGAATCCTCATGGAATCATTAAGGTTGGAAAAGACCTCCAAGATCATCAAGATTTGATGTCACCCAGCTCAGAGCACTCAGTGCCACCTCTGGTCGTTCCTTGAACACCTCCAGGGACGGTGGTTCCACCACCCTCCTTCCAATGCCTGACCACCCTTTCCATGAAGAAATGTTTCTCAGTATAATTTTTCCTAATGTGCCCTCATGGCAGAAGGAATCAGCACAGTCAGGAGTTGGTGTTGGGGGGTTTGGGATGTGCAGCCAGGACCAGGCAGGTCAGGGACAGCCCACAAAAATTCCTCACCAAAACAAGCTCCTGCTACTACCAGACGAGCCCCAAAACTGGAGCCACATGTTTGGGCCTGGCTTCCCTGTGGCTGGAAAAATGGGGAAGAGCTGGAAGGGGCACAGGGAAGGGCAGCAGGGCTGGCCAGACCTGTCTGGTGTCTGCAGCAGGAACTGGCAGAGGCAGATGCAGCCTGGATTTGTGGAATTGGAAGGGGGCAGAGCGAGGAGTAATTACTGCCGTTCCTCACAACCCTGCAGGTAGGAGAAGTTCAAGGCAAAACGAGCAGGCAGCAGAGGCAGGAGCAAAGGGAAGAGCTTTTCCAGCGAGCACATGGGCCGGGAGTTCATTGCTGCTGGAATCTGCAGAGGCCAGAGCAGGCACGGACTCAAAAAGGCAGGAGAGCACTTCACAGAGGCTGGGGGTCATCAGAGGGAGAGCTGCCAACGATTCCTCCTCGGGAAAAATCCCTGAGCAGCGGCAGCACGGAACCTGCAGGATTTTCCTGGGGATGAAAATCCCCAGCAGAGCATCCCTGTGGGAAGAGGGGACAGGGGCTTAGTTTGTCCCTCAGATGTGGAGCTGGTCCCCATCAGGAATATCACAGTGAGCACTGGGAAGCTCTAAAAATGCAGGTTTTTTATCCAAATCCACAATTTCTCAGCTGAGAAAATAGACAGCTCGGCCCCAAATCCCATTCCAGCACAGTGGCAGCAGTTGGAAGTAGGAAACCAATAAATACTGGGGGTAAAAGGAGGGAGTTACAGCAATTAGGAGAAATGAGTCGTTCTGGAGTGTAGAAAATTAACAAGCAAAGCCAAAGACATTGGGGGAAAATCAATTATTACAAAGTCAACATAATAAGTACTTTAAAAAATGCGCCAGGAAGAGGTGGAATTCAGGAACTGTCAATTCCAAGTGGAGATTGCAAAATTGTTAATTATGGAGAAAAATGCAAAAGTATTGACTAAATAGTTGGAGTAATTTGGGCTGAGACATAACAATGTAGGATGTGGGACCTGCCCATGTGCTGGGAACCAGCAAAGGCATTCAAAATAGAGATATTTGACATAATTGAATAGAATAATTTGTAGCAAAGAGTGGGATCTCTCTGTTCCGGAGGTGTCCATGGAGCTGGGGAGCCTGGGATGGGCAGGACTGGTAGGGCAGCGATGCCACGAGCAGCTGGAAGAGCTGGCTGGGGCTGTGCAGTGCTCACTGCCCTCGGCAGCCCCAGGGAACAACTGGATTAATGGCTAAAGCAGGGAATGGCTGATGGAAATAGCACTGACGTCAGTCACTGTGGCTGATGGCAGGGGACACTGGGCACTGGCATTACGTGACAGGTCTGGCTTTCAAACCTTTCCTTAGGCATGGTCCTGGCCTTGTGAGGAACAAGAGCTGCTGCAGGCATTCCTGCGGGGCTGGAGAGGCAGAGCTGGTTTGTGTTGGGTACAGAGCAGCTGGAGACTGATGGATGCTCCCAGCTGATAATGGGGATTTTATCATTATCATTATTATTATTATTATTTTTATTGTTTTGCATGAACACTACTCTGAGGTTGGACATCAGCAGGAATTTCTCCATGGAAAGGGTGGTCAGGCATTGAGAGGAGCTGCCCAGGGAGGTTTGGAGTGCCCATCCCTGGAGGTGTCCCAGGAACACCTGGATGTGGAACTCGGCGCTCTGGGCTGAGGATCAGGCACAGCTTGGACTCGATGACCTTGGAGGGCTTTTCCAACCTGGGATTCTCAGCACAGCATTGTGAGGCAGATCTGGTTTATCCAGAGCTTAGGGAAGGGAAGCTTGGCTGGGATTCCTCATGGAGCGAGGCTCTCCTGGAGCTGCTCCTCGGCAGCGACACCGCGCCGGCTGCCATTCACCACTGTAATCAATGGTCTGGAAGGAAATCTGAAATCACTGTTGATAAACCCACGGCTGCCATGGAGCTTGGTGGAGTGGGAGATGGTGCTGAGGACGGGGCAGTCATGCAGAGCAATCCAGACTGCTTGGTAAACTGGGCCCATTTAAACAAAGTGCATTTTAACGCGGCCCAGCACGAAGCTGCGCGTGGAGAAACGGAACGCTGGCTGATATCCTGGGAAGTGCTGCCTTTAAAATGGATTCAAGGGTCACATTGTGTGAGTAGCTCAGGGTTAAGAGGCTGGCACAGACCTCAGGTGGAAAAACCTGAGAGGTTGGAAGGGCAGGAAGGCACTGCAGGAAGCCCTGGTGAGAAGGCACCTACAAAGGTCACCTCTGATAAGGAACGGGGAAAAACTGGGGCAAGCAAACATGAGGGCCCCAAAACAGATTTGCTGTTTGCAGGTTGTGACTTGGACCTGCTGTGTTTGACTCCTCAAACAGGAGGTTCTGGCCTGCCTCGACTGCACTGCAGCAGCAGCTCCTTGTGCAGAGGCCACTGCCTGCTCAAAGGCTCTTTAACCTCCCCCAGAAAGGTCACACCAAACCCAATTTCTGTGAGTCAAGGCCAGACAAATCGATTCCGTGCCTTTCCATGGTTCCAGAGCCGGGCTGTGCGGGAGGAGAGCTTCCCAGGGCACCCCTGGTGGGGCTGGGCACAGAGGGAGGGGGGCACTCCCCGTGCCAGTGCCACGCTGCCCTGTGGGGCTGCAGGGGACAGGGCTTGGGAGCCCTGCAGTGAGAGGAGCCCTTTCGAGGGCTGCCTGGCAGGAGGTGACATTTAAAGGAGGTGCTTTTCAGGTAAAAGCGCTGCTGTTGGGATGGAGCCCCCCCGCGGGGGGGGATGGTGGCTGTCACAGGCTGGCTTTGGGAGGTTGTTTATTTGTGTTATCTCAGCACCCCGAGGAGCCCGGCTCGTCTGGCGGGGCTGGTGCAAGCACGGAGGGAAAGCAGGAGCCCCGAGCTCGGCATGGGCCAGGCAAGGCAGGAAATTGGTTTCAGCTGGGTGGGCAGGGTGCAGGGGGAGGGCAGTGCCAGTCTTTTCACAGTCCAGAGGGTCATTGGCACCTGGGCAGTGCTGCCTTGTCCTCAGCTCCTCCAGAGCCCTCCCGGGAGGGGCTCACCTGTGCCTTAAGGACAGGGGTTGCACCCTCTGCTCTGGCAGCCCACTGGCACAGGGTGCTGTGCCCCATCCTGGAAGTGTCCCAGGCCAGGCTGGATGGGGCTTGGAGCCACCTGGGCTAGTGGAAGGTGCCTGCCCATGGCAGGGGTGGGATGAGATGAGCTTTAAGGCCCTTCTAGCTCAAACCCTGTCATGATTCTGTGATTGCACTTGGCCAAAGCTACCCTGCTGCAGGTAGAGGTCACTCCTTCTCATCTGCCAGTGGTCCCAAGCAGAGGCTTTTCCTTTCCAGCCTTTGCCACCCTTAACCTTCTCTTCCCTGAACCAATTTCTCTCTTTTTTTGAAATATTTTGTCACGGTTTCTAACGGCTGCTTGTCTGCTCCTCTCTGCTGAAGTGGGGCACTCTCCTCAAAACCAGTGCCCAGGTCAGCCTCCTGGCACCGAGCAGAGCTGGCACATCCCAGCCCATTCACACATCTCAGTATTGATGCACTTTTGGGTGGGAGGTTGGCACCGTGGGTGGATGCCCAGCCCGTGGTGTGCAGTGATCCTCAGCCAGCTGTGATTACTCCTCACGAGGGTGCAGATGTGACAGATCCATCCCACATCTGTCATGCCAGCAGCTAATGAAAACACAGCCCAGCAATGGATTTGGGACACAACCCAGAGCTTTAATTTGATCCGTGATCCCAGCTGAAAAGGCTGTCTGCAGTAATTCCTTCGGGAATAACACTTTCCAAATGATCTGCACCCACATTACCCAGGCAGGGATGTACTGTGCTGCACCTCTGCTGTTTGCTTGCATTACTTATGAGAAAATCAGCTAAAACAGTGTCAAAAAAAACTTCCTCAAATCAAGCTAGAACATTTACTGCTCCTCCTCCCTCCACGAGGCCTGCTGTCTTTTCAAAGGAAGGAGTTCAATGGCTTGACATGTTTGTTTGTGACAAACCTACAGTGGCTGTTACTCATTTCCTTGTTATCTTGTAGGTACTTACAAAGAGTTCTTTTATCTGCTTCAGTATTTTTCCAGGAACTGAAATTAAGCTAACTGTTTTATAATTCTCCAGCTCTTCTTTTTTCTCATCATTAAAGACAGGCACTATTTTAGCTCACTTCCAGTCTTCTGGAAGCTCCCTGATTCTCTACAAATTCTTCAGGAAAAAAAAAGTCTTGGGAAAAAAAAAAGCAGCCCTAACAGCTCTGAAGTTACTTAAATCAGGTCTCTAAGCATCTGTGGTGAATTTAATCAGGTCCAACCAACCTTAAAGCAGCTCATCTAAATGCTCCCTCTGTGTTCCTTCCCTCTGTTCGTCTCAATTCCTTCCCCTTCCTGGCCGGTGCTCGCTGTGTGTGGGACGCCTGATTGCCACTGATTTGTAGGAAAGACACCAGCACAAAAAAAGGTATTCAGCCTAAACGATGTGTTGGCTCCTCTCTCGCCTCCTCACCTTCAGATCCCCATCAAATAATTCCTGTCCTGGGCTTCTTCCCGCGTGGAGAAACATTGTGGTGGCTTTTTCTTGCTCTCGGTGGTTGTGTTTCATTCCCCGCTCTTGCCCCTTGAACTCTCCACTCCTCGGTAATCACACCAAAGAAGGATTTGGTGGAAGGATTTGGAGTGGGATAATGATGTGGCTTAATGGCTGCTGGCAGGGAGCTGCTTCTGAGCGTCAGGCAGAGCTGGGGAGGGAAAGTGTGAAGTGGGGTCTTGGAAACGCTTAAAGCACGCAAAAGCGGCGCTGGCGGTGACCCTGGGAGGAGGATCCTGAGGATGGGAGCTGGGGTCAGGCCAGGGGAGGGAGGAGGCTCTGTGCTGGGCAGTGATGCCATCAGAGAGGCTTTGGGACGGCCTTGGCCACACGAGGCTCTGGGATTGCGTTAGGAACCCCCAGCCAAGGGTGGGGACAGTGATTCAGGAGGCTGTGCTGATGGGGAGACCTTTCCAGAGCTGTCCTGCCGTGGGAGGGGACATCTGGGTGACAGAAGAGGGGACAGAGCCGTGAGGGAGTGACAGGTTGGGGGAGCACAGGGACCGTGCAAAGTGTGCTCCCTACATGTGATGGGGAGCTCTTGGCTGGGATGGAGCCTCGTGCTGAGCCTGCCAGGATGGCTCTGGGGGCTGAGGATGGGGTCAGGTTGGATGACCCCACCCTTTGCCTTCACCTGCAGGTGGGTGATGCAACATCTTCTCTCTTGTCTGCAGTTACCTCATCGCCGAGTGACGTTCTCTGCAGCCAGCCAGGCTCAGGACCTGCAGGACCCCTCCCAGCACAGCTACTACGACAGCGGGCTGGAGGAGTCCGAGACCCCCAGCAGCAAATCTTCGTCGGGGCCCCGCATCGGGCCCCTGGCCCTGCCCGAGGACCACTATGAGCGCACCACGCCCGATGGCAGCATCGGGGAGATGGAGCACCCTGAGAACGGTACGTGCCCACCCCTCGCGCCTGTCCCCTCCCCTGGGACCTGTCCCCGAGGCTTCTGGTCCTCCGTGATCCATGTCCCCGGTGTGGGTGATGTGGAGCTCGGCTGGGACACGCTTGGCTTGGTGGGGATGGGAGGATGGAGAAGAGGTGAGGCTCAGAGCGAGAGAGCAGCAAGGAGTGGTGGGGAGGGGACAGGTGGGTGAGGGAGGGGAGATCTGAGTGAGATGTGGGATGGGAAGAGTCAAGGAGGCAGGTGGGTGGGGCAGGGGACAGGTGGGTGTGGCAGGAGATGGGTGTGGCAGGAAGCAGGTGGGTCTGGTGTGGGCAGAGGGGTATGGCAGGGCACAGGTGGGTGTGGCAGGGGACAGGTGGG
>VXBC01013293.1:118872-135900 GCA_013399945.1 Ploceus nigricollis
ACACTGGAGTTCTCTGTGTTACAACCATTGGAGTGAGGCGTGGTGGGGTTCCCAAATCCATCTGTTGCACCCTCCTGTTACGAGTGTTGTGCAGATGACTTTCTCCCCAAAAGTGCCAGTCAGTCACCTGGGAAGAGCAGCTGGGAGCAGTTCCTGGAGCCCTGGCACTCGGTGACAGTACTGGCACTCTTCCCTGAGTACCTGGAAGAGAGGCTGGAAGGGTGGCGAGCAAGGAGATGCCCCATGGATGAGCTGATGGATGTGGCAAGGGAGTGGGGGTGATGGACCTGGAAGAGGAAAGGTTGAGCCCTGGAATGTGACAGGAAACTTGGAGATGATGAGGGAGGAGCAGGGCTAAAAGTAGAAAGAGGGGAGAGAGAGGAGCACCTGGAAGGTGGAGGGCAGAGAGGGTTGCCTTGGGATATTCCTTGGAATGTTTGTTGTGTGCCCGGCTGGATGGGCAGAGCTGAGGAAGGCCAAGGGACACTGCCTGGAGCTGCCAGGAATGGCTCCCTGCCCACAGCATCACAAACCTGCCCTACAACCCTACAAACCAGCTCCCTGTCTTGGCACAGGGTGCCCTGTGTGCGTTCACCTCCCGGGAGAACAGGAATCACCCCACGCCCGTCCACCACAGCTCCCTGTGCGGTACAGACCCTGCGGAGGCTCCCAGGGAATAACCACAACCCTGCTCCGCTCTCCATCCCCCAGAACGTCCTGCCTTGGCTCCCTTCCCATGGCAGTGGTTGGGAATCAGGCTCCAGTGGCTCCAGCATCTGTCCTGACCTGTGTTGGGTGCGGAGGCCGTGGCAGGTCAAGGCTCTCCGGAATCCACCAGCATTATCCCAAGCTGTTCCTGGTGCTCTGCAGATAATCTGGCACGGCAGTTCAGAGGGGACCTGAGGAGCTGGGGTCAGGGTCGTGATCCTCTAAGCAGACCGTGAGGGGACCCTGGCACTGGGACAGGCGATTTGGGGATTAGGAGGCACTGGGTTGTGTTTGCTGCGTCCCCTGCCCGAGGTGCGGCACATCCACACCTGTGCTGCCAACCAGACCTTGTTAGTCCCGAGAAGGATCATGGCTTGTTTCCTGCAAAGACTCTCCAGTGATGTGGGGCCATCATGACCTTTTGGGGACCGTCCCACCATGTCCTTGCCTTGGCTTCACCAGCAGCACCAGCCCCTCAAAGAGGTCAGACCTTGGGTTTTTGGGAAGCTGGGCAGACTAAGCTGTTCTTGACCTTCTGTTAAACCGTGGAGCCGCGCTGGATCCCGCACCCCCATCCCGCGGCATGAGCGCCAGGCTGACACGACTGTGCGTTTTCTCAGCTTTCATCTGGTTATAAATATCCAACATAACAGGGCTTCCATTGCTTTCTCCAGGAGATTATCCCTGCAGCCGAACCAATCTGATAAGCAAGTATGCAAGGCTATTTATAGCGTTTCAACTGGAAGACAGATCCATGCCTTTTCTTTGTAGATGGTTCTTCACTTGATTAACACACATCTCAGTGTCCTCCTTTTTTGGACCCTTTCTGCTGTGCAGACTGCAGTAAAATGCTGTATTGCAGGGGCTGAGCCAGGCCCTTTGCAGGAGGAATTACGCTGGTTCTGGTGAAGACTTCTCCAGGAGCTTGGCACTGACGTGGCAGCTCCTCAGTCATCCCAGGCGTTTGTCATCCCTGCTATTTTCCCTCTCTGCCCACTGTTTTTCCTCCCCAACATTTCCCTTCGCTGTTCCCCACCTTGGTGGGGCATGCTGAGCTGGGAATGAAGCTCAGTCTCCCACTTGGCCACCCGGTGCTTTTCCCAAAGACATCTGTTCCCCCCGGATCCCAGATTTGCTTTGGTTGGAAGGAGCCTGGGAATGCTGGTGCTCCATGGAGGCTCTGCCCTGCCATAATGATGGAGGGCTTGGATAGGGACAGTGCCAGTCACTCTCCATTGAGGGAATTTAACAGGATTTCGGGACCAAATATGAGCAATTTAGGAATTGTTACATGGAGCTTGTTTTCCCTCTGTTCCTGTGTGGTGCAAATGTATCTGAGCTTGTGATTTATTGGATGAGGCATTTCTGATTCATGTTTTTCCACCCCCAAAATCTGTTTCATGGCTGTTATTTAAAGTGGGGACCCCATGCCATTTTTAATGCATGCAGTTACAACCGTTTTTCAAGTATGGAATTTCAACAACCTCAGGAGCTTTCCCAACACTCTCTGTGCCATAGGATCTGCATTTCCCAGATGTTCATGAGTTTATCCTCACAGTTCGAGGGAAGAAACTCCGCCATAGGTGGGGAATGAAATAGAAAATTGCAATTCGCATTTTTCGGAGGTGGCTGCTCGCTCTCGGTGACCCTGGATGAGCTGGCAGCTCCTCCCTCTGCCGTGTTGGGATCCTGGTGTTCCAGAGGCACGAGGCAGGAATCCGGCTGCTCCCAGATGCCGGAGTCCAGGCTGCTGCTGACGTCCGAGGTGGGAGCAGAGCTTGGCTTTGGGACTTTGTGGCAGAGCTGGTTTCAAGCCCTCCTGCCTGGTTCAGGCTTTGCCAAGCCCAGCCTTTTCCTGGTGCTGTCCGAGCCCCTCCCAACCTCAGCACAGCTGGAGTGGATGGATGGAGCTGCCACTTCCCAGGTCTGGCTGCTGGGCTCAATAAAACCACACCAGTCCAGGTTTTCCTTTGTTTCAGGGAAGATTTAGAAGGATGCATTGCAAAGGAAGAGGGAGCAGCTTGTCTTACCCATGTGTGGCACGGTCATGAAATCCCAGCCCATGATTCTGCTGGGAGGATCCCTTTAGGAATTTCCCACGTTGTTAGCACAGTGTGTGAGACCCCAGGTGAGCCCTCCCAGTGGAAGGTCCTCTCTGCCCCCAGTTTCACCAGTCTACACTTAAAACTCTGCTTCAGCTCCTCCCATCTCTTCCCACTGAGTCCCACAACACCAGAATTCCCTCTCCTGGTGCGTACTCGGAGATCCCATTCAGGCAACTCAACATTTAAAGATCTCTTTGAAAGAAAACTGAGTCAAGTCCCTCCCTGTGAGCAGAGCCAAGGCAAGAGATTTTGGCAGCTGGGTGTCTCTTCCTCTCCTCCCACCCTTCCTCGCGCTCCTCCCAGCCATTGCCATCTGCTCCTGCCACCACCACAGACCTGCAGCCTCATTCCTGGGCAGCAGCAACATCTGGCACATCTTGGATGTGTGTGGTGCGTTTTGGCAACCCTTGCAGAGGCAGCCTGGGGAGAAGTTTCCCTCCTCCTCTTTGCTAATTTCTGATCATAGTTCAAGCCTTCCGTTCCTTCAGCTCATTTTCCTCTCTGCATGGTCTCCAATTTGCCCACAAGCTTTTGGTGGGCTGGATGTGTCCAGGTGATGTCCCACAGCCCCCCAGCAGCACTTGGTGACATCCACAGCAGCTCCAGGTGCAGGGATGATGTGTCTGGGAGTGTTTGTGTTCAGTGTCACCATGGCACGGAAACATGGCTGCACCTGGCTGTGTGTGCACCCTGCAGTGCCAGGGATCATGAAAAGGACCTTAAAGGTCAGAAAGGACCTTAAAGCCCATCCAGTCCCACCCCCTGCCACAGGCAAGGACACCTTTCCCTAGCCCAGACTGCTCCAGCCTGGCCTTGGGCACTGCCAGGGATCCAGGGGCAGCCACGGCTGCTCTGGGCACCCTGTGCCAGGGCCTGCCCATCCTCCCAGGGAACAATTCCTTCCCAAGATCCCATCCATCCCTGCCCTCTGGCTGTGGGAAGCCAATCCCTGTGTCCTGTCTCCCTCCACCCCTTGTCCCAGGTCCCTCTCCAGCTCTCCTGGAAGGCCCTGGAAGGGACTCAGAGCCCTCCCTGGAGTTTTCCCAATGCTGAGCACCCCGAGCTCTGAGCTCATTGGGAAGGTGGATGCCTCAGAGTATTCCCAAGCCAACCATCCTCTTTTCCTGCTCACCACAAGGATGGATGTGCAGCCCTGGGCAGTCACTGCCTCCTGCCTCTGCTTTAGTGCCAGTCATGAGCAGCTTTTTAAGGTTCTCACTGCGATTGTTGTTCAATTCCTCGCAGCCAACAGATGGGACAAAAAAATTACATTCTGTCTCCTTCCCTGGCACAGAGACTCCTCTAGATCTTAAAATCTATTCTCTTTTTCCTACATTATCTCTAAATGTCCCTTTCGTCTTGCAGAAAGAGTTCCAGGCACATTTGCAGTCTGTGGAGTTGTTTTTTTTTTTTTCAAATGTACCATGCAGCACTTCTGCTTTGTTGCAGAGGCTGAGGAATACTCTGGAGTGGGCTTTGTCTGGGATGTGGGATTCCAGCTAGATCCATGCCATTCCTGGTCTTTACTGACTGGGATCCAGCAGGTCACACATCTGCCCAGCTGAGCTCAGGTCTGGCTGCAGCTCAGACTCCTCTCTAGCTGAGACATTGTGGGTTTGGGGTTTTTGTAACTGATCTTCAGCCCTTTTTAACACTTCAGGGCTGGAATTCCTTTTGGCCTGACCAGCAGCTCCCACTGCTGCCCGGGTTTAGGGTGTCCACGTTCTTTGTGACCATGTTCTGCTCGTCATCTGCCTCTGGAAATTCTTTCTGGGTCCCTCAGTGATCCTCTTCTTCTGCAAAAGAAATTGGGAGTTTCTCTCCTTTCCACACTTGATGTTGGTTCATCCCCAAAACCGGCTCCTGGTTTGCTTAATCACCGCTGGGAAAAGATTTTTATCAGGACAGACAACATCCAGCAGATTGCAAATGGCCCTGGATTACCCCATCCTGGTTTCAACATTTCTGCGTGAGCTGGAATTCCAGCCCTATTTCCTTATTTTCCATGTTTTCCAGTGGCTGTGTCTGGGCAAACTCTGGCGCCAGAGCTGCTCGGGGCAGGGCAGTTGTCCTGCCACGCCAGCCAGGTGACCTTCCTTAATTGTCCCCGAGAGCCTGGGGTAAACAGGGGACGGCTGTTCCCCTGCCCCAGGAGCAAGCACATTGCTCCCAGCTCCAGAGAGTGCCTTTAATCCTCTCAAGACCTTCTAAGAAGGCTGCTCCTCGCCTCAGACGTTGTCCAAAATAGCTGCAATAATTTATCTGCCTCTCTTGCCTCACAGGATTATGTGGTAGCACACACATAAGGCTGTCCTCGAGTTCTCCAAAGATCCTTGGCAGATCCTGGACATCTTTAGAGGAGTTATTTGTAGAACCCAGATTTCCCTGTTGGGTTCTGGTTGCTCTTTTCTGTCCCTGAGCCCACGTGGTGTGATTGTGACAGGTCCAGGCAGTGCAGTCACTCGGAGTCAACGCCCAAGAGACAAAAACTCCATATTCCAGTGGGAAGGTGCCTTCTCTTGGAGCATGTCTAGGTCCCCATGGCTCTGTGTGTGCCTGCTGCATTCAGGATTGGACTTTGGGAGTTTTTTGCTGGTCCTTGCAACCCTGGGCTGGGCAGGGATCTCTTCCATTCCCTCTTGCTGTCTGTGGCAAGCCGGTGGAAATCCATGAATGCCCTCTTGCTTGTGTTATGTCCTTCACATTCCTCCTGCTCTGAACTTACTGGGTGGAGAAAATTCTATCATTTCTCCAAATCTTTATTCCTCTTTCCCTCTGGAAGCCCTGCCCAGGATGCTGCTGTCCCTGTGCATGGTGAGTGCACAGCTCAGGGAGGTGACCCTGCCCTCACTGTGCAGATTTTCTGGGCAATCCTGCAGAGACCCCAGGCCTGGGGAACAGCTGGGAGCTGCTGACCCCAAGCTCACCCCGCTCTTTGGAACCACTCTTAGGCTTGGTCAGCTCCATGGCAAACTTTGAGACTTTCCTTAAGGGAATCAGCTACAAACAGATGGGAATATGGAAGTTTTTAGCTAAGAATTATAAACGAGCTCATTGAGGGAAGGTGCCATCTTCTGTCCCAGGGAAGGGAGGATTTCCCATCTTCCCAACAAGGGAGGCCAAACTGTGTCAAGGAAGTTCTCCAGTCCAAGGCAGGAACGTTTTCCATCACATTCCACCTCAGCAGGCCTGGGAAAAAGTTCTCACCTGGCAGAACATGACCCCAGTGACATTAAAACGGGAACCCAACCCACACAGGACTTGGCATTTTCCTTTTCCCTGGCAATGGTTGCAAATTCCGATGCAAATGCCCATGCAAATGGTCATGCACAGCTATTCTTATCTCTGGGCCAAATCTCAACATCCCTTCTTTGGGAGAAAGTCGATTTTCCAAAAATAGTTTACGTCAGCCTCCAACTATTCATGGCTTCAGCTCGAGTTCTAAACCCGGTTCCAGGAAGAGTTTTCCGAATTAGATCTGCAATGGGAATGGGAGGGTGGGGCCCTTCTTTGCTTGTCCCACGTTCCTCTCCAGGGAGGACATTTCCTCGGAGTGAGGGCTTGGGTGAAGCTGCTTCAGGCTCTTCTTTTGTGTTTCCCAGCCCATTTTAAAACGCACGCTTGAACTTGGGACTTGCTGCTGTTCCTTTGGGCAGGTGGGGGACAGCCAGGAATGGGAATGATGATTTCTCCTGAGCCACAATGTGTGTTTTGGGAGCAGAATAGGCAGGTCCCTCCTTTCCCTCTTGGCTGGCTCACCCCTGTCCCTGTGCTGTCCTGCTGTCCCAGCACAGCTCCATGCTCAGCTGGACAGGGGAGTGACCAGGCTGAGGTTTTGCTGGATCACATTTTTTTGGCCATTTTTGCTCTCCAGACAGAGCAGTTTTCCCACCCTGCCTGCTCTGTGGCTCCACAAAGAGCTGAACTTGCAGGAAGCTGGGATTCTGCGGGAGGCAGGGATTCTGAGCTTGGCATTCAGCTTTAGAACACGTCTAAACCAGAAAAAGCCACCGAGTGTAAAAGCAACAGACAGGCAGGATCCCTCAGCAGCCCCAGACTATTTGTTGTTTTCAAAGACCTGCTTCCTTAGAAAGCTCCTTTTGAAGTAATTTGACGTGCCATTTCCAGCTCCTGTGTGATCTACCGCAGTTATTCCCCCTTTATCTGCCTCCCAATGCTCCAGAATGTCTCCATAAACCTGCCTGGCAGTGCCTCTGCCCGTGCAAGGGACCTGCATTAGTGTGGGATTTAAACTTAATGCCAGAGGAGCTTACAAACTCTCCCATTTGAGCTTCTCGTGGACTCCACACTGCAGTTTCTTTCTCATAAAAATAGCAGGTGGCTGAGTTTGAAGGATCGGTCAGGTGTGGATCCCTCACATGGAAAATCCCTCTCAGCAGCAGGAGATAGAGGATAAGGGATTCATCCCTGTCCCCGGTGAAATCAATGGGAGCTTTGCTGTTGAGACAGGTCAGGTGTCAGTCTCAGTTGTTGGCTCTTCCCTGGGATTTGATCCTTTGTGCTGTCACCATTAAAGAATCTCTCTTCCTGTCTCCTTCCCACGGGCTCTCATCCATCCTGATTTGAAGTCCCCTCCGTTAAGTGGCTGGAACGCCAGCGCTCCGCTTCCCCGGCGGAGAGGACACTCCATAAATCTCCCATTAGTCATGGATGTGGCGAGCCATCCCAGGGACAGGCTGCCGTGCCTCAGAGGTTATCAAACCGTGGCAGCCCCTGCGTTTGCCTCTCCTTCCCGAGAGCTCAGTTCCCTGCCAGCATCCAGGGCTCATTTCCCAGGAGCTGAGGCGGCCGCGCTTTGCTCAGGGACACAACAGCGGCCACGTGGTGCTCAGTCCTTGTTCCCTGGCCAGTGTGGCTGGGGCTGGGCTCCCTTTCCAGCACCTCTGAGCAGGACAAGAAGCTTCCAAAGAGCAGGAACAGGGGAATTGATGTGTTGGTGGCCGGAAGGCTCCGTTTTCCCAGGAGAGACATGCAGGGACATTGTCTGTGTGTGTTGTCCCCAGCAGGGTGGAGAGGGGGTTGTGCCTCTGAACGGGGTACAAGGCCCCCAAATGATCCCTGTGAGGTATTTCAGCCTCAATCCTTGTGGAAAAGGAGGGCTGAACCTCAGTGGTGAGGGCGTGGAACCTCCCAGGGTGTCATGGACACCGAGTCCTACCTGGATGCTCCTTCCAGGGCTGTATCCCTAAAAACAAACATCCAGGCCTCATTCCTGGGCTTGGGGGACAAGAACAGGGGAGGATCCTTCCAAAGTGCTCTGTTCCAGGGCTCTTGTCTGCAGGGAGCTCACGTCAGAATGAGCTGGATGATGAGGACTCTGCTCGTGGTAGCTCTTGGCCGTGCTTGGATTTACACTTGGCACCTTTACTCCAGCATGAGACTGGTGTTGGGCTAAAATAACATCATTTTCCCAATAATTTGGGGCAGACTGGTAGGGATGCTGTGAATCAGGAATAAATCAGCTCAGGTGGCCCATGGGTGAAACCTGTGACTCTCCTGTAGCCTGTGTTCTGCATTACTCAGGTATAAAATGTTCTTCCAGGGATGAACCCTCTGGACAAGGACATGGGAGAGGCTGGGGAAGGGATCCAGCAGGGAAGAGCAGGGTGCTGGAATGCACAGGTTCCTGGGAACAGCAGTTCTCCATCAGCTGTGTGTGTCTGGGTTAGTACAACCTGCCTGGACGTGAGGAAACAAGGAGGCAGCAGGGAAAGGAGGAGGGGGTCAGGATGCGCTCCCTGCTCAGGGATGTCGGAATGGCTGTCGTGTTGTTTTATCGCTGCCGAGGAAAGAGAAAATGGAGCAGGGAATGCAAAATGACAGAGAGTGAGGAGATGTGATATTTGCCTGATGTATTTTGCTGGTAATTAGTGTAATGCCAATTAGACAGAAGTAATCTTTTTTTTTTTCCCTTCTTCAGCTGTATAAATTATTGCTGGAATATATGCCAGCTCAAACCGAGATATTAAACTCGGAGTGATGTGGAGATTTCTGCTCCTTGAGGATCTCTAGATGAAATTACCCAGACAACAGGGATCTTGACAAAAGTAAGGCTGGCTCTATCCAGAAAGAAAACGAATCAAAGCCAAAGGAATTTTTGTATTCCACGTCTGGTGTCTTGCTGCTTATTAGCCACACAGGAAGGGGCCCCCACAGAGATGCAGCAACATCAGTGAGAAAAGGCAAATATCTCGCTTTTCCTGCAAACAATGCCACTTGCAGGCTATTGTTCCCCTATCAGCTTCCCTGAGGAGCAGATCCCGAGCCCTTCCCGTGCCGGGGCTGCAGGTAAACCCTGCCGCCCACGTGCATTCCATTTGTCATTCCCTGAGCCCTGTTTTCTCCCACACCGGGACAGCAGCTCCGCGGTTGTTTCGCCTCCGGGTCCCCCGGGACGTGGAGCTCTTTAATGATGATGTACGGCTTCCTTCAAAGGGTCAATTGCTGGCCTGGACCTCTCCAATCGCGGATCCCTCGGAGCTCTCTACCTGGGCACAGACGCTGCTTTGCTCCGTGCTGCACACGGATTTTCCCTCACATGAGGAGAAGACCTGCTCTTGCCGTCTCCTCCCTTTGGAAAAACAACTGCAAAAAATTATGCCCGTGGACCGATTCTGGAAATTTTCATCCATCTCTGTTGGATTGTGAAATCCAAATCCTCTCATGCTCATCCTGCTGCTCCCTGGTGCTGTGCTCTGAGCACATCCCCTTTGCCAGCCTGCCTCTGACGTGGGGGGATGATGTATCCTGTTTGTCCTGCCTGGGTTTTAGGATTTTGTAATCCTCGCTGGCTCTTTAAAGCGTGTTTTATTCATGGCAGCCTTTAGGACTGCCTCTGGCAGGCCTCCCTCGAGTGGTGCAAACTTTATTGCATCTCTCCTCCAGCAGCCTGTAAACTGCAGCACCCAGGGGTAGCTGGAGGTTGATATTCCCTATCGGAAGCGATTTTCTGTCTTTTCCCTGCTTTTCCTCAAGGGCTTCTTGCTGCCATCCTAAAAACAAACACAGGGCACAGCAAAATTCATCAGGATCGGGTTTTTTTCCCAAATGAGCCATCACCAGGCCTCCCTGTTCCTGAACTTCCCCATATCCAGTGTTTGCTCCTTCAGCCGGATGCTTTGGCGCTGATCCCTCCTGCTTTTCCAGGAGAAGGGGATTTCTCCCCAGTCCTGGCCATTAGGGCGGCAGATCCTTTCAGTGCTTGGTGGGGAATCACAGCAGGAGGGCAAATGCTCCAATTCAAGCACCGGGGTTGATTTCTCGGGGTGAATTTTGCCTGCACCACAGGAGGATGTGACCGGTGCTGCTCCTGCCACGTGCCAGCCACAAAACCTCTCCCCGTGGTGCTCCCACTGCAGATTTTCAGCCTGGCAGTCTGTGGGCGTTGGAGGCGTCAATAAGGAGCGTTTTCAGCTGCTTTGTGGCACGGCTGCACTGCAGAGAAAGGGGCTGGGCAGTCCAAGGGTTCGGGCTCTGGATCTCTGAGCAGCCAGCAGAGAAACGGCCCCATTTGATGTGGGATCATTCCCGCAGTTCCCTGGCTGTATCCCTGCTCTCACGCTCCCAGGGCTGCTGTATGTTGGGTTTCAGGTGGGTTTGTTTCCCTAGGCCTGGGTTTGGGATCCAGGGCTGTGTGTGCCTCCAGCAGGGACAGACGTTTCCCCCTCAGCACAGCCCAAGAACCTCACCCTGCATTTAGTGCCCATCCCCTGATCCTTCTCACAGCTACCAAAAATTCCGGCAGGGATCTGCCTCTTCCCTGCTGTCTGCAGGACAGCTCAGACAGGGTCAGGACAGGCTGTAAAAGAGCTGGAATGACGTGAGGGTGCTCCCTTTCCTCGGAAGCAGCCCAGGAAAGATCTGTGGCAAGGAAACAAAGCGTCCACGTGCAAATCCATACTGTCATTTCCTCTGCCGGTTTCCTTGGGGTTTGGCTTGACTCTCTTCCAAGGGCTCTTCCTTCTCCCTGCTCTGCTTCCCTCCGAGTGGTCTCAGTTCCCTTTGTTTGCAGATCCCCTCCTTGAGAGGAGCCCTTTTCATAAACTTGTGTTTTCTTTCCTCACTTAAACACCTCCCTGACTTCAAAGGCCAGAACAGCACTTGGCTCTGCGGCTCCCGGCCCCCCTGCACCCACGATTTCCCCCATCCATTGTCCTGCCAGGGAAGGATTATTAAATTGTTGATGGAGCTGAACAATGGTTTTGTTCAAAGGCAGACATGCGAACGCCACTTCTTTTCTCCTTGACACAAGAGCTTTAATACCCAGGAACAATGAGAGGCAGCCACCAAGGAGCAAACACTGGAGAGGACTCACAAAGCCAGGCTGGTATTCCCAAATCCCTGTGCACATGAACTGGTGCTCCTTGGAGTGCTCCCCGTGGCTGTAGCTGAGGTGAGAGGACTGGCCATGCTGAAAATTAATTAAAAATAATCCAATTATTGCCTGTTAATACTGGCTTGTGTGATTAGGACATGAGCAAGGGGCAGGAGAGGACCACCCTTTACACAGAATCATGGAATTAAGGTTGGAAAAAACCTCTGACATCATCAAGTCCAACCATTCCCCCAGCACTGCCAAGGCCACCACTAACCTCTATCCCCAAGTGGACATCCCCATGGCTTTGAAATCCCTCCAGGGTGACTCCACCACTGCCCTGGACAGCTCTGCCAGGGCTTGGCCATCCTTCTGGGCAGAAATTTTCCCTGATGTCCAACTTGAACCTCTTCTGGTGCAACCTGAGGCCACTCATCCTGGGAGCAGCTCCTGCTTTCCCCTGTTTGCCCTCTCCCATCAGGGAGTTGTGCAGAGCCACAAAGTGTTCCTGAACCTCCTTTTCTCCAGCTGAGCCCTTTGCCAGCCCCTCCCCGGGCTGCTGCTCCCGTTCCCAGTGCGGCGCTGGCCCCGGGCTGCCCGCGCCGCTCCGTTCCTGGCGCTCGGGGCGCGCCGGGCACGTGGCTCCAGCGGGGCCGTGCCTCCGGAGCAGCTCTGGAGCCTGCAGTGAGGATCCTGCCCTGCACTGCGCAGCCTCAGGCTCTGACATTTTGTGCTGCACAGGCTCCTTCCCGATCGCTTATCGCCTCAGCTGCTTGCCAACACCACAGCTTCAATTTTCCATGCTGGGCTCCCCTCAGGTTGATTTCTTTCTCTGTTTTTCATGAGTTTTAGCGGAGCTGTTCCAGCTAGCTTTGGAGAACAAGCTGTGCTGCCTCAGCCCTGCTAACAAAGTGATTATGAAAATTTCCTTTCAAGATCCATTAGCTTAACCACACTCTGGGAGGGAGGTGTGGGATTTGGCATGGGAGCTGCCAGCAGCGACTGGGGGCAACTTGTCCCAAAATGTGCACTAAATGCACCTCAGAACACATCCCTGGGGAGCTGTGCCCACGCTGCCCTGTGTGGCCTTCAGACAACAGCATTCCCAGGGTTTATCCATCGGGGGAATGGATTCCAACTGACAGAGGAGGTTTAGATTGGATATTAGGGAAAAAATCTTTCCCTGTGAAGGTGGTGAGGCCTTGAGGTTGCCTGAAGAAGCTCTGGCTGCCCCAGAATCCCTGGAAGTGTCCAAGGCCAGGTTGGACGGGGCTTGGAGCAACCTGGGATAGTGGAAGGTGTCCCTGCCCATGGCAGGGAACAAGATGAGCTTTGAGGTTCCTTCCAACCCAAATTATTCTGTGATTCCATGATCCTGTGATCCATGTTCTCTTTTGGAGGGAGAACATGTTTGCATGTTCTCATTTGGAGAGATCCATGTTTTCTTTTGGCAGCAGGGGTTTGCTGCCATTGCTTTGTGGACATCCAACCTGTTCCCTGATTCACATCCATCAGTTGCTCGGTGGTCTCCCTCCTGGACATTTCCCAGTGCTCTGTGGTCCCCAGTTTTGTTTGGGAAGGTGGGTTCAGCATGGCAGGAATTGTCCTTTTCCTCTGGGAGGGTTGAGCATGGCTGGCTCTGCTCTGGGACTCTGGGGTCAGGGTGCACCTGAGGGGGCCTTGCTGGGAGCCCAGGGGTGCCCAGGTGGGCAAGGAGGCCATGGGCACCTGGCCTGGATCAAAACCAGTGTGACAGCAGGACCAGGGCAGGGCCTGTCCCCTGTGCTGGCACTGCTGGGGACCTCGAGGGCAGTGACCAGCTCTGGCCCCTCATGGCCAGAGAGCCCTGGAGGGGCTGGAGCGTGTCCAGGGCAGGGAACGGAGCTGNGGCTTTTCCAACCTCAGTGATCCTGGGATTCTGTGGGAGAGCTGCTCTGGGGGTTCTGGCAGATGGAGCCATCTGAAGTGCCTCACACCAAGCCATTTCCTTGGCTCATTCCCAGGCTGTGACACTGCCCAGGTCCCCCTGGAGCAGAGCTGTCCCCACGTCCCCCCACGCACGGCACAGGGTGGCACACTGGGGTCCCTCGCTGCCTTCCCGGTCCCCAGCCAGCACAGAGGGACTCTCCCTTTGATTGTCCTTCCAGGGCCTGTTCCTCCCTTCTCCTGCTCTTCCTGGCGAGCTGGCAGAGGCTGCCTCAAGCTCCAGTGCCCTCGGTGATGAGCTGCTGGCAGCCAGGGAAGCAGGCTGCAGCTTTAATTAAATGATAAGGGCAGAGCCCCGGAAGTGGGGAGATAAGTGCAGTGGTGTCTGCCACCACACTTGCCCAGGCTCTTTCTAATTAGCTTTGAGAAGCTCTGGAGAGGCAGATTAACCCTTGCAGTGCTGGGTGAGCGCTGGGATGCAGCAGGAGGAGGTCCCAGGCCAGCCCCAGGGATGCCATGGTGCAATGCCAGGGTTGGGTGGGATGGGCTGGGCTGTGCTCCCCCCAGCCCGGGGCAGAGGGGACAGGTCAGGGAGGATCAGAGCTGGCCTTTCACAGGCTCAGGCACTTTCAAAGCTCAAGGATTATGTGCTCAGGTTCCTCCTGGAAGAAGCATTTGCTGCTGTGACATGCCCCTGCTGGGTGGGGGGACTGTCCCCAGCCCCACAGGGCACAGTCCTGCCATGGCTCAGGTCTCCAGCCCCTCTGGAACCACGACCAGCAATTCTCTGAGATCTGGGGACTTGGGGACACAGGATAAGAGGACTACTGTGTCACCAATCCACGATAACATGGACTGGCAGCTCCCCAGGACCTGGTGCCACCAGGGCCACCACCTGTCCCTCACCCAGGTCCAGCTGAGAGTGAAGCACACCAGAGGGCTGGGAAGGGCACCTGGCTGTGAGCACTGTGTCACCAGGTCAGTGGGTGCTCACAGTGGCACTGGTGACACTGCTCCTGGTGGCCTGGCCCCTTGTGGTCACACTGGCTGGCAGCACAGGGTACCTGGAGTGTGCCAGGGGGCGCTGGGGTGGGCACTCCTGTGTCCCCAGGGAGCTCTGGGGTGACATTCCTGTGTCCCCAGGGAGCTCTGGGGTGGCCATTCCCGTGTCCCCAAGGAACTTTGAGAGAACCACTCCTGCGTCCCCAGGGAGCTCTGCCATTCCCATGTCCCCAAGGAGCTCTGGGAGATCCATTCCCGTGTCCCCAGGGGACAGGCCATCCCCCCAGCCCCCCAGGGCGGAATCCGTGCTTCCAGCAGCAGAGCCGGGTGGGAATGCAGGCAGGAGCAATGGAGGAGCAATTTGGGCAGCAGGAATGCGCATCCAAGGCATGCATGAGCTGGCAGCCCCGGGGATGGCAGGTGCTGCTGCTCCCGTGGGATTTACATAACCATCATTAGCCCTGGCTCCCACCTGTCCCAGCTCCCCGGGCAGGGATGGAAGGAGGGCAGCTCCACTGCCCAAATTCCGTGGTTTTAGGGCCTTTGTGCACCCCTAAAGGAACCTCAGGTGTTGTTGCTCACCTGGATGCTGCAGGAGCCAGTGCTGGAAGAGGGTTTGGTTGTTCCATGGATTGGTTTGGACTCCCCAGCCTTTCTGGTGGATATTTGTGGAATGCCTCTGGTCTGCAGGACAGCCAGAGGATAATGTTGGGATATTAATGGATCCAGGATTTCACTCTGGACCTGGACTGGGCTGTTTTATGCAATGTGAGTGAGGGGATTGCCCAGCAATGCTCATTCCGTGCCTTTGCTCTTGGCTGCTGTGAGTTTTACCTGCAGGGACCTGATTTTTCATAGAGGGCACGTGCCAGGTACCAGATATTTTGAGAAGTGCCAGTGAAATGTGCCCAGATATTTTATGTCTGGAAGGAGGAGAGAAAATTGCTGTTTTTTCTCATTAGGAGAGCAACACCCCCCATCCTCCAGCCCCTTTTTAGAGGAGGAGTTTTCTGTGATCTCTTGACCCTTTCCTTGTACCTTTCCCAGTTTCTGCAGCCTCTGGGGCAGAGTCTCACTGGCAAATCAGCTTCTTCCCTGCCAAATCTCCCAGGTGGTTCTGTCCTCTCCCTGGAAGCCACAAAGGGACTCCAGGGGAAATATTTCCCACCAGGCTGTGACTCTGCTCTGCATCAGGAAGCACTTGCAGGAGGAGAATTAAAGCTGCCTGGACAATCCTAATTTTGGCACTTCCTAACCTTTGAACCCTGTAATCCTATTTAGGTGCTTCTTAACATAATTATTCATCAGTTTAATGTAATAATTCTGCTTTTTATAGTCCAGTGAAGGATGAAACCCCTCTGTGCCAGGGTAGGAGATCATGGGGGTGGCACCACGACCCCAAAATCTTTTATAGGGGCGTTGAATTTGTTTTGTGGGTATCACGGGGGAGCTGTGGGGCAATGAGGATTTTGGGAGCCCTCAGTGTGTTGCTGAGCCCTGCAGGGTCACTCAGTGTCCGGGAACATCCCTCTGGGTGCTCTGCCTGCCGTTGCTGTGGCGATGTGGCCGGTGTGACTGCAGCAGGGAGGCGGCTCCTCCGGCACACACGGGAAAACATATCCCCTGGGAGTGGGGAAAAGGGAAACACATCCCCTGGGAGCCAGGAAGAGGGAAACACATCCCCTGGGAGCCAGGAAAAGGGAAAACACATCCCCTGGGAGCCAGGAAGAGGGAAACATATCCCCTGGGAGAGCGGGGCAAAGGAAAACACATCCCCTGGGAGCCAGGAAAAGGGAAAACACATCCCCTGGGAGTAGGGAAAAGGGGAACACATCCCCTGGGAGTGGGGAAAAGGGAAAACACATCCCCTGGGAGTGGGGAAAAGGGAAAACACATCCCCTGGGAGTGGGGAAAAGGGAAACACATCCCCTGGGAGCCAGGAAAAGGGAAAACACATCCCCTGGGAGCCAGGAAAAGGGAAACATATCCCCTGGGAGAGCGGGGCAAAGGAAAACACATCCCCTGGGAGCCAGAAGGGAAGAACAGATCCCCTGGGAGTGGGGAAAAGGAAGAACAGATCCCCTGGGAATGGGGAAAAGGAAGGACACCTCCCCTGGGAGCCAGGCAAAGCACCCCAGCCCCAGCTGTGCTGATGCTGAGCCTGGTGGTTCATCTGTCCACATCCCTTCCAGGCTCGTGCTGGGATCCCCTCGGCAGGGGCTGGGAGGCCGTTTGCAGCTCTGGAGTGCTGGGATGCCCCCCAGGGGCTGGGGGCTGATCCGTGCGTGCGGCTGGGGGCTGGCAGCCCGCTCCCTCCAGGGCGAGCTGTCCGTGCTGCTCCGAGCCGCTGCTGTTCTGCACAAGGGCAGAGCCGGCGGGGCTGGAGGGGCCGGGGGAGATGCTGGGGGCGTGTTCCATCTCCTGACTCCGGAGCCCAGGAGAAGCCCGTCTGTGCGCTGGCAGCAGCCTGGGCAGCCCTGGGGATGGATGGAAGAGCGGGTGTTGCTCCTTCTTGCCCCGGGAGCCGGAGGTGTGGCTCGGAGCCGCAGTCACCACCTCGGTGGGCAGTGCCGGGTCGGGCTCCGATACCGGGAGCCATCTGGAGCGAGGGTGGCAAGTTTGGGAAGCCATCTGGCTGGGTGTTGGAGTGCTAGGATTGGTCCCGCAGCCGTCTGGCTGGGTGTTGTAGTGCTAGCAGCGGTCTCAAGCCGCCGGCACGGGGAGGGCTGGGCTGCCTGAGCTGCGGGAGCTCCTGCCCTGCTCCCGGCTCCCGAGCGGTCCGTGCCCATCCACCCCCGCTGCGGGGACAGGCAGCAGCTCCGCAGGGGACATTGCTGAGCTCTGGGCTTGTCCACACGGGAATATGGGCCAGAAATGGGTGAGGAGATGTGAGAGGGATCCAAAGGGTGTCATGGGGGATCAGCCAGGGAGGGATTGTCCCCTCTGCTCTGG
>VXBC01013296.1:0-23133 GCA_013399945.1 Ploceus nigricollis
TTCCATATTCTGATTTGGATTGGGGTTGCTCAAATTCCCCATCTGACAGAAGATGATTGATGAGAATGATGCTGGCTGTAAACCTGGGAGGCAGCTCTGCTCTTTGCAGGGCCTTAAATCCCAGTTGTCAGAGCAATGTGGGGAATGGCATCCCAAGGTAATTACAAACCAACAACAGGAAAAGCCACTGGCAATGGCAGGCGCTCCAGCATTGCCATGGAATGGCTGTAGAGGCAGTTGGGGTTTCTTTGGTTTACTTTGCTTGTGAAAACATGCACACATGGTCCTGAGCTGAGGTCAAAATATGCTTACAAAAAACAGGATCTAGAGAGGATGGGAAGAGGCAAGACACAGCAAAAAAAAATTGCCTGGAATGTTTCTGGAAGAGCTGGGGAGCACCCCAGAGAGGAGGAAGTCATTGCTACATGCAAAATCTTTGGCAATTATCCTGGTGGCAGTGGGATAAATACACCCTTAAGAGCATGAAACAGCTGGGACAGTGCTGGTCCACCCTGATGGCCAGAGCTTCCCACAGCCTCCTCTCCTGCAAGCAGCTCTCACTGCACAAGTGCCAGCCTCAGTTTCTCCAAACCAAGCCTTGGAGGGAAAGGAGAGGAGACTGATGTGAGGATGAGATCCCTGTTTGACTCATGGGCCCAGGAGGCAAAGATGGGAGGCATGGGATGCCATCACATGTGAATCAGAATGGTGGCCCTGCCCCAAGAGCATGACTTGATCAGCAAAGCTCTTCAGGGGACATGTACAGGGAAGCTGAACTTTAATCTGGTCTGGCACATGTGCTAGCAATGGCTTTCAGCACAAGAGATTCATCAGCATCTTTTGTCATGCCTGATTCAGGCAGGTCAGTGCTGCCAAGGAAGGGTACAAGGGCTGTATGGGATGGGCATGCCTGTGCCCATGCTGGTGGCTCCTACACTGGGCACAGTTTCTCCTTTCCAAACAGGACAGTGAGTATGGACTGGCAGCAATTTTCATTGCTGCTGCTGAACAGATGTGTCCCGGTGTTAGATTTGCTGGACCACAGGGTGTGTGACCTGGGTTAGGCTCCAAGAGCTTTCTCCAAAGCTGTAAGCACCCTGAAGCCTCTGGACTGAAAATTTAACAAAAAAAAATGAGTTCAGGAGAACTGAGCTGGAAACTCAGGGTGAAACAAAGCCCTAAACTAGATGCACTCAAGAGTAGCTGCTCCAGTTAGACTGGCTGACTCTGCAGGGCTGGGATGGGAAGGAGGGGATTTCCCCTCCCTTCCCCTGTGCTGCTGGTTTAAATCCAACCACAACTGAGCAGTAAATAAGAGTTACCACCCGGCAGCTGCTGGATGACCTGTGTGCAGTGAGTCACTGAGCTCTGGCCACACAGCCCTGCAGACATCAGCAGCAGAGGACTCCTGGGCTGAAAAGTGCATTTTCTTTGGGAATGTGCCCTCATTTGGGTGAGCCCTGTGGCACTCTCTGTGCACCAGTGCTGCAGAGGCATCCTGGGATGCAGTGATGTGCACCAGCACTGCAGACACATCCCAAAATCCAGCAGTCCCTGCACACCAGTGCTGTGCCACCAGCACAAAAGCATCCGTGTGTTGCAGCTCAGCCACTGGGATACGTGGGGCCAGCAGCAGAACAGGGTCAGTGGGAGCAAGTAACTGGAACAGCCATGGTCAGAGGGGAGTCAGTGCCCCGTAACTCTGCTGAGTGATCTGTGGTCAGCAAAAGAGAGTCGAGGTTCTGGGGCAGGCCAGGCTGAGCCTGTAGCAGCTTGGGCACACACATAACTGCCTTGGTGACATTGGTCACTCATGTGGGAAAGGGTAAATGTTTGGATACAGGGAGGATGCAAAATATCTGACAGTTCCCCAGTGTCTCATGGACCTGGCAGAGGGGGATTTGAGCAGATGTTTGAAGGGCAGGGCAGACTTTTTCTAAGAACTTCCTCTCTTGGGTAGATAGGACAAAAAGGGAGTAAAGCCAAGCAGAAACACATGGCTGCTTATTTACCACTTATATTCAGGAGAGCTGAGCCTTACACACCTCCCACTGTGCTGGGACTGCACAAAGACATGAGGACACTCAGGTCCTGTCCCAGAGTTTCCAATCTAAGATAAGGAATTTAGAAAAGCATAACAAAACAAAACAAACTCGGAGGAGTAGCAGCTCTTCAATCTCTCGGTAGATCTCCATCTGGTAAAAGAAGTGCAGACAGGGGCATGTTCTCTCCAGATCAGCTGCACAGCAAGAGCGGCTTAGATGAACTCTCCTGGCTGGTAATAAAATGATTTTACATATGTAGGAAGCAGGATGTGCAAAGCCCAGGAGTCTGATCTTGTTTCTGAGATCAAACAGAGTCTTATTGTACAGGGGTGTGGAGCTGATGTAACTGTCTAGTGTGCCGGACACAATCGCCGTGGTTACGCAGCTGGACCGGAATAAAGCAAGTCTGTATCTGAACTCATTAATTTTTACAACCAACTGAACCACTCTGCCGTTTTCTTTTGCCTTTTTGGTGGCAGAGGACTGTTGTGCCTCCCCAGCCATCGGCCCCTTGCCTGCAGTGTGGCAGGTCAGGGCTGGCATGGTGGGGAGCAGCCAAATCCCTGTGACCCCCCGGCAGCCCAGCCATCCACTGGATCCCTGGGGATGCTCAGCCAGCTGCACGGGTCCATTCCTGAGACAGGCCAGGAGCTGCAGGGATTAGGGATGAAAATACAGGCTTAATGTGAGCAGAGCTGTTGCTCTGTCAGCTACAGGTTATGTCAATGTTTCCATTAGAAACCCCTGGTTGCAAGGTTTATAGCTTGGCTGTGAAACTGCCCTCCAGGCTGGGCTCTGGCAAGCCAGGGAAACTCAGGTTTCTCTGCTGAAATATTCGATGCAGCTGCTCCCACAGTCGCACATCGCTTCTCACGGGCAGGCAAAGCGAGGGGGCTCCCTCAGCAAGCTGTGTGGGCAGCAGGACTTGGCACACTGCCCTGAAAGCCCAGAGAGACCCCCTGAGTGGCCTTCCCCGCCTCGGGGAGAGCGCTGTGTCCCCAGGCAGGCAGGGCAGGACAGGCAGGGCAGGGCTGCCTGGCCAGCACTCACCCCCTGGGCTCCCGGGCTCACAGCTGATGTGGCAATGCAAACAACGAGGTGAATTTAGCAAAAGACAAACTAGAGGCACAGCACCAGAGCCAGGGCCGGTGAGCTGCAGCAGGGTGAGGGTGTGGGATCAGGACTCCTGGTTTCTTCTGGCCACCAGACAAGGACCAGAAAACCACCTCACACTCCTCTGCAATAACCATACCCACGATGTGCCTCCCCTGGAGCGTGGCCAAGAGCTGTGCATCCTGGTCCAGGTGCCTGATAGCCAGCCATAGCCCAGGAATGACACCAGCCCAGCACCTGGCAGAAGGTTTTTATGCAGTGGCTGGAGTCCTATAAGATGCTCTCCTGGCCAGCAGCTTGCTGTGCTGGATCTCACCCTGGCCTGGCTGCTCGCTCCTGGGGTGTGCTGCCTGGCCCTGGGACAAACACACATCCAGGCCTCCTCCCTTCATCCCATCCCTTCTCACACCTGAAAAGCTGATTTTGAGATAGATGTATTTGCCTATTTTAAAGAGCCGTGAAGAGGATTTGCAGGCTGGGATTTCGCTGTGAGCATGATCTCCCAGGGCAGGCAAGACTACTTCCTTCCCTTGTTCTTTCCACCAGAATGGCTAGAAAAGAGGAGAGAGGCCAGCATGCTGCTGGGCATGGCTCTGGGCCCCCAAAGGCATGGCACACACTTCCCTTGCAGGGGATACACACACATCCCCTACGAGCTGTGAGAGTGCCTGGTCCTGCACAGAGGTGCTGCAGGTGGGCAGCACACTCCACCCCAGGCTCCTCGTTCCCCTCACCATCCTGAGGGGAGGCAGTGGGAGGGTAGGGAATATGCTCCAGGAGTAAGAGCTGCAGTACCAGCCCGGGGACACAAAAAGAAATACAAAGTATTAAGGAATAATTTTCAGCTTTTACCCCCATTACAGCAAAGCATTCCCATTTAGATTTACAGTTAACACTGAAGTATCGTGCATTTTAGCAGGTGGTCTCAGGCTATGGCACATCCCAGACAGGCAGGAGTGGTGCAGCTGGGGCAGGGAGAGGGCAGTGAGCAGCTTCTGCTCCTGCCTTGGAAACAGCCTGTTCCCATCCCCAACCATCCCACTGGAGAGGGCTCTTCACTGGGCTCTGCTTGGCTGCCCCACCATGCCCAAGACACTCCAAACTGCAGGCTCTGCTCACCCAAAAACCAACAGAGAGAGAAAAAAAGAAGGGAAAAAGAAAAAGCCCAACTCCTTGCTGTTTTTCTGCTGTCTTTCCAGTATACTTGAGTTACCATGGTTAGCTTTCCACTGTTCTCCTTGACCCCTGCAGCTTTCCCTTATGAGTTAGTGTCCTGGAATGTCTCTTTACGAGGTGCCTACAGAAGTAAAGCTGACCTGATGCCAGTGCCCCCACACTGAGGACTTTATTAGTTTTTTAATTTTCTGTCTGGGTGCTCTCACTTGCCTCAAACTTTCCACAGCTGCTAGGATTTATTAATGAAGGAGGTTCATTTGTGTCTTGCCTCCTTTTTCCCTGCTCAGTTAATTGGTGGTGTTGCTTTGCCAGTTGCTATTTTTAATGGCTTTTTGGGGGGTTTCAGGACAGCTGGGTGAAAATTTTGCTTTGTGCCAGCAAAATCTTCCCCCAGATCTCCTGAAAACCCCCCAAAAATCACAAGAGATACATGGGGGCCACAATGAGGAGCAACTCTGATGGGACTGACCATCCTGAAAGAAACACTGGACGTGGCAAGTAGAGCCCAACCAAGGAGACAGCTGGGACCAGAAAAGCTGAAAGCAGCTGCACTGCTTTTGCTGGGATGCAAATACCAAGAATTAAGAGGATGAAATAATTTTCATACTCACAAAATACAAAAATGCTTAAAAATTGAGATGGGAGGGTTTCTCCTCTCTCATGTTGAAGGGGCCCCATGACACTGAGCTGTAGGCTGAGGAGGAGGATGATGAAGGACATGGAGAGATGCACTGCATGGACAGGAGAGGAGGATGAGGAAGGAGCAGAGAGACCCTGCAATATAAAACCCATACACAGAGCCAAAAGGATGCAGCGAGCGAGGAGAAGAGACAGACTTTTAAGGCAAGAGGAGAAACAGACAAATATTTATTTGTCCATAAAGTAAGTCTCCATAGCAATGAAGTGCTTCACAATCGATTTTCAAAACAAGCCCAGCCACACTGCACGCAGGGACAGCTGCTGGAGTGGGACGTGTCACCTGCCTTCCTGGGGGTGCTTGAGGGGCTGCCAGCCTGGCACAGGCCCAGGGGCAGGGGACAGGAAGGGACTGTCCCTTGGGAAGCATTGGGCAGCCCAATCCTTGCCCTGGGGAGTAGCAGTGGGGTTATTTCTGTGCCAGGGGCAAGGTGAAAGGAGTAGGTGGATTTTCAGAGCCATGTCATGTGTTGGGACATGCATGAGCACAGCCAGGGCTCAGCAGGCAAGGAAAAAGGACATGCTGCCCCAAATTGCTGGGAAGACAAGGGAGTTGAGGGGTGGGATGAAGTTCCAGCTGCCACTCAAGGAGCTGGTGATGCCACCCAGACTGGTGGCCATCTTGGATGAGGAGGATGGAGCTTGTGGGCAAAGTCATACTTAATATATAGCTCTGGGGCTACAGGGCACATTGAATTCATTAGGGAGGAAGCAGCATCTCCTGGGCAGGTGCCAGGAACAGAAATGCTTTACAGCCAGGGCAAGTCCTGTGTGGACCACACAGGAAAGTGTAGGGGGTTCCCCACATCCTCCCACCCTGGAGGATGTGAGATGGTTGACAGGAGCTGGATCCTGAGCTCTGGCCCTCCCCTGCTGCTCATGCCATGTGAGGCTGCTGCCTGACCCCAAAATTTCTCAGCAGCAGTATCAAGCACCTCTCCTGATGCTCATGCTTCGACAAATGCCACTGCAAATAATTTGGCTTCAACCAGCAGGGACATAAATTCCATTATTTTTATGTCAGCTGCACAATTTGTTCCTGTAACAAGGTGTTTTAACCTCACTTCATATTCATTGTTCTGCCTGCTTTGATTTTACTGTAAATGACTGAATTTGCTTTTGATCTGGTGCCAGTGCCCCATAAATCTTGACACTTGCTGTAAGAAAGGAAAGAGCCCTCCCCGCTGTTTGGTTTGCAGGGGGTGGCGGTGAGGGGGGCTGCCAGGTCACCAGGAGGGTCTGTGCAAGGATCCTGCGCCGCCCGAAGCAAGGTTTGGCTCTGAGCATCCACCTGATTTTTCCAGGCAGGGAAACAGTCTGTAAGAGGGGAAAAGGTAGCAGAGAGGAGGAGCTGCGTTTCTCTTAAAACCACGAGCTTCCAGCCAGCCTCGTTCAGAGATTCACAGCTCCTTTGAGGACCATGCCGGTACTCTGAGCTTGTGAGAAAACCCCAGACCAAGCACGATTTGTGTGGTTTGAGGTTTCATCATGAGCTGCTTTTAAGTGTTTCAGTTCCCAGCACCTCTTCCAGAGTGTGCTGGAGGTGAAAAGGGGCAATAAAACCGTCCCCCACAAAACCCACACTTAAATGAACATTTCCAAACCCAGCAGCAATTGGGGGATGGAACCTTCCATTACTGCCGTTGCCCAAATTCCTCCTAACCCCTCCCATTTTCCAGCCAGCAATTCTCCCCGTGTTTTTTTCCTCATGTGCCTGTTTCTGCCCAGACTGCCTGGCAGTGCAGCCCAGTGAATTCTGAAGGTATAGCTTGCAGAAGACTGTGTTCCCTGGAGCCTGCCTGCCCTGGAAATGCCCATTCCAGGCAGGGATTGAGGCGCCAGCCCCAGCACTCACACCAGGGTGAGAGTCAGACTCGTGACCAGGAGGAAGCCACGGCCTGGCCTCCACCAAACAATTGGCGGAAAGGGACCATGACCTTGGCCAGCACCCTGGGGATGGGGACGGCTGCCCGTGCTGGGGACGGGCCTGCTCCTGCCCCAGCTGCATCCCAGCCGGATGCCTTACCCTGGTGCTATCCCACATGCACGGGCTCCTTCAAAGGGACCTTGCCCAGGTTCCAACAGAGGAGCAGAGGAGCACAGGGAATCAGGGGAGTGCCCGGCATGAGGTGCACAGTGGCCGGGGTGCATGGCACGCTGCACAGTGCGTGGTGCCTGGCTGGCACAGCACGGTGCTCAGTGCATGGGGAGTGCTGCAGTGCCGGTGTGGGTGCTCAGTGCACAGCACCCACAGTGCCCAGCGTGGCGTGTCCCAGCCCGGTGTGCCCGGGCACGGTGCCGCAGTGCCTGGCGCCGCGGTGCCCGGCGCGATGGCCCGTGTGAGGCGCGGTGCGTGCAGCCCGTGCTGTGCGGGGCGCAGCCTGCAGCGCGCTGACCTCTCGCTGCCTCTGGCCCTGAGCGGGGGCCAGGAAGGGAAGCGCTGCCGGTCCTGCAGCTTTCATCGGAGATCTGGAGCGCCGAAGCCTGCCCAGATCCTAATCAGTGTGGGAAAGAAACGGCAGGGCCTGCTCTCGCCCCGGCCTGCTGGAGATGCCTTTTATTTTCATAAGCTTTATCGCAGCCCACAGCCCCGATAAAGCACCGTAAATAAACGGAAGGAGCGTGGCGGCCGGCCAGGGCCGCTCGCAGACGCACGCGCTCGCTGCCGCCCCGCTCCCCGGGGGGACGCCCCGTCACACGCCAACTTTCAAAGCCTTCCTTTTATTTCCCTGCACAGGGAAACCACATGGCCTTGCACTGGGGGACCAGCCAGGCAGCCAGCGCCCGCCGGCGAATTCCTGCCCTGCCCCAGCCTCCCCCATTGACCCCGGCTGAGCTGGGGTCCTGCTCCCAGCACTCGGCACGAGCCCTCATGGGGGCACAGCGGCTCGGGGTGTGGCTGGCCCCTGCTCCGGGACTGGGGTAGGACAGTTTTGGGATGTCACATCCTCTCTGGGTGGCAAGAAGGGGGTCACATCCCACCAGGGAGCTGAACTGTCAGCAGGTCTCAGTGCCTCCCCACCAGGCTTTCTCTCCTGTTGAACTGCTGGGGTTTGAGACAAATTAACAGTTTGGACCTGCTTTATTTTTTTCTTTCTATTTTTCCTTTGCTAAGAAGTTTTGCTTTTGTTTAAAAAGGTTTACATTCTTCTGAGAGTATGGAAAAACAGGATCTGGGGGATTGTTTCCACTCTGGCTCCACAAGCTGGCAAAGAGAGAAGTAAACTCTTTTCCATTTCTGTTTGACGCTGCTGCGGGTGAAAGACATCCCTGCCCAGGCTGGCAGCTGCCCCACGGCTCCCCTGGTTCTAAGCCCCAGCTTTCCTGCAGTCATATCCCCCCTCCAGCATCCTCTTCCCATTGCAGGCAGGGGCTGCAGGGAGATGCATTTACCCATGTTTCATTTTTCACTGTGGCCTTCAGTAGCTCACTGTAAGCCATCCCTTATCCCAGGACTGGCAGAAAGCAGCTGGCTGCAGCTGGGTACCAGGGTTTTGTTCCTGGGCATGCCTTCCCTTCCAGCAAGGGACAAGCTTCTTGGGACCAGTGCAGGAGGGCTTGAGCTGTTGCTGGTTTTTACCCTGCCTGCACTACCATCCATAAAGGAGGCCACCCAGCTGGTGCTGACAGCTTCCCCTGTTAAATCGATTCAATTTAATACAGAACTGGCTCAGGCCACAGTGCTGTGAATTAAAGGTACATCAATTTACATGATGGCACTTCCCATGTGTCAGAGCTGGTCCAGTGCACTCCAGCCCAGATGTGGTGGGTGCCCACAGGTGACTGTCACCTGTGTTTGCCCAGGCACTGCAGGCTCAGCAGGGCTGCACAGGAACCTCTCCTGTCTGCATTTGCATGGTCAGCAGCACCTCCTGGGGCTGCCTCCGCAGCTCCGGGCTGCAGCAGAGGTGGCAGCAGGCAGCAGCAGCCCAGGGGACATCTTCCCCTGCCCCTTCTTCCCCTGCAGGAGCACACCACAGCACGCTCCCCTCCTCCTCAGTCTCCTCCCAGCTTTTCATCCCGTTTCTCCAGTTTGCCACAATCCTTCTTCTGTCTGCAGCCCCGGCCTTTCGTGGCATGCAAATTTAATAAATACTCTCTCTGTTTCTCCATGCTGGCTGTTAATGGGAGTGCTCAATTGCGGCTTTCCAGCCCCACAGTGAGCCTTTGAGAGCTGCTGTCGCAGAACTGCCCCTCGCTCCCTCTGCACCCATCCTGAGCACCCTGCCTGGCCCTGCTCCCCATCCTAGAGCAGGGCAAGCACAGCATCCCCATCCCAGCCACCACTGCTTCGCCATCTGCAGGCTCCTTCTACCCTGCTGCTGAAGGAAATTAAATTGGCCTGACGTGTCTCATTCTTGACAAAGTTATATCAGGTATTACTCATCTCTGTGCTAACTTCCAGATGCTCACAAAACTGCTTCGGATTATTCATGCCAGCATTTTTCTGGGATGGGAAGTGGTTTGTAGCTCCCCACTCCTTTTTCCCTTGGTTAGATGGGTACTGTGGTTGATGGTCTCGGGCTACTAAGAGAACATCTTCCCAGCCACTGATGGCTCTGAGATCCTTGCACAGAGTTTGATCCCAGTTTAATCCTAAAATGGATCATCCAATCTAAAAACACTGAAAATGCACCACATAACATTTTATAGTAAAAAATACTGAGGGGTTGTTTCTCCTACTTCCATGCTACTTTTGTCTCTGATAAAGAGGCATATTGTGGAGGGACTGAAACCTCCAATTATTACAAATGAGAGCTACTTTTTTCTCCAGGCTCACCGGAAGAAATGGTTACAAACACCCTGACTTTCTGCAACTGTTTCCACTCTTGGAAGAACATCCCTTCTTGTCAATAAGAATGCTTTTCTGTTGGATTTTCCAGTTGTGCTCCATACATCTTTCAGGCAAGGATCTTTCAGATGCTCTGCTTCTCCTTGTGTAATATCCTGGCTCTGGGTCTTGGCTCTGCTAAAAGTGAAGGAGTCTGAGGGCTCTTGGGGGTTTGAAGGGTTCAATGGGACAGCAGTGGAAAACATCCAGAATTAAGACGATATTTATGAGACTCCTTAGAAGGAACATTCAAAAGCTGGTGGTTTCTCACCCCGGAATCCTCCTGGGGCTCGGCTGCATGGGGTGCTGGTCCCCCTTGCAGGGATGGTACTATGGCATGAGCCACATCCTCACCCTGGATCCCAAGGGGTTTCAGCTCCTCCAGGAGGTCTCCTATCATAAGAGAAGCCAAGACCCTTCTCCGATGTCCTGCCTGTCTGAGAGCTTCCAGGGATGCTCCAATGGGATGTGGCATCAGCCACATGACCAAGGAGGGTTCTTGAATTTTCCTCCCTGGGATTTTATTCTTTAAGGTGCTGGCAATGAGAAAACCCCCTTTGCACCCTTCCCCCAGCTGAAAGCATCCTTTATAAAAATAAAATGCCCAAAATAGCCCTAGACAGTGCTTGACATTTGCCAGACAGCTGCTCTCAAAAGTGCTACAAAGGTTATGGATTGCTCTCTGCTTCCCTCCTCCTCCCACCCCACCACTGCCTGTGTGAACCTTGGAGCAAGGCCAGGTTTGGTGGGAGTCTCATGGTTTGAAAAAAACAGATTTGGGAGGGAGACAGGATGCAGGGAGGTGTTTGTGTGTCGCCGCCTCCTGTCCTGACAGGCAGCTCAGAGCAGAGCTGGGGTGACTTGTGCAAGGGGAGCTGCAAACCCTTGTGTGAGCTCTGCCCATGGGCTGGAAGGATGCTGCCACAGCAGCCCGATGTCCACAGGGCAGGGTTGTCCTCACCTGTGATGTATTGAGCTCCATTGCTTGGTCCTCCAGGTGTGAAAGCACAAAGAGAGGGGCTGCCCCAGGGTGTACACCTCACCCTCTGCAGCCAGGAATGGGCTCACATCTGGCTGCAGGATCACAGCCAGTCCTAATGGGTTCCCAGTGGTCAGCCCAGGAGGCCAGGGGTGCCTGGGAAAGACATGGTTTGAAGGAAGACCTGGAAGTCTCCTTGGGGCCTCCTCAGGCCTAAGGAGTCTGAAGAAGGAGCAACCTGGATGGGAGAGCTGCAAGGATGCAGTGATCAGTGCTGAAATTGGCACCTGCAGGAGAATGTGGGGACACAAGGAGAGGCCAAGAAAGGGCCTGGCCAGGCAAGCCCTGAAATGAGAGGCAAAAGGGGTCCAGCTTAGCAGAGAGAAGTTTGAAAGATAATTGAAGCACTTGCAAGAGTCAGGGAGGTCCTTCATTCCAAAAGTGGCACTGGTTCTACGCAGCCAGGGGGTTTGTCATCTTTCCTGGGAGCACCTAAGAAGAGTTGCAGCTGGAGACAGGACACAGTGGCCAAGAGGGGATCTGAAATTACATAGGACGACCCCTTCCCATGGGGGTTGGCCAGCGTATCTGAAACAAGGACAAGGTCTCATTGCGGGGTGGGGGAAACACTCCTTCTGTGCAGCTGGTGCTCTCTGCAGGGAACATAAAGCTGGGGCCTGAAAAGTGAAAGATGAAGGCAAGAAGTTTTAAGTTGAATACACAGAGAAATACTTGAAGTCCGTTATCTTAATCAAAATGAGAAGACTGCAGCAGCAAAGCATGACCCAGTTTTCTTATCTAGTAACCAAATAAATATATGCATGTATTTTAAGCAAAGGAATCAACAGCTTTTAAACAGCATATACACAGGAAGGAAATTGATCAAATTGAGAATCTTTGAAATGTTACGTGCAGTAAAAATTTGATTTATACTAAACATGCTAGGAATAGAGGCCTCAAAGAACTTCTGTGTCCCAGCAGCTTGACCAGATCGTGCTGTGCTGCACTGGAGGCAGGGTAAAGGGCAGGATCAGAGTCAGCTGGATCCATAACATTACCAAGTTTGGGAGACATCAAATACTGGGATGTCTTCAGGTTTGGGTCTGTTTTCCCTTATCACAACTGTGGGGCTCGCACCCGCTCAGGGCAAGGTTGTCCCTGCTCCCTAGGCAGCCCTCAGGGCTCTGCTGTGGCTGAGGGATGAGGATGGGGGGATGCAAGAGAAGCCATCTAAGGGAGCTGGTGGCTCTGGCACAGCCACACAGCCCAGAGGAGCTTCTCGGACAGCCTGGCTTTCTTGTGGGTTTTTTTGTTTGTTTGTTTTTTCCTCCCACTTTTATGTTTACAGACAGTAAGGATTCCAAGGAAGTGCATTTCTGGCTGAGGCCACGCTGCCAGTTTTCCCTCAGCAGGATCTGTCTCATTTCCTGGGACATGGGACTATTTTAAGGACTCTTCAGGTCTCCAAGAAAAGTCACTTCTAAGATGTTTTTCAGTGCCTGTTTCTCCAGCCCGCACACTGTTTTGTCCCTGCAGTTTCACCACCCAACAACTTTGATGTCTAGGAGTCTGCAGGGCTCACCTCTGAAGCATTTCCCATCACATGTCTGGCTGTTTATACCTTCGAGGCATGCAGCCACCCTTTTCTGTTTAAGGACTGTCTTGACCACATCAGTAGAGTGAGAATTTCTAAAAATAGATGAACTGGCAAACTTCTCAATCTGGAAAATGACACGCTTTTGAAATCTCTGGAAAAGAATGGATTCCTTAAAGTACAGTTTACAAATACTGATTCCATTATTTATGGTAGCTGTAAAGCACAGTGCATTCAGAAAGCATCGTCCCATTGAAGAAGTGTGTTACTCATTACCACAGCTTTAGCATTCCAGCATGTTCCTCTACAGAAATGTAGCCAAGAGAACAAGCTGGAGGCATACACAGGGGCAGCCTGGGGGGAAGCTGCTTCTCATTTCATGTTGGAAAGGGGCGTGAATAGGAGAAGGGGAGACTCAGGGGGAGCACAGGAACCTGTGTTAGAGCCTCTGGCAATACCAGACCAAGAGGGTAAGGCAAAGAAATTAAATAGTAGCAAATTCACAGCTGGACAGAGAAGGAAACAGATTGTTAGGAAGTGAAAATTCAGCCCAAGACAACAGTGAGCCAAGGCTGGAGCTGGGTATTAGAGTGGTGCTTCTCTGGCTAAGGTGCTGGGGACTGAAGGTTAGGCATGAACCCCATGAGTCTTGGAAAGAAACACCGATGTGTAAAGTGCACAGATGAGCTCAGATGGGTGGTTTTCCTCCACACTTGTTCCCTCTCTCCTCCCATACCTCCTCAGTACACCCAAAATTTCACATATTCTTTGCTGCTCTTCCTTCTGTATTTAGCTTAAGCATCACAACCTTTGGCATTTCTTTTCCTCATATGGTGTTCTGGACAGAGACTAACTCTCCTCTAAGTCTTTTGAAAAGCACCCAGTTTTCCCAGGAATCTTTCTCAGGATCCCAGGATTTAAATTTCTCTGGGATCATTGTTTTTACCCTGCCACTATGTTGTCCCTCACTCACTCCACTTTTTTCATTCCTAAAGCCACTGGTAGCCAGGGGAACATGTTCCTTTTTATGCCAGCTGTCCTGCTCTTATTGTTTCTTTTAAAAGATTTATTGCATCGTTGCTCTCTGCTCCTCTCACTATTTCCACTGGTGTATTTGTAGACAGAGGGAAGCATTGCAAGACTGCCTGCACCTGTTCCTCTGAGCCCTCCTTCTCCTCTGCATCTTGCCCTTCTGTGAAACCCCCCTGCAGGAATTCCATGCTAGGCTTGAGTTTCACCCTTGAGTCGTACCTTTGGAGCTCTGAGACCATGCTCTGAAGTCTTGGCGCTGCAGAAGAGAGAGGTTTCTCAGGAATGTTCTGTAAGGGTTTGGGGTCTGCTTCAACTGTTACAGCCATGTATAGATGGATGACTGTATGTGTGTATATATATATATATATATGTATATGGGAAATTTCTGGCATCCCACCACAATGGCAAGCAAGTGGAGGGTAATTTCTTGGCACTGAGGGCAGTGTATCCAGCCCCTCTGACAGTGCTGGTCCTCGGCAGGACCCTGCTCTGGCTGCTCCTCCTGAGCACCCACAGGCACTTGCTTTGGGAATGCTGCACCCATCAGTTTGGTACCAACGGCATGCTAAACATCCTAAGTCCTTGTCCACATGGCTGTGCCAGTGTCATTTGCATAGTGGTGGCTAGGGTGGACACATCTGGACTTTTTCTGTTCCTCCTTCAATGCATGTTCACTGGGAGGTACATGAACAACCCCATCCATGGTGCTCTGCTGTACAGCTGTTCCTCCCACATGCTGCAAAATTCCCTGCCATCAGAACATACTCCCCTAAACCCTTACAGGCTGCTGCCTCCCATGGTCAGCACAGCTGGGCACCTGTCTGCCCTTGGCTCTCACCTGGCTAATCACACCGTCCTTCAACACAGCTGTACTCAGATATCTCACCTGTGAGACTCAGCAATGCACTGGGCAGCTCTGAGATCCCCCGCAAGCACCAGCACCCACCCACACTGAAAGAGGCAGCAGATAAGCACTTGCCAGCAAAGGGAGTTTGCACACATTTAGGTCCCATGCTCAGGTTGTTCTTGGCTCATCTCTCCAGGGCTGGGCACTGCCCAGGGAGGTCAGCAGCTCTCCTAGAGCAAGGAGTTAGAGCCATGCTGTAATTATTTGCTCTGTGATATATTTATAACTTTTACATCTATCTGACATTCTATGGCCAGGCATTACAAGAGACAACTGCTTTCCATTACTCATGGCCATGAGCTCTCATTCATGGCTATTTTTCCTTCCTGTGACATCAAGTTGGCATGGCACAGTGGGGCCCAGTGCTGGCCTCACTGGCACAACCCAGGATTCCACCAGGAGCTGAGCAAACAGATTGCCATCATGCAGTGATGGACCTCACCTTCAGTCAGACTCTGGGTCAAAGACTTGCTTTTCCAGGGTGACTCTTCTGGCACTAAACCCCCATTGCACAGTGGCCTACTGCTGCAGCAGTCCCATGTGAGGTCTCACAGAATGAGATGTCAGGAGACAGAAGAACCTTGTTTGTCCTCTTTGTGACAAAAGACAGCAAGTTTTAGAGTCTCCCAGGGAGGGTGGATGTGCTCAGCTCCCTGAAGTGGGAGCCACACATGGCAATCCCCTGCCTGCACCCCCCCATGTCTGGCTTTGGTGTCAGCTGCCAAGTTGGCATCCCTGTTCCATGCCTCAGCTGACACAGGGACAGCGAGGACTTTGCACCATCTGGGCATGGGAAAAGTGTGACAAGGGACAAATGTCACCTTTATGCTGATGGCACCAGACCCGAAGCACGCAGACAGCCCCTCCAGCAGCCGACAGCCCGGCCACCAAACCTGCCGTGGCTCTGGAGGGAGGTAAGAGAACACCAACACACCACAGCCAGCTCCTGACACTGATCCCTCCTTTCTCCTCCTGACTGAAATTTTCCAGCCTGCAGTCCCACTGCAGCCGGGGCCAGGGGCAGATATCTCACTCCAGTTGCACCCTGCAGAGCACTAGAACAGGAACACTCCTGCTCTGCTTCAGGCAGTGTGACCCTAAAAAAAGCCCCATCTGCCTCCTTCATGCAACTTCACCTCTGCATGCTCCAAGCATACAAAAGGTTTTACAGGGGCAGTTGCATGCTGCATGAAGATGTGTCAGTGGATTGGTGACTCCTCTGGCTTGGAAAAGCTAGTGTCCAGTCACTTTTGGTCTGGCTGAGACATCCGTGGCCAGATGGAATGAGCATCCCCCTCTTCCCTCTCCCCTGGCCTCTCTCATCTCTGGTGCCTTTCAAACACCACTCTCATTCCTGGATGCCTCAGAGATACTGGTTACCCCTGCCTGGATTTGATCTGTGTCCATGTTTGAGCTGGTATCCAGCACGTCCCTCCAGTGTGCCATCATGGTGATACATGGAGACAGTCTCACTGCTGGAGCAGTTTGCAGCCCTCCAGGGTTGCAGCCCACTGGTGTCCCCAAGAGGTCCAGGGCTGTGCACAGTCCAGGTGCTGCAAGGGGTTGTCACACAGGCAAAGGGACATCTTTGATCATGAGGCATCTTCCCACCTTCTGGGCCACCCTGATGTTTGGGCTCTGATATGCCCACATACTTTACAAGATGACACATATGCACATTTGCATCTTCTCTCTTTGCTCTGACAAATTGCTTTGCATTAAAGCTGCTTCTCATGGCTCCTCCTGTCCCCCTGTCACCCTGGGGTGGGGGCATCTGCACTCCTGAGACCCAGCTAACCCAGGAAAGACAAGGAAAGACAGGTTATAAAATAAAAAGGGGCTTCCTAGAGCTCAACTCGCAGAGCCTGTCACCCACCACCAGCTGCAGACAAAACACCGTGAGAAAACGGAGCGAGCTGAGAGCCCTGTGCAGCTCCGGGCAGGCGGCAGCTGCTGTGCAGGGAGGACGGAGCAGCGGGCTGGGGATTAGAGAGTGCAGGCAAGGGGGGTGCCAGGGCCCCTGGTTTGGTGTGGGAGCCAAACCGGCCACCAAACCTGCTCCCCTGGAAAGCTGGCGTGAGTGATGCTGGGCCAGAGGCTCTGCAGCTTTGGCTCTGGTGGCAGAGATGAGACAAGGGGGCCGTCAGTAAGTCCGGGGTGCCCGATCACCCTGCTGTTCCAGCCCATGCCGCTCCTCCCAGCCCAGGGATGGACACGAGCTGATCCCGGCGGTGTGGCCCTGCCACTGTGTCCCGGGCACTCAACACAGAGGGGAAGAGGGCTCGTGGCACTGGGGCGGTTTGCTCTCCCACACCTCACACCCACTTCCAGTCCCTTATCTGAAGGGTGTGAGGTCTCCACCATCCCCATCTCGGGGCCATCTCCTGTGCTCCTCTGGGGGTGGGGGGCTTTGGCTGGGTGGAAATTTCTTCCTGCAGCTTATGGGAGCAGGGCTTGGGGCCAGCGGGGAAAAGGAGGGGGGAAACTTTTCTCTTTGGAGGAGAGCTGCTGATGGGTGATTAATGGCCATGGCCAGACCACTGGGCTTGTGCCATCTGATAAGAGGCCTTCTGACAAAACAGACCTGTTGCTGGGGAATTCATCATGCCTCACTCAGCAGCCATCAGATAAGAACAGGGCTGGATCCCTCCCATTCATCCTCTTCATTCCCTCTTCTCCACCCTCTCCTTTCACCCTGTTTGCCAGAGCGTTTCATTCTCAGAAGTGAACTCAGAAGGCACAAGAACTTTCTGCCATGTGTGGGGGAAAGAGCCAAGGCTAGCCCTTTTTTAGGGTTTAGGGGCAGGGGGTTTCAGTCTTGCACTTTTTATTAGTCCCCTTATAGGATCTCATGCACTTTCTTCTCTCCTTTGATGAAAATCATCCAGTTTTAAACCAAGGGGTCACACTTACAGGAAAAATGCATCTCTGGGGGTGGCAATGTCCAAATACATACTTTTCATGTGTGGTTTTGAGTCCAACTCTGCCCATCTTGTAGGCTGTCACCCAAAAATTAGACTTGCCACATTTTAGTTATGGACTACCTTTTCAGCTGCTAGAGGAAGGAGGCAGTTTTTGGGAGGCTGGGTTGCTGTGGACACCACTGGCACAAGGCTGCAGGCTGTGTGTGCATGTGTGTCTGTGCAAGCCAGACCTCCCCGTGGGGGATGGATGCGATCCCAGACGAACTGCGCTGGAAAACCCTATTCCACTCAGAGAGTCTTGGGAAGGGAGCCTGGGAGCTTTTAGGTTATCCCGTGGGGAGCAGGGAGGGGCTGCCTGGGCTGCTGAACTGGTGCTAGGCTGGGCTGTGAGCACCGGCAGCCCTGATGGCACTTGGGGCTTCACTGTCCTTTCAGCCTCTCCCCTCTCCCAGCGCAGAGCAGGCTCCCCAGCCCCCCACCCTGACATCACTGCCCAAGCTGCCCAAAAGACCCCAATTTCAAACCTAATCTTATAGACACACACTAGCAAATACATATCTTGTCATGGAAGTGGGATTTATCGTGCCACTTAATGCAGTCAGGGTTCTCCAGCAACCCTGGGGTCACATTTTGCTCTCTTGCAAAGGATGGGGAATGGAGGTGGAACCCAGCCAGGGCAGGCACCATCCAGGCTGTGCCACCATGGGCCATGCATGAGCCCCAGGCCGGGGCACTTCCCACACCTCATCTTCAAAAAGGCTTTTGCAAGCAATGTCCTGGAGCGGATTGAATTAGAGCCCAATAAAGCAGTGGTAATTTGCAAACTGGAAATGCTCCAGAGAGCCCAGGACTAATTATTAAAGTGTTCCTCCTGCCCTGCCTTCCCCTGGAGGTATCTGGTTGAAGGTAGCCAAGCTCTAGCCCAGTTGTCCTGGCTTTCCTTCCACACCCCGCTCCCATGCTTGCTGTCATTCTCAACGTTGAAGTTTTCCCCTATCCTGGATGGAGTCAGATTAACGATAGGACTAAAGACTGACCAAAATAAAAATTTAGCATCAAAGAACTAGTTTTGGTTTAATTTTTTTTTGGCTATTAAAAATGTACTTGTTACAGACAGCATTTGTTCTTAGGGTAAGGATTACAAGCACAAAAGAGCTTTTGATTTTCATGACACCAGTATTTTAATAAAACCAGATTTTTTAAATGATAGCATTTTGAGGTTTTTTCCTTTTGAATTTAAATTAGAAACTGGAGTTGGAAATATTTTTAAAAATCAAAACTTCTGGCTAAAATGCTTCTTTTTGACCAGTTCAGCTAAATCCCCTCCTTTTCCAAAGCAGCAGGAGCTCCCAGGACTTGGCAGGGTTGGGCTCTTTTTAAATCATCCTGTTCCTCCCTTGTCATGGTGGGAGAGTGATGATGACCCCCAGACCTCTCCCAGGGCCAGTGGTGACAGGCAGCTCACAGTGTCATAGTGCAGACTCTGGGGAAACCTGTGGGGCTGGAGGATGATGACAGTCCCTTTCTTCTGGTGTGGGGACAAGACGTGCCCTGTGGAGACAGCAACCCAGCATAGGAGTTCAGGGCAAGGTGGCACCTCTGTCCCACGTGCAGGATCCTGGTTTTTGCAAGCTCAGGGTAGCCAAGGGGCTGTGGAACCTGCTTTGCTGCTTTCCACCCCTTGTACTCCATATGCTGCACACGGCAGTGCAGGATCTGCTGTCGGAGGGTTTGGCCCACTGCTGGGGGCTCAAACTGTGGCAGCCCCTTGGCCAGGTTTCCTGAGCTGCCTTATGGCAGCAGGTGCCCTGAATTTGAGCCGTGGGCTGCGTTGGGTGTTGAGAGGTCAGGGTGGCTCTGCCATCCCAGCAATGTGCCCGCTAAGCAGGATCAGCGGTGAGGAGAAACGTTATCCCCATGAGCCCCTCGAGTGCTCAGCAGCTAAGGTCAGAGCAGAGGGGAAGCTATCGGACCCCTCGGCCTGCTGGCAATCCCCTGATGGTATTTCTGTTGCCCTGCTTGCCAAACCTGCTGCCTCCCAGCTGGCTGAAAGGGAGGGAGCTGTGGGGATGTGCTCTGTGCTGCTGCAGCTGTGCCTTCAGCAGCAGGGTCAGTCTGCACAGTGGCACCTGTGGCAGCAGTGGGGGAGCCCGGGCCTCACACACAGAGGAGTGTCTAGGGGCATCCTGGCAATCACCCCAGCACTGGGTGATGGCAGACAGCTGTAGGACTCTTCACACACTGCACCAGTGCTGTGCAAAAGCCAGCCAGGGGACCCTGGAGAGCAGTGGGGCTGGGACAGCCAGCAGCTCCACCATAGATCTGTGCTCTAGCTCAGCCCTCGCATGCACAGCACACCATTTCTTAGTTCGCTGATAGGGGATGGGTGTAACTGCTAAAAGAGCATTCAGATGTCCCCTGAGAAGGAATTTTGGAAAGCAGGTAATTATCTTTAGAGCTCCCAACAACCTCTAACACCCTGAACTCCTGAGTTATGAAACAGAAAAACTACCCATCATCTGCATTCTTCTTGCCCCTAATTTCTGAGCATTCAGCTGATACTGCAGGCTGCTTTCAGCAGGACACAGCCAGTGCCTTTCCTGTGGGATGGCTCTGCCCAGCTGGGCCACACAGAGCTGGTCACTGATGGTGCATTCCTGATCCTGGGTGCTGCTGGGCACCTCCATGAACACAGGAGAGGTTTAAGCAAGCTAATTCACTCTTCCCACCTTTGCATCATATGAGAGTCAAATGTTGCCTAGCAAATAGAGCTGGGACATAAACATGGTCATTAGCACTTATGTACATGTATGATCCATGCTCCAGTGACTCACAGGGGAAGGGCAGGACGACAAGGGGAGCCCAGTCTGCCTTTAAAAAGGATATGAACCAGCACTACAGAGATGATGAGCTGCCATAGCACAAGGCTCATTAAACCTCACACTCCATGTTTCTTCCTCCTGCCAGTGCAATCAGACCTCTGTGGAGTGTCAGTAAGGCCAAGGCTTATTTGGAATTGAGCTTGTCAGCCTGGGAAAGATTTGGCTGATCCTTCATGAATATTTGACTAATGCATTTGGAAAGTGTAACAAAACCCAAACCAGAGAAGGGCTGCAGGAGCTGTTTGCTTTTTTCGCTCTGTTCTGGCAAGGAGAAGCTGATGACCCCGAGCCTCCAAGCACAGTTCCTCCTCATGAGAGTTGTCCCAAGTCAAGGGCTTTCAGGCAAGGACTTTAGGTCTAAACCTAATGCTGACAGCAAATATTTTCTCCACTTGAGAGGCCATGTGGGGATACTTGCAGTCAAGTAGGGGAGCAGCAGGCACAATCTTGCAGTCAAGGTCTGCCTCTGCTCCCAGGGTGGACACAGCTCTGTACAGGTGGCACATCAGACGTTGCCATTGCAATGTGAAAGGTTGTGAGCCATCACAGCTGTGGCCAGGCAGTGAAAAAGGTGCCAGTAAGATGCTGGAGCCCCAGATTTTCTCACTATGCTGGAGCTTGTCCACAGTGGAAGCCACACTGCTTTGCAGCCACACTGCAAAACCCTCGGTTTGCAGAGATAAGCCCCAGCCATGCTGTCCAGTCAGTGCCTGGGTCAGGGTTTTCCCAGAGCCTGGGAGCATTTGCATCCAGTGTTTGGCTTGGCCCATGGTCTCTAACACCCCATGGCCTCATTCTGTACCCGCTAATATCATCATCTGTCTGGCAGCAGCAGATTCCCAGTCTGCACAGATGCTACCCAGGAAAGACTCCAAGCTAATTTTATTATAGCTTTGGTTTGTTTGGGTTTGGACAACAGATTTACAAGGGAATGAAAGCCTGAGATCTGCTTCTGCCTGTCCCTCTGAATTTGCATAGCTCTAACCAGATAGTCGGCATCACTCTCAAAAAGTTTCTGAAACAGCAAAAGGTGCACAACATGTTGAGTGGAGTCATTAAGAAATCAATGGTAAGGCATTATCAGGGATATTCCAGCTCTCAACTGGCTGCAGAGCAACCAGATAATTTTTTGGTGAAAAGGGAGCAAGTCTACCTCTCTTCTCACCCCTTAAAGCTATCATTGACAATGGACCCATCTTAACATTTGTGCAAACGTATCAAGAGCTGTGGAATCACGTCTCAGATGAATTGGGCATCTGAGCATGGGTTGGCCAAGCAACAAGTCCTGGGCACCACGGAGCCTGAGGAGCTGGCTCTGCTCCTGAGCAGCACTCTTACTTTAAGGGGACCTGGTGGGAGAAGTTTTGAGGGTCTGCAGACACAAGGTCAGCACTGGAGCCATCAAGGAGCACTGCAGCCAGCTGTGATGGCAGAGGCTAAGGGCACGTCGATTGCACAATTTCAGATGCAGCCATCCTACCCTGCTTATTACAAGCACCTCGGCCACCCTAATGGGAGCTGCAGCTCCCTGTAGAAGAGGTTCTCACCAAGTGAGCTCCCCAAGAGTCACTGGTGCTAACCTGGGCCAGGAGCTATGGCAGAGATGGTCCTGGGACTGACACACACAGGACACGCTGCAGGTCAGGGCTGTTGTCCTTGTTCCACCTGGTTTAGGATGTAGACAGGAGTGGGAGAGTGGGTCAACACTGCAGAAAAGCAGAGGGTAGAGAAGCTAAGGAGCTTTATTTTAATTGACCCAGGTTCACTGAGCCTGCCAAGTTAATGAGTCCCCAGCAAGCAGCTTTAATGAGAGCCCATGGCAGACCTAGGAGAAGGAGATGAAAATGAGGGCAGAAATAGGTGCTTGTCTGTAGAGCCTGGTTGGCTGGGACCAGCACGGCAAGGAAGAAGCTGGGGAGGGCTGGCAGCAGGCACAGAGGCACCAGCCAACCATTGAACACACTGCTTCAGTGCTTTGCATTGCTGCCCTCCTGCCAAGCCCCAGCACAACTCTCCTGCTCCCTGGGTCGGTAATTAATCCCCTGGCAGGGGGCTGGGGGGAAAAAGGGGACAGGCTGTTCCCCACCCTCTATTCAGCTTGGTCTTGCTTTTGTGTGCGTTTAGAGCTGCTGGGCGTGGGGGCTCCCGCAGAGAGGCAGCCAACCTCTCCACACAGAGCTGGGGGCCATGCTGTGCTCCAGCACCAAGCTCCTCCCGGAGATGCCGCGCTGACAGCCACTGCAACACCCGAAAGGGCTGTGGTGGGCAAGGAGGATGCTGGAGTAAAGGAAGGAGGCTGAGCACTCCCCCAGCAGCTGGAATGTGGGTGCAGGAGCATCCCCCCCCACACACTGCATCGTCTGCTTTCTCTCGTAGAGGAGGGCAGGCATGTCCAGTGCTGGAGCCAGGCCCGGGCCCATGCCAGGCAGGCTGACCATGGCCGGGACTCTGGCCGGCTGCAGGCACCACGCAGCCTGAAAGGGGCCATTGTCTGCCCAGGGCTTTGAAGACGAAGAGCCTTGTACAAGTGCCAGGTGGTGAGGGTTCGGCATGGGAGCAGCTCCTGGCTCCCCGAGTGGCTGCTCCTGTTCTCAGCACCCCACACCCTTCATCTANGTGCAGGGAAACAACTGTTTCTAAAGGAAAACCAGGTCAGCAGCCCTTCCTTCACCACCCGCGGTGGCTGCGGCAGGCGCTGGGGGCTCAGATGTTCTTTGTCACCCGCAGGGCTGGGGGCTGGCAGGGGACCCACGCTGAGGGGAGTGGAGTGGGAGTGCACCGGCGTCCCAGGGCGGCCAGCCCAGCTCCTGTTCCGGGGCCAGGGCCGGGGCTGGGGCTGGGGCAGGGCAGCTGCTGTGAGTTCACTGGAGCAGCACTTTCCCACAGTCTGGAGAAGTGACACATGGCTCTCACACATTCCTGCGCCGGCAGGCTCGGCCGCGCTTGGCCGGCAG
>VXBC01013296.1:23141-45162 GCA_013399945.1 Ploceus nigricollis
CTGGGAGGCTTGAGGGAGGCTGCGGCTGCTGTAGCTACTGATTAGCAGGTTCCGACGTTGGCACCAGCCCTGCCCGCAGAGGGAGAAGGCAGCGGAGGGGGCAGAGCCAGCCTGGGCTCAAGGAGCTTTGTGCGAACAGCTTGACACTCTGGGACAGGCTCTGATCCAAGCCTTCCCGTGGGGGTTTGGCTCCCCTTTGTCTGCCCGGCTTTGCCCAGCCCGCGGCGCCGTGCCCAGCAGCCCACGCTCCCTGCCCGCGGCACCGGCACTGCCCGCACTGCCCCGGCAGCCCTGGTGTCCCCCGGCAGCCCCGGTGTCCCTCGGCAGCCCTGGTGTCCCCCGGCAGCCCTGGTGTCCCTCGGCGTTGCCCCGAGCACGGGTGGGGTCTGCATGGGGCCAGTGTTGGTGCCTGGGGGAAGCACTGGAGCCTGGAGAGCAGCACAGTTGTTCCTGCCAAACAGCAGGCTCGCTTCCCAGGCAGGCTGGCCAGCTTGCCCAGGGAGCCAGGCAGGGAGGGGGTGCAGAGGACTGGCAGTGTCCTAGTGCACCCGTGGGTGCTGGGGCAGCCCGACAGAGCACCCAGAGAGGTGTCAAATGAGATCCTGCTGCGGGAAAGGAAGGGTCTTCCCACATGCTCCCTAGGATGGCAGTGGAGGAGCAGCTGCCCAGGGTCTGGGCCCTCTTTGCAGGCAATGTTTTCCCTCACATAAGCTTTTATTCACATGCACTGGCTATTTTTTCTGAATTTGTGTAGACATGGGCAAAGACTGGAGGTCTGAGTTTCCAAGCCCATAGAAACACTTTGCAGGTTCCCAGGAGGCCCAGGCAAGTATCTTCCAGGGCTTCAGCTGTGCAGTTGCTCCCAGCCCTGCCTTGCAGCCAGGAGACTGTTCCAAGCCCTTGCCCTTGCTCAGGGAAAGGCCCCTGTGTCAGGAAATGAGGTGTACCCAGGTGTAGCCAGCTCCTGCCAGGTGGAGGATCCGGCTGGTGATTCACAGTGTGCTGTGACTGGCATTGCCCCGTCTGCTGGAGCAGTCCAGGTGGTTCCCAGCCCGCCTCCGCTGGGGCCTCCATCCCGCAGAGCTGGCAGAGGGCCTGGGGCAGTGGCTGTGGGGCTGGGCTGGGGGGAGCTGCTCCTCACCTCTCTGCTGAGGTGAACCCTCCCTTGTGATAACATCAGTTTCCCAACCCTGCAGAGGCTGCAGTGCTCATTCCCATGGAGCACCTGTGGCTTCAGTCCCTTTTCTCTGGCAGCCCAAAGCAAGGACAGGCACGTCCTGGTCCCTGCTGCATTCCACCATTGCCCAGCTTCGTGGGAGGAAGGAAGAGGCTGAGGATGACCTTGCCTTTGCCTGCCACCCCCTTCCTCTCTCATGGGGGAGACTCCTAGGCTGAGGTTTAAGGACTGCAGTGTTCCACGTCCCAAGGTACTCTGCTTGGCAGCAGGGACAAAGTGAGCTGGCAGTGACATCACGCTGCCCAGATGTCTCTGTCCTACTGTCACATCTCAAAGCCCTGCCAGGCTCCCACTGACATGGTACATTGAGCTCCCAAAAATTCCTTGGGCTCATCCAGCTCTTGCCCAGGTCCCCATAGGTTTACATAGCTGAGCCCTGAGCCTGCCCCCAAGGCAAGGCAGCTGGTGGCCACGGCCTTAACTGGGGCGATGGCGGCTCCAGCTCTGCCCCACTCTGCCTGTGGGAAAGTCATCTCTTGCCTGTTTCCACTCCTGTTTTGTGTATTCAGGCCACAGGTTCTTCTCTCCAGAGCCTGGAGCAGCTCCAGCCTTAGGTGGGGTGTCTTGGTACTGTCATGCAAAAGCTGTGGCAATCTGAGTGCTACACCACCACAAGCAATTGCATTTACAAGTTTCCCAGTCCTCCCAAAACTCAAAGGAGCTGGTTTCATGCCTTCCTGCCTGCTCGCCTTCGCTTGCTCATTTTGTTTGATTCCAGACTAACCATGACCTTCTCAAAGGCTGCAAAGGGCTCTTCACCAAACAGCTGGAGGCAAACCTGGGATGGCCTGGGGATTCCAGACAATGCAAACATTCTCTTTTATCTTACCTATGTATTTTTGCTCCTCCCAATTAGCTGCCTGCTCTGTCTGATCCCTATTTCCCTGCGGTTCCTTCCAGCAGCCGTGCCTTAGAAGCATTTTGGTGGAGAAGCACATCCCCAGCCCTTCGGCAGCTCTCTGGTGGGAGTGGGTGTGAGGCACCAGCGAGGCTCAGCAGGCACTGCTGCTGCAGCTCGTGGCAGCCTGAGCTTTTGGCCATCTCTTCTGCAGGACTCCCTGCAGGAATTCCTGCCCCTGTCCTCACTACAGGTGGCAGGAACCAAACATGCTGAGTGACTGGGGGCTGCTTAGGCATCCTCCAGGGAAGCAGCATTTGCTTTCAGAGCTTTATCTCCTCTTTCTGCTCATCTTCACAAAACCTCCAAGAAAAGCTGAGAGGAAAAGAAGTTGAGCAAGAATGTGTGTCACAGCTGGCTGTAAGGACCAAGTCTCTAGCACTGATAATTGGAGTGGACAGCCTCCTCCAAGTCTTGGGGATAGGAGCCTGACTTTCCATTTTTCCGCACTGGAAAGAGGGAAGAGCATCCATCTCTTCTTTCAAAAGGATAGATACAAAAACAATTTAAAATGTAGGCTTCAATGGTACCACTAATTGGGTCTCAGAAAGGGTTTGTTTGTTTGCCATGTGTGATCCCCAGGTCAGGGAAACCATAGTAAAGAAGGCTACACTTTTCAAAATTCTCAAAATATTCTCAAAATTGTGAAGGAAGCAGAACAGCCTAAGACCCTTTAAACTATTTGCTTTTTCAAGAAACCAGATAGCTGGATCACTGTTATACAAGTGCTGCTGATATGTCCTCTCCCTGCACTGGGCTGTTACCTGGCCATTTCAAATATTATTTTTTGAAAACCACTTCCATAAATCAACAAACACACCCCAGCACCAGCAGAACAGCCTACGCAGCTGGAGAGCTGGTGGCCACTGCCACTCACTGAAGTAGAACAAACCAACAAGAACGCAAAGAAATGTGATTAATGAAAGACAGACCACAAAGCCTATAAAAACACATTTCTTGCTTTTATTAGACCAAAGCAACTGTATGAAAAGGGCATGTGAGCCCAAGATGCCCAGCCAGAGGAGGGCAAGGATTGCCACCACCTTGTAAACTTGAGGTGTTGGAACCTCTGCCTGCCTGTCATGCTCCCTGCGGGAGAGGAGGTTGCACCACAGCATGCCTGGCTAGCAGGGACATGCACCCCTGCTGGACCCAGCAGGTATGGAGGGGAGAGGCACAGCAGGATGGTAGCACTTGTGAAAGGGTGGGTGTTGCTGCGTGTCCAGCACCGATGTGTGGGCATCACACAGCTGAGGGGAGGATGCAGTGGCATTTCATCACTTGTCTCTCGCTCACTGGGGCCTCCCACCTGGGGAAATGTTATTTTTGCCTTCCCAGACACTTCTTTTCATGTTAGAAATAAAATGTGGAAGGGAAATATTTGTTGTCACCCCTAATTCAGCTTAGTGGAAACAGTAACAACAGTGGGAGCTCAAGGAGGAGATCGGCACAGTACCCTCCCTTCCCAAGGAAAATAAAAGCTACTCTACATCCCTGCTACTGGCACAGCCTGGGCACAGAAATTTAAAAAAAAAAAAAAAAAAAAGAAAGAAAAAGAAAGCCCCTTTTTCTGCTCTTCAAGGCAAGATCTCCTCGGCGAGTGCTGGCAAAGAAAGGCATCTTGTTCAGGGGCTCTGAAAGGCAAGATGAAAGGGGAAACCTACATTTTTCAGCCCAGCCTGTTTCTGACATGGGAAAATAGCACAGACAAGAATAGATAGCTTGTTGGCTCATTTTTTCCTTGACAGATTATCTGTGTGAATGCACCGTATTAAGCCGGGAGTAAGATGCCAGGACCCCCCCACCGTGGCTCTCCCCCTTCCCCAGCTACCTTGAGAGCAGTGAGGAGTGAGGAGCTGTGATTTGTGAGTGTGCAGGGCTCTGGAGGAGCACAGGGCAGCCATCCATCACCGACCACCTATTTTGCCACCCCTCGTGTGCTCAGCAGCCTTCTGCCCCCGCACTCAGGTTCCTGCATGCCCTAAAAATACAACTGTAACCATGTCAAAAGCTAAGGTCGGGTTAGGAGGAACTCTGCTGAGATTAATTTAGTGATGCACCCTGCAAAACATGTCCCAGCAGAACTTACCACCAGTGGGTGGTGGTGTCAGAGCAGGACATGCTGCCATGGTGGGACAGGAAAGGATGACCGTGGCCATCAATAGCCCATGGGGGCCTGGGCTGGTGCCAGCACTGCTCTGGGGTGGCACTTGACTCCCGAGGGAGCCCGTTTTGGCTCCAAATGCTGCTGCTGCTGCTGTGGCAGCTCCCTCCCACGGTGGCTTTGGCTGCACTCTCAGTAGGTCAGAGCCATTGTTCCTAGCCCAGCACATGGGTCATTAGCTGTGGCTGGCTGTGTGACCCACCAGCACTGTGACCCATGACGGCAGCTCTGCCAGGCACCACGTCATTAAAATAAATGTGCAGGTGCCACACTTAGTGCTTGAGGGAGGCTCACGCCGGGCTCCTGCCCGCCCGTCTCCCAGCTGAATCAGGTTTGCACACTGCAAAGAAAGCAAAAATGGCTCAAGTGAGGGCTCTGTGGATGCCTGGGGGGAAGTTGGTGCTGCCTCCATGGGCAGCAGGAGCATGGCACCATCAGTCCTGCTGCTCCTATCAGTGGGGTCATGCTATTTGCTTCTCTTTAGAAATGAAGCTCTGCCAGAGGGCAGAATATGTGGCTGCTTTGCAGAGCCCCAGGCATGAGTACCAAAAAGCCTCACTTAGGTCCAAAACAACACAACAGCTAAAAGAATGCAACCAAAAGTCCTGTGCATTTTGGATCATCTTTGTCATCTGCTAAGCCATTTGAGTCCTGTTTCCAGGTTTACCCCACATGTGGAAGAAAAAAGTAGCCAATTTATTAGATGATGACTTTCCTTTCCTCACAGGGCTCCAGTAGGGCCTCCAAGCCACCATGCCCCAGATGCAGCAAGAACCTGGTCACCAGCAGCACCAAAATACAACTGCTGAGGCATGACAGGACAATCAGGGAACGTGCTTGGCCAGACCATGGGTAAGTGGGAAGATCTCCCCTCCTCCAGCACCTGGGATGCTCACTGGGCTGAGCAAAACCTGTCTTGCATTCCCCTGCATCTCCCTGCCTCCTGCCAGCCCTGCAGCCATGTGCATGCGTGTGCAGGTGCGTCTGCCCGGGCGTGCAGCAAGGTGCTGCGTCCTGCCTGGGCAGTGTGTGTGTGTGTGTGTGTGTGTGTGTGTGTGTGTGTGTACAGGGAGGCCTGTTTGCATATGAAAGTGGCCGTGTGCTCCGGAGGGCTGTATCATTTATTGTATGATCTTATCTGGCGCGTGCCTCAGCCGCCCTTTCCCACACTCTGCATGCTCTGCTGCCAAGGCCCCGGGCTTAGCCTGTCAGCATTACCCGGGCTCAGCAGGCAGGCAGTAATTCCCTGAATAAAGAAAACATTTTAAGGTTTGACAAGTCCAGCATTTGCATGTCTGTTTTCAGAGAAATAACCATCTCAGGGGATTAAGCCCTTTTTTTTCCCATCCAGCCCAAAGTATGAAAACATTCTTGACATAGTTGCCTGAAAAAAGGATTTCTATAGAGTAAAATACCTTGTGTCCTGCGTGAGTCCAATGATTTGCTTTGGGCGGAAGGGAAAAAAAAACAGAAAAGGAAAAAAGAAAGAAAAGAGGCGCTCCAGTCCAATAGGTTGTTGGTTTTAAAGTGAGTGAAACGCGCCAGCAAGCACCATGGATCCCAGGCGCCGCACACCCGGGAAGGATTTGCATCCCTCCCTCACTGCCCACCTCTTTGTGCAGCACCGGCAGTGCCTGTCCACTGGGCTCCCCGTGGGGCTCGGCTCAGCATCAGCATTTCTGCTGAGCTGAATGAATCCCTCCTGCTCAGCAGACCCAGAGGGGCAGGCAGCTGCCTGGGGAGGAGGGCTGGGAGCTCTGGGGGCTCAGCTTGCTTGAGGCATGTCCCAATACAGGGACTTTGTCTGCCCTTGCCGTGTGTCCTGGAGAATCGCCTGCTTGCTGCACAGCTAAGGTGGGTGACATGCTGCCACTGGAAAGCACTGGTCCCTGGAGGGTTGGGAGCAGGTTATGGCAGAGAAGTGTACCCAGGTTTAGGGTGCTAAATGCCCATTTTATTTACTTGGAATAAATCGGATTTACAAAGGGCTTGTCACCCTCTGACTCCAGGGAGGAGCTCTCACTTTGCCAAATTCAGGCTTCCCAGGATTTAGCCCTCTGGTGCACTGGGGATACTGAAAAAGACCAGTCTTTGCCCTGGTACTGTCTGGCAACTCCTGTGCTGGCAGCTGCCTTTGGAGCCCTCAAGCAAGAAGGTGCACGCGGGAATTACACACACATGCCAGCCTCGGGCCCAGGCTGGTGATGAGCATCCTTCACTCCTCTGGGCTCTCCACCACGCTGCTGCTCTGCACACCCGGGATGCTCCCAGCTGTGCTGGCCGCCGGCTCCCATCCCGCCAGGGCTGGTGGTGGAGCCTGGTGCGGCTGTTTCTAATTTGTCAGGGTGCTTTGCCTGCCTCTCCCCACCTCCCCCTGTGAGCACACTGGCTTTCTTCACAGCTAAATGAGGCTTTAAACCAGGGGATAATACAGCTTTAACGCAGAGAGGCTTAAAAAGCAAAAGTGAATCATTTCTCAGTTCTCTTTCCCGTAATCTCTCCTGGTAACATTAATTATGAGTTTGCGCAGAATGCCCCAAGGCAAGCGCTGCTTTCCCAGGACAATTAAAGTTACTTAATTATTAAAAACCGTGTGTGCTGTTCCTGTGCGCTCCCCAAAGCACCGTGAGGCAGGCAGCCTGCCTCAGCTCACACACTTTCTCAGGGCAGTGATTGAAGCGTCTGTGGGAAAGTCTGTTCCTTTGTAATTCCTCCGGCATAATCTCCACAAATCCCACCCCAGGCCCGCGCCCTGGAGGGTGAGCGATGCTGGCGGCCAGCCCCTGCCCCCGGCCCTCGCGTGCGGGATGGCAGCACTGGGGCAGGTGGCAGGGTGCCGGGCACGGGCGCTGGCCAGGCTGCTCGCTGCGGGCAGAAGGGACCTTGGGGGGCCTGGATTTTGGTGTGGAGCTGTGGAGGATGCTAAGCTCTCCTGCTACTGCTCCAGCCTCACAGCAGGGCTGGCCAGCCAGATAGGCAGCAAATGGCTGTGCGCCAAAAAAAACTCACTTGCCAAAGGCCAAGTGTTGCCCTGACAGACGAGTCCTGCTGCCCTGGTGCGTCCCTCTCCTTGCAGGAGCTCCAGGCTGTGCACCCAGCAGCTGCTGTCCAGACACCCATAACACTTCCCTATCTCTGGAAATGTTCAAGGTCAGGCTGGATGGGGCCTTTGAGCAGCCTGATCTAGTGGGTAGCATCCCTGACAGTGGCAGGGGAGTTGGAACCTCTTCGAGATTACTTCCAACCAAAACCATTGATTGCATGAGCCTATGACATCGCGCCAGCGTGCAATGCAGAGACAGGTTCAGCTTCTTTTTCTTCCTGACTCAAGGTATTTGTCAATGTAGCAGAGGAAATCTTGGTCAATCCTTGCTCATAAAAGTCAGGGAGGGGTGAAGGTGCTGCACAGTGGAGGCAGCAGTGGTGGGCAGGGCAACATTTCTGGCTAGCAGCTCAAAGCTAGTGTGGCACATGGAAAACAAAGCACCAAGGCACAGCTTCCTGCCTGACCCTTTGCATCTCAGAAAGTGCCTCTGTGTGCTCAGCTCAGCCTTATGGTCGGGTATCCTCGTTCCTTCACCCTTTTCCCAGGCCAAGAATTGCCAGCTTGCAGAGCAGCAGGAGCCCCAGGCCCTGCTGTGAAGGTGGCAGGTACTGGGGGGAGCAGAGGCGCTCAGGTGTGGATGAGCTCTGCCTCAGCTGCTTGCACTTGTGTCAGACAGTCTTGGCATCAGTGCGTGCTGCTTTCCCCACTTTGTGCTTTTGGCTGCCACTACAGCCTGTGGGCAAGGGTTTCACAGCTGAGCAGTGCTGATGAAGGCAAGGGTTTCCTCCTCCTTGTTTGGGACATATTCTCAACATGATTTCACTGTTCCAGTTTGATGCCAGGTCTCCCTCCACCTCCTATTCTGACTCCTGAGACCTTTATGACCTTTCTTCAGCTTTTCCAAGCTTGTGTGACCATGACATCTGATCTTTCCTGATCTTTTCTCACCATCCCTCCAAACTCTATTCCCAAGCATCCTTAAGGCCTTTCTTCATATTTCTTTATTTCCCTAACATCCTTTCTGAGAAAAAAACACTGCACATACTACTCCAAAAGAGAAAGTATTTAGTTTTTCTCTCTTCTTTCCCTAATCATACATCATGCTTGCTGTCCTGACTCTTTCCCAGCATCACTGAAGAGGGGATCACATTTTGCATGGCTGTTGGGGGCTGCTTCTCTGTGGGTTGTTGCTTTGCCTTTATCAATACTGAATTTCATGTGCTATTTTACCAGCCTGAAGCTTAATACTGTGAGATCCCACTCAGCAGCCAGCTTTACTTTTGCTGTCTGTAAGTCTTTTAACCAGTTGTTTTTCCATGCAAGGCAAATGTCCCTTCAGCCCATTGGGCATCAGGCCTTTTGGAGAGGTGCCAAGGCAAAAAAACCAAAACATTTTGGAAGTGTCACTGCTCCAAGACCAGCACATTGCTCTGCTCCCCACGCCTGGTGACCTGGCTGATTTGTGAGGTATGGCTTCCTCCTGCAAGGTGGTGCTGAGTCTCCCCTAAGTGCTGCATTGACCCAGATCTGTTATAGGTGAGTTCTCTCAAATTGCCCGTGAGATCCTCTGAGCCCCTCTGGCTGCAGCTCATGTTTCCTTCCCCACCCTCTGCCCTAGGCTGGCAGGAAAAGCTGGGTACCACCAGCTGGGCTGGCATTGCCTCGTCCCACATGTGTGCCACCTCGTTTTGTTGGAAGACATCTCCAGCAGGCCCCTGCTGTGGGACAGGCCCCTGGCACAGCCCTGCAGGAAGGGTGACAGGCACTGTCTGAGCATTCTCAAGCCACCACTCAGCTTTCCTGCTGAGGCTTTGCCTTCCCTGGGTGCTCTGTTCATCATTCACAACCTGCACCAGCTTGTTGGCTGGTTTCCTGCTCCTGGCATTTATGCAAATATGTTTATTTTCAGGTTTTAATACCTTTTGCATGTTCTTCCACAGACTTTTAAATTCCTTTCATTGTGACTTTACTTTTAACTTGCCAAGGTTTCACGTTCACTTTTAAAGGCTGTCTCCACCACTAACTGGTTTGCTTCTCTCTACAATCACTGGGCTGTTTATAGGCCCTTTCTGAGTGACCCAGTGTGCTGGAGGCTGCCCAAGCCCCAAGTGCTGCCCAGTGGCACTGGCAGAGCAGGGCAGCTGTCCCGGGGCAGCCTCCTCCCCCGCAAACACCCAGCCGCCCTCTGACTTTTGCCCTTCGTGCAGCACAGGCTCTTTCACCCCCCGCCGCGTGCCCAGGCACTTCTTTCCTTCCCTTTGACAAAGCCAAACGGGAAACAAAGATTTTCCCCGGCGCTGCCGGCAGCCGGTTTGACTCCTTGAAGTAATCGCGGTAATTGACCCTCGCAGGCGCTGGCGCGGAGGGAGCGGGCGGCTCCGCAGCCTGCCGGGGTGTGAAAACCAGCAGCTCTCCGGCTGGGCTGGCTCCTGCCCCGCCAGGCTCTGCCGGGCTGCCAGCGAGCCCCACGTCTGTCCTCTTCCCACGGACTCCCGGGCCGGTGGGGGCTGGATGGGTTCCTGGGGTGCAGCAGGGAGAAAGTGAGAAGTGTCCCTGTTTTCACTGGGCATCCCTATGACATGTAGGCAGTGGGGTTGAAGTACCTTCAAAAATAGCCTGCTTTCACCCAAAATCTGCCAAGTTTGGGTCAGCAACTCTGGAGCCCCAGGACGTGGGGACAGGCCCAGCTCAGTGCTCAGGCTCTGCACTACCAGCAGCATCACAGTGTGGGGTGGCACCATCCCTTCAGTGCACCCACATCCTAGGCCAGGGTTGCTGCCATTCACTTTCCTGGGTCTGGAGCCTGGAAGCAGCTTTTCCTTAGGCAAAGGACATCTGCAAGGCATAGAGCTGATGTCACAACACATACCCAGTGATAAACCCCATGGGGCTGGCTGCTCCTCACCAGTGCCTCCTCCTCCAGCTCCGGCAAGGAGCAGGCTTGTGCTCCTGTGTGAGCAGCAGTGAGTGAAGCCACAGAGACACAGTGCAAGGCATGCCTGTCCCTGCCAGTCCACACTGGCTTGTCCCTCTGACACGTGGCTCATGTTTCAATGAGCAATGAGGTTATTTTCTGACTGTGACTGCTCTGGCTGGGAGTTGCTCTGGACCCTCTTGGTCCCAGTGGTCATTTCAGTCCCATTTGTCTTGCCAGCAGTTTTGCCATTCTCTTCTAATATTTTCTTCCTCAGCCATGCATATGTAACAGGCATGTTGTCCAGGCACTTTCCAAAGCCAGGGGACTGGGCAGCAGCTCCCAGCCCCACATCGGCCTCCACATCCCACTTTCCTGGCTGGGGAAACACATTTTGCAAGAAAGTGCTCCCTTTTTGTGTCCAAATCACTGGTGGAAGGAGAACAGAGCCAAGAGAGTATCCTCCAGCCCTCCAAGCACAACTGGCTGCCATGTCCCTCCCTGTGCTGCAGCTCCTTTCCGAATCCTCACTCCTCCTTTTCAAAGAGCACCTTCTCACAGCACACCAGTGCTGACATGCATCGCAGCAGGCAGCAATCAGCTAGCATTGCCAGGTCTAAAAAGGGTGTCTTAAAAAAACAGATCTATTAACAAGACAGAACCCTCCAGCCCCATCTGCCCTTCAAGCTTATTTTCCATTTACATCTCCTCCTTTAACCCCCTTTCTTTCAACAGGCATTGAACATGTTGCATGTGAGAGTAATTTAAAAGACTGGCACAGTGTGGGCTGGGATTTCATGGGATTACAGCTTCCTCCCTCCCTGTTTCTCCCAGAGACATAATATTTGGGAGCTCTGGCTGTGGTGTGACCGTGGGAAGGCTGTGGGAGGAAGGCTCCAGGTGGGACCTGCCTCTGCTGACCTGTGAGTGCATCTCCTCCCAGGAGAGCATCAGTTAGTGGGGCCAGCCCAGGAACTGGTGCTTGCTTTCCCCTGCTGCTTGCAGCTTCTGCTCAGTTGTTAAGCTTGTGCAGGTGTCCAAGGCAGAGGTTATGGACCTTGGCAAATCCCTGTGTCCCAGATTCCAGTGGTAGCAGCTGCCAGCTGCAGTGCCATGTTTGTCACCCAGCATCCCAAGGCAGATGCGTGTTCGCTTCCCCTGGCTGCCAGCTGCCAGGGAGAGCCTGCTGTGCCCCAGGGATGTCAGCCAGTCCTCTGCTGTCACCCTGGGACAGATCTGCCCTCCCTGCTCTCCAGAGGCCGTTTGCTTTACAATCTGTGAACATAAGGAAAAAATGAAATAGCAGTGGAGAATTCCCTTCAGCAAAGCTTTGATGGTGAAAAATGTACTGTTGGGTTGTCTGTTTCATGGAATTCAGGGAAAAAAAAAAAAAAAAAAAAAGGAAAAGGAGGAGGAAGGAAAGAGAGAAACCATCTGCTTTTTTCAGAAGTTCTTCACCCACACACTCAACCGCTGCTTCCCAGAAAGGCTCTTTCTCCTCTCCCCTCCACTGCAGTGCAATCAGATAGTCCCCAAACTGCCCCTGGGTTAATTGGAACCAGAAGCCGCTGTCACTTCCAAGTGTTATGAGCACAGGGACCACAAGGAGCTCAGGTGTTTTGGAAAGGCTGATGTCAGAAGGGGCTGTGATGAAAGGCTCGTTGACAGCCTGCGAGGCGATGCTGCAGGAATGGCTGCAGGCAGGGGCTCAGCCCCTCTGTGGGTATCAGCTCTGCTCCATCAGCCCCACACTGACAGGTGATGTGACCAGGGCCACCCTGCACTGCTGGCTAACCCACAACAGACATGGCAAGGCTGGACACCAGCCCAGGGGCTTTGATCTGCCTGCTTTGTGCCTTCACTCCCATGCTGTTATTTTTAGGGCATAAATAGTTAGATTTTCATAAAGAAAAAAGACCAGAATGGAAAAGGCTCTGAAGCCCTTCCTGACAGGGGACAGCCAGTTACCATGTGTGCCCAGCCTCCCTTCAAAGTGCGAGTGGCTAATCTTGTCTCAATAAAACCAGCATCATGTCAGGATAATCAGCAGATGTCAACACTTTAATGACACTGGCAGAGTCCCAGCAAGGTCTGGGGGTTATCTCAGCTGCATCGTATTCCCACGGGAAAGGTAGATAGCAAGCTCCCTCCCTCAGGTACCCACCCGATGGCTCTCAGGCGCCGTGGGGCAGGCGCAGCACTGCCGGCACCTCTGCTGCAGCTCCCACTGGGCTGTTCATGGGCTCTCTGCTGCCTGCAGCCAGCCCTCCGGGGCAACCTGCCTGTCTGCACTGGGAGGGGACAGGGTGAGACGGCATGGGATAGGGTGGGCTGGGACGGGATGCCTTGCTCACCAGTGGACAGCGTAAATCTCAGCTTCCCAGGTGGAGCAGCTCTGTAAACCACAGCAGCTTCAGCACCAGGTTTATGCGCTTACTTTTACAACAGGCAAATTGACAGATTAGGCTATGTACACAGATTGTGTAAACTGCTGTCGGGTGCTGCCCTGTGCCCCTCGGCGGGCGCCGGCGGGTGCCCAGTCCTCCCCGTGGGAACAAGAGGGAAACAGGGGGGACCTGCCAGCAACACAGCCCAGGGCCAGCCTGGTGTGCTCCCATGTACCCCGTTCCCTCAGCCTCCAGAGCAGGCCTGGAGGAAAGCAGGGGGGGCCATTGATTTAAGATGTGAGAAGGTCAAAAGTTTTCTCGAGCAGAGTTGCTATCACAACACCAAACACTTCATCCCCCTTTTTATCTGCCCCAGTATTTATTGTCCATGAGCAAATACTTGTGTTTTTATAAATTCCTTTAGAGTGAATCACCCTTCTCCTGTTTAAACCAGCAAAGACCACATCAAACAGTTATCACTCCATCTAGAATTAATCATTAATTTGAAGTATTTGACAATATTTTGCCAGCATTATTTCTTCCTCTCCCCAATTAATAAAGGTTAAGCCTTAATACTGGCTCTTTTGCAGGACACTTGCTACAGAGTGGTGTCACTGGGAGCTCACAGTCCCAAACCCACTGTGGGCAGCAAGGGGACAGAGATGCAGGTCTGCACCAGGTTTTCAGGCTGGTGGAAATGGCCTCACTGCTGCCTGCACATAGTGTGGAGCAAGCAGTTGAGCAGCCCTGGGATGCTCCATCACACACCTGGGGAGCCTAGGGTTGGTGTCAGAAACCTTTTCACTTGGAAAGTGCAGAAAGGCTGATCTTGTGTACAGGATTGTAGGAGGAGATGAAGACTTCCTCTGCCTGCTCTCACTGCAGCCTCCATGAGCACAAATTCAGATGACGCCAAAATCTGATTTCAGATGAATGCATGTGGCTTCTATTCACTTGAGATGGAACCCAGCCTTTAAACACCACTTTTTGTACTTTGGTTTTGGTTTAAGTCTCAGGCATGTGTTTTGCTAGGACACTGCATTTCATTTAAAAATTAGTTTTGACAAGGCCTTATGGTTCATGAATTCCTGCACGCCAAGTCCTGCAACTCAGAATCCCAGTTCTGCTGGCCTCATCAGAGGCACCAAATCAGGGTGGTTTTGCTTCCTGCTCACAAACGAGCCATGAAACAACCTTGATTTTCCAATGTCTCTGTAGCAGGGCATTTTCCTGAGACTTTTCTGCCATTCTATTGCAGTCTTTGGATGGTTTGCAATGCAGCTTGCTTGGATGCTCTGCTAGAGGACATGGCTGTTTGGTAAGTCCTGTGGCACCGGTTCTTGCTTCCAAATCGATGCATAAAATGTATAAATACACAATGGCACATGATGAAGGCAGAATACAGCCTGCTAAACATCAGTAACACACAGGGGAAGGAAAGATCAGGTATGGTAAGCTTGCCACACTGACACCACTCAGGCAGGCTGAAAGAGCTCTGGGATTTCATGACCACATTTGGCTCTTAATCCGGTACTCAAGGAAGTTAAACAGGAGCAGGCTTGGGACCTTTGGGCATAGCTTTCACATTGTAACACTTCACAAACTGTTCTCCAGGTGCCTACAGAAGACCCTTCTAATCCACAGGTGTCTTCAGCTCTGAGAAAGCAGGGACAAGCTCCTTGGCGTGCAGCACAAGCAGTCTCTCCTAGCTCTCTCCTTGTCCTCTCCTGTCTGTGGTTTATATCAGGTCAGGGTGTTTATATCACAGGGGACAGGGAAGCCACCACCACGTGCTGCACTCCTGGCTGCAGCTTGTGCTGCTCAGGAGTGTGATGAAGATGGTGCTGGGCAAGGCAGGAGAGCAATTTTTTACCTCTCCAGCAGCAAGATTGCAGAGGCTGGATGATCTGTCATAAAGCCAGGGACAAGGGTTACTTCTTGTCTTGGAGCCAGTCCTCTGCCAAACACTCCCCAGACTTACACCAGAAGAACCTTCTTTTATTGTGCAGCAACAGGCAGAGCAGGGCAAAGCCCTCTGTGACAAGGGCTGGGCCACCATAGCATCCCTGCAGGGAGCATCCCTGCCCACTCTGGCTGCTGGCATTTCTCCACCAGGTTTACAACTGTATCAGCCATGTGAATACACCTTTTTTATGGCATGAGCCTTTCAGTGGACTTTTTGAAAGACAATGATGGGCCTTCGAAGGTTTGGTCAATCCTGTTTCCTGTATGCTCCTGAGCCTTGTATACATTTAAATTTGACTTGTTAACTTTATAAGGTACTTCAGACTTGTACTGTACTGAAATTGGCTGGGATCTCAGTATCTCCCATATTCCCACGTACTTTATTCTTAGAAATGCTTTGTAGTCATGTTATTGCTGTTGGGAGGTTTGGCTTTAACAACCTCCAATAAAGATATGGGCCTGCAAAAGGGCACCAGTAGCCCAAGATTATTCAATATCAGCAACTGAAGCACAGGTGCCTTCTGTTTGCAGGGCCTCTTACTCTGGGCAGCAGCAGCCAGCCCCGGCTCCAGCAGCAGGCAGCAGCAGGGAGGGCTCCTCACTCCCTGGAGAAGAGGACACAGTCCTGCACAGATTCCTGCAGCCTCCCGTGGTGCAAGCAACAGCCACGGGGTACGCATGACCAGCAGCAGGCTGCAAAAGCCCCCTTTGCTGGGCTTATTTGCTGCTGCTTCTGCTTGCATCCTCACACTGGGCTGAGCTCTCACCAGTGCCCAGGCAGCAGCACTAATGCCTCCCTGTCATCACCAATACTCCCAGCTCACCTCCTCAGGTATTCCCTATGCTTTTCACAGCCCACAGCTATCCTGCCATCAGTTAGCACTGGTGTGAAGCCTCCCAGGCTACTGTAGACATCCCCCATTTTTGGCTCTATATTCTCTCTTTACGTTTTGTAATATTAAAAACTTGCATCTGCATAAAGCTAAGTTTGTTATTCTACTCTGTGTCGCTCCTGGAGGATTCCTGCCTTCCCCTGTGCTCCCAGGCAGCCTGGACACATTTCTGAGGCAGCCAATGACAACCCTGCCCTTCATTGCAGAGAAGGAAGGACAAGGACCTTGAAATCTCATTTCAGGATATTTCATCATGTGAAAATAAATGTCATTTCATACGATATTCCAGATTACTTATCAAATAATGATCTGCCTCTTAATGTCTAGACTTCTGGAATCTGCGCAAATTAAATGTTGTACTTGCAAATGTATTTATTCATTACACATAGCAATTAACACATGATTTAAGCAATTGAACTGTAAATTATCCCCTTGTTTATAAAACAACAACATCCTCTAAAGGATAATATTTTCTATTACAGCAATTAGTAACACATCAATTCTTAACTAGCTTGCAAGAGATCTCATATTAGCCCATATAAGGATGATTCTCCAGCATGATCTCTGGCACCAGGGCATGCACACAGCTCTGGACCAGCACATGTGCAGCCGTGCACCAGGCAAAGCAAATGGAAAATGCACAGGAGTTTTCCAAAAATCCCACCCCTTGCTAACACCTGTCAACGGCCAAAGCGCTAATGGAGAGCTCTGGCTACACATCAGCAAGTAGGAAAAGAAAAATAAGGGGGAAACCACTCCATTCTAGCACACACCCTGCACTGCTGTCAGAGTGTGCTAACTGAGGATTTCAAATCCCCTCCTCCCACTGCCTGCCCTGGGCAGAAAAACAAACAAAAATCCACCGTCCCTGTGTCCCCCTGGCACGCCGCCCCGATCACCTCACCTGCCGCCACGGCTGAACTCTGGCGCAATTCAGGCGGCTCCCCAGGGCTGCCGCAGGCAGGAGGCAGGGCTGGATCCGGCTCCCCGGATCCTCCTGGCCACGCACCTTAGCACCCTGCCCTGCCGCCCTGCCCACGTGTGTGAAGCCATGTGTCTGCATGAGGTCGCTAATCCAAATAGCATGTGATCATCCTGATACTATTGATGTAGCTAAAGGACTAATTTGGGCTCTGTTGTCGCCTTGAATCATGAATATTGATTTTACAGGATTCAGATTATGTATACATTTCAATATCAGTGAGATAGGCTAATTCTCTCCATAACGCTGCCAAACTAAAACAAAACTAAAGACACCAGGGAGATCAGGCACCAAGTGCAAATGATTCATTGTACCCTGGATTTATCAGAGTCCATCTACTTACACATCAAGAAAGACGCTGGCTCTGCAAAGGCTCCATTCTGCAGTAGGAAAGCACTGCACCATGAAATATCCTGTGTTTTCCTGAATAAATGGATACAGGAATAATGGAAATGGGAGGGCTGGCAAGTTGTGACCAATCCTATTTGCAAGGGGGAATTCCTGGTGCCCCAAGGCCTTCAGGACCTGGTCAGACCAGGGAGGCTGAGACATCTGTTCCCACCCTTGGTGGGGCACAGACCCCCTGGCCTGCCTGTCCTGCCCGCACTGCCCTCAGCAGAGCTTCCCAGTGCGAGGCAGGGCTGCCTGTTGCAGCACCTCACAAAGGTTCCAAATATTTTCTTGCTGCATCACTGCAGTTGCCAGGGTTTTGAGGATAACGTGAAGTTTACACAACACACTCCCTGCCAATTCATGGCACGAAGAGAAGAGATGGTGATCAGCTGGTAAATTTAGCAGAAAGCTCAATGGCAGCGATCAGTCCAGGCTGCTTTCTTGGACCGATTAATGCCAAGGAGAAGGAACTGTGTTGGAAAATATGATTGATCACTCTGCAGAAGAGCACAGACACTATGGCCAAGGGCTGGCCCTGTGGGATTCATGAGTCTGCAGTCGGTGAAGGTTGAGTCCCCAGGGAGCCACATGCCAAGGCTCCCATCTGCCCTTGGCTGCAGGCGCCGGCAGGGCCAGGGGAAGAGGGCAGAGGGGGCACAGAAAAGGGCTTGTGTGCTGGGAATTTGAGGGCAGGCTGACACACCCAGCCACAGGCTCCCGGCGCTGAGGACGGCTGGCGAGACTCCCACCTCGCCACGCTCCCGCCCACGTCTTCCCATCCCCTGGCTGCGCCGGCCCAGCTGTGCACAGCTGGGCTGCAAACCGCACTGCTGGTCTGATCTGACTTAAAAGCCCTGTTCTGGAAAAGCCTGCGGGGTTTCCTGCAGCCACAGCATGTCAGGGATCACAGACGGCTCAGCACACTAGTGCTGCAGCAACACGGCTGGAGACTGGACTCAGGATGTGCAGCTGATGCACACCTACCTTCATCTGGCTCTCAAGAGGGTTCCTTCTGCACAGTGTCTGGGACAGGGACACCTTCTGTGCCAGTAAGCCCTCATGCCCTCTCCAGCCCCACCACTGCCAAACCCACAGTATTTTCATATATGTACTCCTGCTTCATAGCTTGCAGTCTTTCCATTTCCTGCAAGCACGCAAGCAGCACAGCTCCAGCACAGAGACCAGCAGCCTCAGGCAGCAACACAAGTGGGATCTTAATAAATAAATAACTCGGCTCTCACTGCCAACACCTCCCACCACAGAGGGAGTGAACGAGAGCCGAGATGCTCCTTCTCCACTCTGGAGCGTGGCAGTGACTGCGCATTTATTTCTGGTTCTCAGAGGGATGCAGGCTCTGTCCCTCTGTCCCTCTGCCTAGAGCTCCTGTATCTTGCCAAGGATGCTGGCTGTTGTACTGGAGTGGGACTGCCCTGTCATGGTCAGCAGACTGCAAACCAGTGGTCTGGTGAGCTCCGGGCACGTTGCGTGAAAAGAGCATCTCTCAGAGAAGGGTATAAGGCAGCTCACAGCCTCTGGCTGGTAGCAGCAGTGCCAGATACCAGTCCAAGCCCCACAGGAAATTTAGGGATGTTCCCAGAGCTTGTTCCCAGCTGCAATGCCTGCCAACACCCAGCCTTGGTTGCCAGCAGAGGACCAGGCTGGAGCTGGGGCTCTGGAAAGGCACACAGGGGAAAGCTGGGGCTGCACCATCTCCTGCCCATTAGCACATTGTGGCTGCTCTAGCCAAACCAGCAAGCTCTGAAGTAACGCCATGGGTATCAGGAAGGGAATTCCCATCCACATGGGTGGCATTTCACAGCTGCCAAAATGCCCTCCCCGCCAGCTCCCCAGCAGCGTTTCCCTGGTTCAGCAGGATAGGAGCCTGCCAAGAGGAATCAGCTTAGCAAGAGATCCAGGTATCCTGGCTCTTGTCCCAGAGCCTTTTTCAGCACAGAGCCGTGCTCCAGCCTGGGCTGGGATGGGCTGGGAGATGAAAATGGATCTTCATTGTCTGTCCTTATTGACTCTGGAGTTTCTCAGACTGGCACTTTGCTACTCAAGCAAAGCTTTGGCCTCTTCATCCCAGAGTTTCCTGCGCCATTCCCAGGGATGCCTCCTGGTTGTGTGGGCAAGAGAATGAAGGGCACCAGTTCCTGGAGGCCAGGATGGTCCCTCCACACAAGGGGGTGCTACTGCAGAATGGCCAGAGCTGCCCCAAACATACCCGGCCTGACTCACACAGTGAGGAGTAAAATGGATAAACACTTCAGCCTCTCTTCTTCAGTAGCAGCCAGGGAATAGCTGAAAGAGGCCGGATTCTGGGGAGCAGCTGCCACAAACACCCACCCCGAGGCTTTTCTGACAGAGCTGGCACCCTGGCTCTCAGCAGGCCTTTGGGAAATGGGTTCCCAGTGGAATGACAGGGCAGGACCTGCCATAAAACCCGGCTACTGCCTCAAAATGAGCTGCTCCTGCCACCGAGGGGGCCAGGCAGTGACACTGCTGCACAGAAGTTGCCCTCTTTACCACAACGACCTGGTGTGTAGGGGAGCAACGTCCATGAAAGCTTTGATTCATCTAGGAAGCTTTGTCAGGAAGTCAGTTTGAAAGTGACCTTGTTCCAAAGACCTGGCAAACGTTTATAGAGCGGAAATAAATCCTGAAACCTGCACCCAAAGCTTCTGAGATCACCCCTCCCAGGGGAGCTGGTTGGATATGGATTGCACAACAGCTTCTGGGACGGGAACTACGAGCAGAGGCATGTGCAGGGCTGTCCAGAGGAGACACCTGTGCCAGGGACATGTCCCTGAGACTCAGCACTTGTTTTCCAGCCTTCAGGGTAGTGACAGCTTTGAGCTGTGGCCAGGCTAGGTTTCAGCCTGTGACCCAAAGAGGAAAGGCTTGCTATGCAATTCCTGGGATCCAGCTTGCAACCCAGTTCTTACAAGCAACTTGCTTTCTATTTTCTGTATTTCCTAGGATCCTTCAAGCTTTGGATATTAAAACACTTGGCTCTCTAGAAGCACATTTTGCTCATCTTGGCTGCTTCCTAAAGGACCAGAGAGCAGGCACAGCCAACCCTGCCACCTCCTCACCTCCTGCGTGCTGCACCAGCAGCAGCATCCTATCTTATTCCTTCCCACCCCTGGGCCCGTGCCCAGGACTAGTCTAAATTTTCTTGCCAACACATTTTTCCTCCAAGATGTTCTGCCAGTCAGTAAAGCCCTAATGCATTGTCTAAAGGTTCTTCCCAAATCTGTTTTGGACAATTCCCAATTTGTAATCCAAGATGACTGCCGGAGCAAAGCAAAAAACATTTTGGGAGGACTGTGGGACAAGGGACATCCCAGTCCCGGGGCAGTCCCTTATCTCAGTGTTTCACCTCCCCCTTGACACCTCTTTCACAAGAGAAGGCGGGGCTAGAGATGCCCAGAGGATCTGTTCCAGATCCCCTCAGCGGTTAAAAACCTCCTCACCACCGCCTTCCAGCCTAAACTTGGCCCCAGCCATTTCATTTCCAGAGACATCCTTCCATGCAAATCCTCCCCTTCCTCTCCTGATCCCTGGGGAATTCACAAGTATACGTGCTTCCGCTTGGAGATCACAACCCTTGCACATGAAGGCATTTCACAGCAGCAGCAGGCGGAGGAGGAGATGAGCAGCAGGGACACACCAGTGTCGCTGCTCCCGCTGCCCCGCGCAGCGCTCGCTGGTGGATCTGAGCAGCCTCTGCTGAAGCAGACGCTTTTAGAGGCCCCGTCCCCAGAGCCCGGCTCCTCACACAGCCCAAAGGCGAAAGGCACCCGGCAGGCTCTGCAGTGGGCAGGGTGCGAGCTCAGCACGGGGCGCTGCTGCCAGGCCATCCCCAGGTCCCCGGTGTGGGCGAGCTGGCAACCCCTAATGACAGCCTGTCCTCGCTGCCTGCCCCGCTCTCGTCCACAGAGACACCGACCTGTTGCCGGCAATTACAGGCGGTTTGCAGTTCCTTGGCTACCACAAACACAGACATAATTGCAGCCTGTTCCCACTCCGGCCGGGAGGGACCGGGCTGCCCAGCGCCGCATTTCCTCAGCCCTTTGCAAATCCCCGCAGGAGGGAGAGAGAACACCAGCTCAGAAATTGTCACAACTTTCTTCCCCACCAATATATGCAAATATCAGCACTAGAAGAAATATTGATCCAGCGGAGAACTTCTAAGCTCTCCAAAAACATACTGCAGTTTTCACGCTAATGTGTTGTCTCTCATTTCCCCACGAAGATAAGTGTGAAAGTGCTTTTCGGCACTGACTTCCCACTGCAGTCTTGGTCTTTTCCTCACTCGAGTTTGTCCAGCTGCCTAGATAATTGAAACTTACGTCAAATATCGTTCATCTGAAGTTAAACCTTACACGCTGAAGGCTGCTACTTTTTTTTTTTTTTTAATCAAAAGGCTTGTGGCTCCATCAAGGAGCTAAAAGAAAGCCCGGTTTTGTACTTTTCCGCAGTTTTAAACATGACACTCTCCCTTTTATTTATTTTTCTTTTTTTAAACTCTGAAGGCTCAGCAGGCAAGCCTCTGCAGGGACGAGGGCTTTGCACCGGTGAGATCTGCAAACATGTCTCTTCTTTCTTGAACTTTATTTTTCTCACGGTCTCTGAAAAGGCAAGATCGGGTGATACGTGTGGGATTGGCCCTGTACAGGTGCAGATCAGGTACAAGAGGAGGTGGAAAAACATTACTGTGTATACTCAAAAAAAAAAAAAAAAAAAAAAAAAAAAGAGAGAGAGACAGAGAGAAAGAGCGAGTGAGCACATTTTTGAATAGGCCAGGTCTAGTTCTTGGCAGGATGACTCAGGCCTAGCTGGCAGACTATGGGAATAGGAGTGTGAGAAAGTCAGTCAAGCGGAGGGGAGAAAAAAAGGATTCAAGTCCCCAGGCAAAATACTTTCTTCTTTTTGTTTTTCTATTTTTTTTTATTTTTTTTTAAAGTAACCCACAAACTGTCCAAACCAGCCGGAGGTGGCAGCAGGGCGGCTGGGCCAGGCCCGAGGGACAGGCACCTCCCTCGCTGCGGTTTCGCCTGTGCCCCGATGCCAGCGCACGCACCACCGCGTCTGTGCCCGCGCCGCCAGCCCGCCGTGCGAGCCGGGCAGCGGAACCCA
>VXBC01013296.1:45740-162714 GCA_013399945.1 Ploceus nigricollis
CCTAGGGCAGCTGAAGACGCTCATCCTGGACGCACTGAAGAAGGATGTAAGCGCAGGGGGGTCGGGGCGGGGGGTGCGGGGGCAAACGGCGCTGCCGGGCCGGTCTGAGCCCCGCCTGTTCCCGCAGAGCTCCCGGCATTCCAAGCTGGAGAAAGCCGACATTCTGGAGATGACCGTCAAGCACCTGCGGAGCCTCCAGCGAGCCCAGATGACTGGTGAGTCCCCAGGGTGAACCGGAGAGAAGGAGTTGGGGTGGCGCTGCCTGCAACCCGTGGGCTGGGGGCATCACACATTCTGCCTGCCTGCTCGGTAGAAAGGATAGCAGGAGCACCAGGCTCTGCACCTGCATCTCCGGGGAGTGATGGAGGTGAGGGTAGTGTGTTCTGTACCTGTATTCCTGTTGCCAGCACCTGAATCCTGTTTTCATGGGGGACAGAGTGCTCCATTCCTGCTGCTGGGGGGTGGTGAGGGGCATCATGCTTTGTGCTAGTATCCCCAATAAGGAGATGCTGGGAAGGTCACTGTGTTGTTTGTGCATTTCTGGTGCTGGAGGGCACACAGAGGGCTGCAGTCCCAGCTTGAGTTCCCTCTGCTAGCAGAGCTGTGCTCTGCACATGGGTCTGTTTTGGGGGTGTGAGAGGTACAAGAGCCACTGGAGGGACTGTGTTTCCAACCTGGGTCTCCGGTATATGGGGACATAAGGACATTCTTGGGACTTATGTATTTCCCACCTGGGTCCCTCGTGCTGGTGGACTTGGTAGCAAAGGAGCTGTGCTCTCCATCTGAATTCCTGGTGCTTGGGAACACAAGACATACTGCTAGAGGGGCTGCTTTCCCCATCTGGATTCCTAGCTTAGAGGGGCTGTAGGATGCAATGCTGGTGGGCTGTGCACCCCTCTTCCCTGTGGAGCCTGCTGACTGCTGTGTGCCTCTCTCCTCCCACAGCTGCCCTGAGCACAGACCCCACAGTACTGGGCAAGTACCGAGCCGGCTTCAGCGAGTGCATGAACGAGGTGACACGGTTCCTCTCCACCTGCGAGGGCGTCAACACTGAGGTGCGCACCCGGCTCCTGGGCCACCTGGCCAGCTGCATGACCCAGATCAACACCATGAACTACCCTGCGCCCCCCCCGCCGCCCCCGTTGCCACCAGCCGCAGCCTTTGGGCCACCCCTGGTTCCTCCAGGCAGTGGCGTGGGGCCACTCCCGGGCATGCCCTGCAAGCCGGGTGCCGATGCAGCCAAGGTGTACGGTGGCTTCCAGCTGCTGCCAGCCTCTGATGGGCAGTTTGCCTTCCTCATCCCCAGCACTGCCTTTGCTCCTGGTGGAGCTGTGCTGCCTCTGTATGGTGGCCCACCCACAGCTGCCACTGCTGCCTCACCGCCAGGCCCGCCACCTGGCACAGCCGACTCAGTCTGGAGACCCTGGTGAGGGTGGTGGGCACCGGACTGGACTTGGCACTGCACCCCGTGCTGCTGGCACGGCTGTATATAGATTATATGTTCATATTGGATTGTGCCTTTGTACCATAGCACTCCCTTGACAGTGTTTCGTGTTTTACACGAGATCTTTTTTCTTCCTTTCCTCCCTTTCCTTATGTGACACCAAAGATTGGGGGTTTGTTTTTTGGTTGGGTTTTTTTTTTTTTTTTTTTGAATGCTCTTAAAATAAAAGTTTCCCTTCCATTTTGGAAGGCCTTTGGAGAAAACTTGAGCTCTGGCATGTGTGCATAGGAGGGACCCCACTTCCTGACTGCCTGTGGATCTTGCTGCTCCAGGGCTGCCTTGTCCTGTTTGCCAGGCTGGAGCTGTCACTCAGACCCTCTGTCCCCTCTGTCTTGTGAAATCACCTGGCCCCTTTCCCTGCCCTGGGGCAGATGTAATTACTGCTTCTTTGGGAGCAGCTCAATTAATCAGACTTGTTAAAAAGGAGCTTGTATTTGCAGAGCTGGTGAATGTGCTGTGGGACTCACCTCTGCTCTGTTCTGGCACCTCGGGCTGATGGAGTTGGTGTGGTAAAGCAAGACATTGAGCTGCCCGGGTTGAGCCTCCTGCCCTGAACCCAGAGGAGCCTGCTTCCCAGGCTGTAGTGTAAATTGCAAGCGACTCCAGTCAGTTGATTGAGAGAGCGCTGTCTGCCAGCTTCTCGAATTACAAAAGCAGTGGCTCTCCGCAGGACAAGCCTGACACGAGTGCTCCTGGCTGATGGGCTGCAGCAGGCACTGGGCACCACCTCCACCTGGACTTAAAAGCACAGAGCTGTTCCCGACCCTGAGCAGCAGCCAAGCTCTGCTTGATGATTAATGCCTTGCATGTGGTTTTGATAGAGTTGGGCATTTCCTCTGCTGTTATATGGAAAACACGTGGTCGAGGGAGTGATGTGGGGCTGCAAGGACTCTGTAATCATGAGCTGCAGCTGACCCCTGTGACTTGAGGATGCCCCGTTTCCAGGCAAGATGCAAGCCATAGATAGTGGCGAGCAGCAGTCTCAGGTTACAGCTTGCATGGCCCTTCTTAACAAGTCCTAACTCAGAGCGGACAGCTTTAAGATGTGCCAGGATCCACTGGGGTTTCTGTCCAAATCCTGCTGCAAAAGCTTGTTGGATTTTGTTTGGATCAGCCAGGTGCTTGACTGTATCCAGGTTCCAGGTGCTGGGGAGATGAAAGCTGGGATGAGTGAGACCAGATGGATTAAACCTGCTGGGGTTTGACTCCTCAGCTTTGCTCCTGGTAAAGAAACATATTCACCTGATCTGAAAATACATCCTGGGAAGGGGGTTGGTATGTGCCTAAGATAGGCAGTGGCAGCTCCTTTTTTTAAAAGGACCTGATCTCTCTGCTGGCCTGCCTGCATTGCCACCCTCACAGAGGCATCTCACAGCCAGGTTTTGTGTGCAAGGCTTGGAAATACCAGATTTGTTGTCCCAAGGCAGGTGTGTAGCTGTACAGGTTGAGCTTTCTTTCCCTTCCACCAGCCAGAGTGTCACCTTTCTGCACTGGAGGTACTGAGGGTAGGAGTGAGCCCACCTTGTGTTCTGAAAAGTGATCGCAAGATCTATCTGAGAATTGCATCAGACCAACTCCTGTTGCTGGATGGCTTGTGTGGAGCTGATGTAGTCCAGTCATGCATCACCTATGAGAGTGAATGCTGTTCCATCTTCCTTTTCTGCTGAAGCAGTTGGTTTGGAAAGCACATTAGAAAAAAGAGACTCTGCTGTAGGCTAATGGAGAACATACAGCAGATCCCAGAGTGAAAGACAAGATGAACCTATTTGCTAATGGAGTTTAAATAGCCTAGTATAAAGCAGATACGGCATGCTTGGGCCAGTTTCTCCAAAGCTTTCTCTGTTTACTCTATCCCACAGCCTGTTGACATGGGAGATCTGCTTGAGTTTATGAGCTTTAAGGGGATCAGAGCAATTCCCAAGAGCTGTGCTCTTGGTGCCAGTTCACTGAGCCCGTGACAAATTGGGATGACAAATGCAGGCTGTGGGTCTGTGGATCATTGTGTGTGGGAATTCTCCTTCAGGTGCAGCAAATGCCTTTAAACTGATGCTGTGGGATGAACAGGAGAGGGTAAAGGGAGGAGTGCCAGGGAAGGTACAGGGCTGAGCTATGACCCTGCATGGGGACTGTACAGGACAGGTAAGAAAGGGACTGGACTTAGTGCTGCCAGATGGGATGCAGCTCCTGTTGGCTTCCCTGGGCACTTTGCTGAGCCCTGTCTGCTAGTAGGATCCTGGGAAAGGCTGGAGGCAGGTCTTTCTCTCTCATGACCATTCTTGGGTTGGTCAGCACTTTGCCACAATCCTTTGGGTGCATTTGCAGACCGGAGGGTGCTGAGCTGGAAGAAGCAGTGCTCCAATCCTTGCCTGCAGTGCACCTGCACGGGGGTCCGCAGACAGGGGGCTTTTCCTGCCTTCCCAGCACCCTGCCTTGCCCCCCACCCACCACGGAGCTTACAGCCCCGGCTGCCCCTCACATCCCCGCAGCTCCCTTCCATCTGCTGCTGCTGCCGTCCCGGGAAACCTGTCATTAAAGTCAATTAACTTTTCCCACACTCCTCGTGAGCGGTGCAAAAGCCCCTCCTTGCTTCCTCCTTGGCTCTTAAGTGCTACCATATGGCACAGGCCCCCGCGCCCCCCCACGCCCGCACTGCCTTTGATTCCAGCCAGACAGCCGGAGCTTTATGATTTAAGCCGGGAGAGCCCTCGTACCAAGCCCTGGGCCGCTCTGCGGCCAAGGTGGTTTTTTTAGCAGGCAAGGCTGTTTTCTGGCAGGAAATGAATAGCTCCCAGATGAGCTCAGGAACCTGAGAGGTCNCGGCTGACCTTGGGCTGGCATCCAGGCGTCCGGCCCGCAGGGAGCGTGGGGTGGTGAAAAAGCAGTCTGGCAGCTCGGTTGGGATTTGGGGGAGCCGGGACGAGAGTCCCCCGGGAGCAGCACTGCAAACCTGCCTGGGGGCTGCGTGCAACAGGGCGTGTGAGCAGGCTGGGACGGCTGTGTGCTGCGGGGGCTGGGATGCTCCAGCCCCACGGCTTCCAGTTGGGACACACAGCCCGGTGGTGGGACCAGACTTGCCAGCGCATGGCTCTGGCTTGCACCAGCCCCTCTAGGCCAGCAGCCCCCTTCACTCTGCCGCTGCCCCTGGGGCAGGGAAGGGGACCTGTGATTTACAGGGATGACGTGTTTAACTTAAAACAAGTCAAACAAAAGCCCGGTTTGTTTTGTGGAGCACAGACTTCCTGGGGGGATCAGCCCAGACAAATGACTCCACTCCCATTTATTAAACATTTGTGGCCATGCGATCAGCTGGTGCTGGGAACGGCTGGGACAATCTTATCCTCTTCCCAGCCTCTGCAGCAGGAGTGATTTCTGACATCTCTGCCCGAGTAGAACTGTGCCCCAGGGGTACCAGCTCCCCATTCCAGTGTCTTTCAAGTATCTAAGGACAGCGATATAATCCACATAGACCGTAGCCTCTGGACTGTTTCCCTGCTCAGCCCTGCACGAGCATCCACACTGAGCACTGGGAGCAAGCTGGGGGCACATGTCCCTTGTGCCAGCGCCATAGTGAGGGTTGCGAGGGGGCCTGCTCCTGGTGTGTTTGCCAAGGGGAGTGCAGGGGCAGCAGGGCAGGGCAGAGGTGCTGTTGCTGAAGGACAGCCTTGGAGGTAGGGCTACCTGCAATCTTTAATGATTAGGAAGCTGCTCCCAGAAGGGGTTTATTGCCAATAAAGCCAGCTCAGCACAAATGCTGGGGCATTAACCCTTATCTGCCTGGCGCGATAAGAGCCCTGGGCTTTGCCTTCTGGCCCCAAGAGAGCAAACACCCACCACAGGGCATGGTACAGACTGCACCATGCCCTGTCACCCTGGGGACACAGCCAACATCCTGTGTGGCTGGGACACACCACTCCAGCACGTGTTCCCAAAGCCCCTGGCCCCAGCTCCCCTGCCTTCTGCCCTGCACACAGGGGTGAGCAGCAGGAGCCACAGGGGTGAAGGCTCTGTACCCAAACTCCCGAGGGGTTCAGCTGTACAAAAGCAGCATCCTGCTTAATTAAAAGCAGACCTGCTGTAATGAGCCTGCCAGCACAACAGCGTGGCTCGGGCAGTGCTGCTAGAACAGAGGCTGGGACTCAGCCTCACTGCAGGACTGAGACATGAGGTGGCTCATGGGCTGCGAGCCGGGGCTGGGAGCCAGGGCTGGGTCACTCTGTGACTGCCTGCAGAGCCACGTCTCTCTCCGTGTTCTCCCAGCCCCGCTAAGGAGACATAGCCTGTCTGATCCAGCCTGCTGTTGCATAGCACCTCAACAAAACTCATCCCTAAAATTGCTCCTGGAGTGGGGCCTCTGCTGGGTTCTTTCCCCCAGGTGGATTCACACACCATCCCTGGGCAGTTGGCTCCCATCACAGCGCCCAGCCGCGCTGGTACCGGGACCAGCAGCAATCGTGCCTGCCCTGCAAGGGGGACATGTCCCAGGCTGTGCCAGGAGGAGGCTGCTCCCTGCTCGGGGCTGGGATGGCACACCCTGCTCTGGATATGGGTGCACTGGAGTGCTCACAAGAGCCTTTCCAATGGTGACCTTTTTTTTTCTGTTGTTTTGACAGCTTTTTCTTGCTGCTGAGGAGGTCAGAAGTGTTGAGGAATATACTTAGTGCAGGTACCTTGGTGTGCAATCTGCAGGTTGTTCCCTGGACAGGGGGAAATGGCTGGAGCTGCAGAACAGGAGTTGTGAACTGACACCAGTCGTTTGCCTAACAAAGGACATGGGGACCTGTGGCACAGCCCAGCAGGGAGGTGGCTGGTCACCCAGAGACTCTGCAGGACCCAATGAAGAGCAAGAAAACTCCAGACCAAATCACACTATTGGACCAAGAGGCACATACAGCACAGACTGTGAGGATATAAAACCCCAGGGATTGCTGTGTACAGGTCTCTCCCTGGGAACACACAGCTTGACCTGTTGTCATGTCACTACACCACGATTAAATTAGGAACCAGAGGTCTGGACTCTATTATGGTAAACATGGAATTGAGTCAGGGAAAGAAATTTGTCTGACTGTGTGAGTGTGGGATGTGCAGGGAGTCAAAAGGGGCACCCATTGGCTCACTGGAGCCACCCACTGCGAAGGGGCTTTGATCCCAGCAGTGAAAGTGCAGGGTGGTGTGAATGTGACCACCAGAGTGGCTCCTCAATGCTCAGGCAGGAATATCCCTTTAAAAAGAGGGCTGTCATGAATGGCTGGAGGCTCCCACAGCTTGTCCCACTGCAGAAGATGGGCTGTACCTCTGTTCTCTGGAAAACATTATGAGTTCTTGAAACCGTAAAACAATCTGGCTGGTGTTTCTCCCTCTGACGCTGGAAGTCTGGACAGTGTTTGTTATAAGAGAGGGAGCAGGATACAGACACATGCCGAACCTCAGTTATGTATCTTGCCTGGCTCTGGCCCTCACAGCCCTGCTGCACCCCAGGCACAGATAAATCCCCATCTCATTTGGCAGTGCTGACACACATGGGGCATCTGCCAAACAGAGGAAGTGGTACTGGACCCCATCCCCCCCAGCCCAGCAGCATCTTCACTGATGCCATGACTGGTATAAAGCAAGACCAACACAGGCTGATCCTGCCAGGCTTGGGAAACATTTGGCTCTTTTGCATCTCTAGTATCAGGCTGAGCCTCATTCCTGCCTCCATCAGCAACAGGCTCGTGTCTGGACCTTGGAGACAACCTGCCTTTGTTCCAGCAGTGACATGAATCCTGTTTATGGCAGGGGAGAGCAAATGGTCCATTGCACTCAGGCCTTCGACAGCAACATGTAAATGCAAAGCAATGCTGGAGACCTGCATGGCTGAGGAAGAGGGGCCAGGACATCCCTCAGGGCTGCATCACAGTGGGTGCTGGAGGAGATGATGAGCCTGGAAGGAAAGGGGGAGCTTTGGGATGATGATGCATCAGGACATATCCTTCCAGTAAGCAATGTTTCCAACCAAACCAGTCCCCTGCCTGGTGAATGCACAGGGAAATCAGAGCACTTATCCCTAGCTCTGCATCTGGGAGGGCTCTGATTGATCATCAGCTGCACAAGGGCCTCACAGCAAATCCAACAGGCCTGATGGATACTTCCTTGCTCCCTGCAGCCAAGCCTTGCTCCTCACTGTGGGATCAGTGCTGCTGTGTCCCACAGTACAGAGCTCTGCACTTCCCACGGGGCATTTCCTTTCAGCCATCCTTCAGCTTTTATTGTGCTTCGAAACAGAGAGGCTGGCAGCTGGACAGCCTGGGCTGGTGTTTCTGAGCAGGCTCCAAGCAGATGTTTGTGCTCACAGACGGGGCTGGCGCTCACTGCCTTCCCCGCTGGGCTCAGCTGCGTGCGGCAGGCTGCAGGCAGAGCCTGTGGGCGGGCAGCCCCTGCCTGCAGTGCTGCGTGCTTGGGGCACTGCCCCCAGGGGTTTGGGAGTGGGTCTGGTGCTGGGCGCAGGCTGAGTGGGGTCATGTCTCCTCAAAGGGATGAGGAGCTGGACCACCATGGCCACCCACGGCTGAAGTAATGGATGAGGGCTGTGGGATGAGAGCCCAAAAACAAGCAAAGGGGAGAGGGGCATGGCTGAGAGCTGCATTGTGCTTGCTCAGCCAGTGTCACGGTGAGCACGAGGGTCACAGAGAACCTCTTGGGAAGCTCCTCCCAGGCTGGGTCAGCCCACAGCACAGTCACCACTCCCTCTTCTCTCATCCTCACCCCCACTGCAGATCTTGCATGGGGTGAGGGGCTCTCTTATCACTCAGTGTTTGCCAGTCTGGAGAAGCAGCTGGTTAACCATCACCCATGTGAAGAAGGACAGGAAAAGGTCTGACAGGATGGACTGTCCATGGCCTCCCATCCTTCACAGGGGAGCCTTGGGCCCAGCTGGTCCCATGCATGTGCTGGTGGTTCTGGGTTGCTCCAGCCATGGCTCTGGTGTCAGCCACATTTCACAGCTCAGAGCTGTCCCTCTTGTGTTAAAACGCGACGAGACACCCTTATCAAAGTAAACACAAGCCAGTTTATTGCTTGCTGGAGTCATTTCCCAGGAAGGTCAGGAGGGCTTTCCTTGGGGCTTGAGACAGCCTGGTAGTTCCACTGAGCAAAGGTGTTACGAGAGCACCACGTGCTGGGAAGAACAGCACTGGACCTAGGGATGCCTGCAGCCTCATCCAAACCTTGGAACATAGTCCTGTTTGTCTTCTCTTGCTCTTCAGGATGCTGTGCTCTGGGTTCCCCCTCCCACTTGTTTATGGCACTGATGCAGAAATTTGTGATGGCTGTAGTTGCCAGCAGTTTGCTGACTGCACATTCACCTGGTTTACTGGGCCAGAGTCAAAAGAGCTAAATCCCCTTCCAAGGTCTGAAACTGTGTCATCCCAATGGGCAGGAAGGAGAAGGGCTTTACTTATGCATTTGCTTCAAGAGCATCTGGATGTAAAATAGGACGATGCACCTCAGGGCAAGGGCAGTGCCAGCATCCGTGGGGACTGCCCTGTGACACAGGCTCACTGCCCCCATGTGTCTGTCTGCACCAGGGAGGCAGCTGGGCGCTCCCTCATCCCCTCCAGGCTTCATGTGCAGGAGGCCAACCGCTGCACAGGCTTCCAGATCTTCTGCCACCAATCCCTGTGCAGCCCGGGCAAACTGACAGAAAGCTTTCCCCAAGGGCTCAGGCAGCACGGACCCAGGTTCTGCGCCGGAGCCGGCCCAGCATCGCAGGGGCTGCTCCTGACGGTGTCCCTGCCTCCAGCCGGATGTTGCCAGGAGGCTTTTGAGAAGGGGGAATCCCACCCTGAGTATGAGATCCCAGCAGGAGCTCGGCTGCAGCTGCAGCAGGGCTGAGCAAAGCGATGCAAGATGTCTGCAGACGGCCAGCTACCGGCAGGAGCGTGTGGGAGAGGAGCTGCCCTCCACAGGGCTCTGCCTGCGCGGGAGGGACCACACAGGCGCTTCGCCGTCCAGCCCTTCACAGCCTCAGGATGCCCAGAAAGAGGAGCACAGATTTTCCATCCATCCCCAAACTGGGTACCCCTTCCAGAGCTGCTCCATCCTCCCCAAAAATATGGGAAGGGGGCAATCTAGCCCCTGGCAGGGGTCTGGGGGAGCTGTGTGTGTGCTGCTGTGTGCTGGGGTGGCACAGGTATTGGTCTCTGGGGTCACTGTGGCTGAGGAAGTTTTGCACGGGATCCCAGAGATGAGTGAATGAATATTTAGCCAGGCAGAGCCCATGAGGGCAGCATGAGGAGAAGGGCAGCAGAGCTGAGGCTGGTGTCAGCAGAACTCAGTGATGGGGACACCCTGACACCTCACTGTGTAAGCTGGGAAGTACCAACAGCTGCAGCCCTGCCGAGCCCCAGGCAGGGAAGGACCCTGTGCACAGCCACGTCAGAGCACGTTCACACAGAAAGAGTAAAACTTCAGATACCAGGTGTTGTTTCAACCCCAGAGCCTCCTCAATAGTGAGTTGCCCTCCAGAGACCTCCCCTCTGGACACAGAATGGAAGTAGCAGCCTCAGCACTTTGTCAGGAGCAGCGAGCTTTCTGCCTCCCGGCCCTGTTGAATAGCTGCAGAATTCATTACAGCCCCGTTTCACTTCTCCCTCCAATTATCCCTCTGGACAATGGGCTGGGGCTGCAGCGGAAGGTCCCTTTCAGGAGGTGCCGGTGGCAGGACATGCTGCTGGGGCTCGGTCGAAAGCTCCTTTGCTGCGGGGCAGTGACCTGAGTCCTGCAAATGCCACTTTTTGGCCAGGGCAGTAAGCATGCACAGGGTGGCAGGGCCAGCTCAGCACCAGGGACTGGGAGATGCTCCCTGCAGAGCAGGAAGTGCTTGATTAACAAGAGCGAGCCCCAGTCTGCAAAACACCTGCAATATGTATTGCAAGGTATTTCAGTCAAAAGTAAGGAACTGAAGATTAATTAAGTACCAGACTGTCATTTTAGCTGTACAAAAACAGTGGTGATTTGGCCCATTTGGCACTTCTCTGCACAGTGACTGTGAAGCTGCCAAAGACCACGGGTGCTGCTTGCATTGTGGCTCAAGGGACTGGCTCCTGCAGGTGACACCTTGTATCCAAGGTCCCAGATGTCATCCTTGCTGCACTGGCCACCAAGATCACCACTCTCCAGCCAGCCATGTGCAGGCCCATCAGCTTCTGAAGTGAAGAAACAGGCAGCAATTGGCAGCAGAGCCACTGGGGCTCTCTGAGAGCCTGGAGCTGGTGTTGAGGATCATGGGATGGATGTGATACCTGGGTAAGGGCTGGCCTTCACTGATCCCTCCCTGACAGCTTGGAGAGGCCCCTCACTTCCTGAGATGCTCAGCCCCAATCATGCTCATTGCAGCACCGCTCCCCAGAGCCTTCCTCCTGCCTGGCAGAGCAGAACTCACTGAAGGGAGATTTTAGGGGGGATTATGCTGAGTAAACTTTGGTGTGGGGAAGGGGAAAAGGGGCAGATGCCCAAAGTCTTCAGGCTTCATGGGGAGATTTGCAGCTGTGCAGGCAGGGAGGTTTGTGTAGCCTTTTGTTTGTTCCACTGCTGGCTTTACAAGACTTAAGGGCTGTTTTGGAGGAGCTGACACAGGAGAGTGACTTTGCACCAACAGGTCCAATCCTGACACACTTGAAGCCATCGCCACGACAGGCTGTGCCCAAGCTGGAGAGCCTGCAGAGAAACCCCAGGAGAGCGAGACAAGGACTGAGGATGTTTCCGATGGAGGCAGACAGGACACTCAGCCTACTTAGTTTATCAGGAAGAAGATCAAGAGGTGGCTTGATTACAGTCCCAAGGACCTTGGTGTGAATGTATCCTGGCAGAAATAACGAACCAGGTACTTAAGAGCTCTTTAATCTAGCAGGGAAAGGCAAAACAAGGGCCAATTGCTCCACATTTCCAGCAGTCCAGGTGATTAACTCTAGAAGGAGAGGCAGGAACACAGGCTGCCCTCCCCAGGCTGCTGCGGGGCTGGCTGGGAACTCACACCTCAGTATCACCTGGAGCAACATATTTTACCTTAACATAAGCTACAAGAAACTTTTGGGGATGGCAGAAAGGCTCAGAGCTGGGACAGCATTGGATCCCCTCTGCTTGGGCTACAGAGGGCACATCTTCTCGTCTGGTGAGTTGGTCACCGCTGGTCCTTGGGACACAGCAGAGAACATGTGTCACTGTTCAGGAGGAGTGAATAGGGTGACATGGGGTACATGGTTCTGGCCAGAGAATCTGCAAAATGGTGTTTCCATTGAGATTGCAGCTCCTGGTGCCCACGGGATCTCCAGGTGATGATCTTCCAACTCCTGAGCAGAGGGACAATTGGTCCCCTCTCTGCAAGCTCACAAACCTGACCAAAAGCTCCTGAGGCCACAGAGGAGCTGGATCACCCAACAACCAGCAGCACCCAGAGAAGATCCTGATAATATGCCCCTGGCATCTCCCAGTGGATGCAGATAACAGGTACTGAGCAGCCCCACCTCCATCATGCCAAAAGCACAGTGAAGCAGGAGGAACAGAGCCCTTATCTCATGGAGCCATTCATATTTCTATAAAAGTCCTATTATCTCCTCATTTTTGCAATTTTTCTAGTTAAAAATCAACAGCCTGGCCAAGGCCTTGTTGCAAAGCACTGGGAAGAGCCCTGGCCCGAGGTGGTGGCGTGGGGACCCTGTGTGCAGCCCTGATGCCCGGCGTGCTGCCAGTGGGGCTAACAAAAGGCCAGCAGCAGGGCCAGCCCACGCTGGGAACGCAGTGGTGCCGCTGTTGAATAGCTCTTCCTGCACAGAGGAAGGCATGAAGAGGCGTAATCAAATAAGGGTATCAGCATGGTGCTCCTTGAACGACGCTCCCAGCGTGAGCCGGCGGCGGGGCCGGGTGGAGGTGACAGGTATCTTTATCCCACCACGCAGGAGAGCTCCAATGTCCCGCTGGCAGGAATTTGTCTGCAAATTTTCCCCCATTGAAAGAAGAGAGGGGGCCAGCGAGGCACGGGCTGAGATGATCGCTTGATTAAGGCCAGGGCAGGCGAGGTGGAGAGACGGGGCAGCTCCCAGGGAGCCGTGCTCCCAGTCCTTAACCTCTCCTCGGGAGACCGCAAATTATATCTGTTAATGTATCAGCCCCCTGGTATCCTACAAATAAGTCGTCTGGCTAAGTGTGTGTCAGAGGTTCACAGGAGGAGTTGTTACCTTTTCATCGCTTAATCATTTTCATCATCATCATCTTTTAATTTATTTTGCAATAAGCTTTAACCCAGTGAGTCCCAGGGAAGGTAGGTGAAGAGCCTTACCAGCTCAGCTGGACCGTAAACACAAGCAGGAGGCACTGGATTGCAAAGAGAGTCTGAAGAACAGAGGGAAACAGTTTTATCAGCTCTCCCGTGAAAATGGGAAACCCTTTGCCACAGAGACAGGAGTATTCCCAGGCCTATTTCCCATCCCGCTCCCCTGCCAGCTTGCGCGGTGGGGATGATGCGCAGAGCTGGGGTCGGCTCTGCCAGGGACCAGGAGCGGCCGGAGGGAGGATGCTCCCCGGGTGTACTGGGACTGGGGAGGGAGGGGGCACGTCACGCACTCCCCTGGGTGCCAGAAGTGATTTACACAGTGCACCCGAGAGCAGAGTCAATTAAGGTCACATTTCTGTGTTGCTAAACAACAGGCGGCTCTGGGTTCAGGCCCGCTGAAAAGGAAACAAAAGCCACCCCTTGAAACGGGGGCTTTGAGCGGGTTCAAAGGAGCACGGAACAAAAGGCGGGCTTTGTGGCTGCCCTCGCCCGCGCCTTCCCGGGCCCTTCCGCCACCAGAGACACCGTTCATGTGGCAAGGGGGAGCTTTTAATTGTCCAGCACAAACAATGCTGGCATATTTAGGCCGACCTCATTACAGAGCCATCCGAAATGCTTGAGAAGCATTCCCACCGCTTAGCATAAATAGCAGAAACGCTCTTTCACCAGCAGAGCAGGTCCCATCTGCTCCCAGCCCGGCCTCACCTTGACTTGCAGTGGTGAGCCCACAGGGTCGGCCCCTCTGCCCTGCTGCTCCCAAACTCTGGTGCAGAAACCTGCCTCCCTGCCCTCAGCCCCCCTGCTGTAGGGTGCTCCTCACAGGAGCAGAGGGAAGGATCTCCAGAGATTTACAGAAAGGGGTGCTCAACTGAATTGGCTGCTGTGGCAGCCCTGTCTGGGCTTTGCTCTGCCCACCTGTCTCCAGCAGTTTGGCTATTGCTGCTGGGACCTTGAGGGGCATCATTCACACCTCCTGACTAGACAAGGCAGTTTGCATGTGGCCCCACTGCGTGCTGGTTGATGTCCCCTGTGGGGAATGAGACTGGGAAGGTCTTGGAGAACTTCCCCAGCTGGGCTGAGAATAACATGGACGTTTCCCAGAGAGACCCAAACTTGACTGAACGAGGGTCTGTTTCAGGTTTACACCCCACTGCACCTATCAAAGCTCCCTACCATCTTCCCAGCTGGTGCATGGGTGCCCTGGAGTGAGTCGCCCCGGCTGCCGTGGCTCCCAGCGCAGGACAGCCAGGGCAGGCAGCCTGTGTCCACAGCGTGGGTGCTGGCACAGAGCCTTGTCAGCCCACAGAGATCAAAGTGAGCAGCGGCTCCCGACCGATACCTGATCCTGGTGCTGGAGGAGAGCCGGGAGACTGCCGAGTGACTCCTTCACTGTTCCCACCACCACGCAGCACCCAGCACGCCGTGGGCTCTGCAGCTCTGGGCTGCATTTTATGGTACCGTGGTTTCTGCCAGCTCCCTCTTCTTCCTCCTTTGCCTGCCCTTTCTTGCAGGCAACCAGCTCTCCACACCCCACAGTTTATTAAAAATCCTGGGTACCTTGGAAGAGACAACACAATAGTGTACTTGTTACAGCTGCCCGGTATTAATGGACTGCCCCTTTTGATTTTAGAGTGGAACTTTTGGCAGAAAACCAGCATCCAAAAGGGAAAATTGCTGTAAAGCTCGGCAAAAAGGGGGTGGGGAGGGAGGAGAAACAGCCTGTAGCTTTGATCAGAAAAGCCTGAAGATGAATCATGGTGATGCCCAAAGCAGATTTGCTGAAGTTTGATTGCAAAGAGGGGAGCCAGGACTGGTGTGGAGAGGGGTGGCCAGAGTGGTGATGGGGCTGGGGTGGAAGGGAGCCCCGGCAGCCAGAGGTTCAAAGGCCTCTGCAGCAAAGAGCAGAATTGGAGGATTATTCACTTTCTATATTTCCACTTCTGCAGCACACATGGGAATCTAATTGGCCAGGATGAGAAATACAGCTAGACAGCTTACAAGTGGACTTGGGAAGACAAAAATATTTGCAGCTGCAAGCCATTAAAGGCAAACCCAGCCTCGCTCTTACACTTTAATTACCCTGCTGCACACTTTCCTCCGCGTACCAGAGCTAGTGTCAGCCCAAAAACCTTTCTGATCTTAAAAAGACAAGCACAACGCCTGGCTGCACCAGGGCAGCAGCACTCCAGCACAGCAGCACTCCAGAGCAGCAAGGGCTGAACACCTCCCAGGGCATCAGGCATCAGCTCTCGCCCACTGCCCCGGTGCAGACCCCAACACTGCCCCTGCAAGGCTGATGACAGCCCTGAGTCCCATCGAATAGATTAGCTCGGCTTTTTGTGGAGGGAGGGCATCCAGCCTTGTAGATTTGGAGCTTCCCATGTACCCTGTGCTCTGCAAGGTCCACCCAAGCCCATCCCAGCATCACCTTGCTGTGACAGCAAGTGGCAAAAGCCTTGGCAGTGATCACCACTGTCCTACAGCCTCCCCAGTCCTCTCTGCTGCTGCTGTATTTCAGCTGAGATGCTCATTTCCCAGAGTCCAAAAGCACTGGCAGGGAGATTTCCCCTTGATTGGCACCTGGATGCACCCCGATGGCTGGAGGCAAAGGGTGATGGAATGACCCCATCTCCTCATCTCCCTCGCCACAGCGACATGTCCAGGTGACTCTTGGCAGTGCTCTGGGCACTGCCCAGAGAGCCATGCTGCCCCTGGCAGCAGTGCAGCCACCCTGAGGCAGCACACCACTGCCTGCAGGGGCTCTGAATTTAGTGAGGGGTGATGCAATGACCATCACAGCCCAGCCTGCCTGGCCACCACCGTGCTGTTCCCAGCTCTTTGACTGCTCATTTCCTTTTCCGCTCCTGCAGCAACACCAAAAATGTTATTCCAGGTGCCGGCCCCAGCCCTGCTCACTCCCCCACATGCTTCACCCCGCTTCTCCTGAAACCTGAGGAGAGCTGAACTCATTTTATCCCATTTTATTTCAATGCTCTGAGGGTTAGCCTTGTGCCAGGCATTTTTAGTTCTGTGATAAACACAAAAGAGGAGAGGGCCCACAACTTTGCTTAATGAGCAATTTTTTTACTGACTATTTTGAAGCTTTGATGCAACCTCCTTTCAAATGCATGAGCTTGTGAGGAGGGGAGTTTGAGTCTGGACTAATTTTAAATTGAGCTTAAAGTTGCTTTGCAGCACTGAAGGGGCATTGCAGGACATAGGCAAGGACCCCGGAAGATAAGGAAGGGCCCTCAGGGAGAAGATCTGAAGTGAATATATGTTGTTTGTACTAGTTTGAGATGTTAAACCCAGGTGCATGCATGGGACAAGGAGAAGACCTGCCTGGAAATGCTGGCGCTGGGACTGTGCACCAGGGTGTCATTTGGGATCTCCCTGGTCCTGAGTCCCCACAACACCTGTGCTGGAGGGCTGAGAGAGCTGCCCTGCTCCTGTGGGAGACGTTTCTGGGGAAAACAAAGTACAGCACGGAACTGCTGGAGCAGGGGGCTCAGGAGCCCATCGCTGCCCTGGGGCATCTCTGCTGGAGCCATTGTGAGAGGGGTGCATGGGGTGACACTGTGTCCCCAGCACTGCCAAGGGCTGACGGGCACAGCACAGCAGAGCCAGGATAGAGCAGGGACAGGGGTCAGCCCTGGCAGCAGCCAGCAGGACCTGGCTTATCTCTCTACTGCTCCAAGCCCTGCCTCCCTGGCAGGACAGGGGTGTGTGCCCACAGAGCCCACCTATGCCCAGGGACAGTGAGGGGGCGGCCACAGCAATGAAGGACAGAACGACAGCTGGGGAGGGTGAAGAGAAGGCTAAATTAGGATGCTGGGCACTGCTGGCTGCCAGCCCACTGCTGCCTGCCAAAAGCCCTTTGGCAGATGAAAATCAAATCCCGGTGGGAAGATGATGCCTGGGGCTGGGCTAAGGGCAAACCAGTGATGTTAGTCTCTCCACAGGGTGCAGGCTAGTGAGGACCATTCCGGACATTGTGTCCCCAGCAGGAATTTTCTGTGAACTTTTCTCACACCCTGGTGGAGGTTCCCTGTGACCCCCAGGAAGGAACTGGGAACTGGCTGGGGGACTCATCTTGGGGCCAGGGAGCCAAGGAGGCTGCTGTGTGCCCAGGCCAGCACTGGGCTGCTCCCGGCTCTGCCCTGCGCGGCTGCTCCCGGCCCCTGCCGAACCCTGGGGGGCAGCACGGGGGAGCAGGGGCTCCAGATTGGAACCACATGGAAGCACATTTGCAATGAATTAGGCTGGAAGCCAGCAGCTCTTGCTTGGCTGGGTGTGCAGCCAATCTTTGGGGATTGTCAGCTCCTCCCAGGTTTCCACAGCGGATGTTCCCTGGCCAGAGTGCAGCTGGGCTCTGCGCAGAGCTGCGGCCAAGGCAGCCCAGAAGGAGATGAGGACACGCGCAGGCAGGGACCTCCGCCCACACACACAGCCCCGCTGGCTCAAGTGGGCCCCACATGCTTCTGGCCTGGGCTGGGCAAGGTTTCAGGAGCTGATGATGCTCTGGGGCAAGGCAGTGGTGGTGCACAGGAGGAATTATTTGGCCACTTCCCAGCCTGGCAGCCCCAGAGTGAGCATCATGTCTCCCTGCTTGCCCTGGCTCACCAGCCCCTCAAGCTGCACCCAAGATTAAACAGATGGGGAGCTCTTGCTCAGGCCTTGGTGTGAAATCACATCTTAGCGTACCTAAGAAAAGGGCAAGATCCAAAAGGTGGGGAAGAAAAGCTCCAACCTGGCAGCCCTCTCGAGGGGTGAGAGGGTTAAGGCACTGGTGCAGAAAGGCTTTGAGTGTGCATGTCAAAGAATGACACTAACAACTCATGTGACAACCTGCCAGGAAAACTTTTCAGATCATAATTCGCATAGCGTTTGTATCATGTTCCCTTCCTGTTTAAAAAGGCAATATGGAAACCGTGCAAGGGGTTATTTGCTGGTCAGGCCAATCTGCTGGTTATGCTCCCTGTCACGCGCGTCCCTTTAGGAAGTGATGCCATCACGACAGACATAATTTCTAAAAATAACACCATCCCACACATTAGTCTCTAGTATCATTTGTTCTAATTATTCATTCCCAGCTAAAGAATAATGTCTAATCATTAGCACTGGGTGCATACTAAACCCCTGCCAGAGCAAGAAGTTGGGCTACCCCCCACATGCTGCCTGAGCATCTTCCTTGGTGACATGTCCTACTAATGGCAGGAAACACAGAGGGCATGCTGCCTTCCTGTGCCCAGCTCAGCCATATCAGCCCTCACAAACCAGTCAGGAGTATTCCACTGACCCTGCTCCACCTCTACAAATCCTGGGGGCACCCAGAGTGCCGTGCAGCCTCAGAGCCACAGCGCGGTGCTCAGCTGGGTGTGTGTGGGCCCAGCAGCACTGTGGCTCTCTGATAAGGCCATGTCTGTCTCTTGTTTCACGGGTGAGGGTATTTATGAAATGACAGGCTGCAGTGTTAATCTCTGGTTGGCAAGGGAGCATGCCAGCAGCGTGGCAGCCAGGCACAGCTGGCAAAAGCCTTTTGCTGCAGTTGGGGCAGGGAGGTTGCTCAGGGAGGTTTTGGAGATCAGCCCATCTGCCAGTTGCTTTCACCTCCTGCACTTTGGACAGCCCTTGCTCCCTGACACCCATGTAGCTTGTGCCCAGCTCCAGGTTCAGAGAGGCTGAGGCAGGAGCTGCCTGTGTGTGGGCATCCCCATTGGGTTAACTGACCTGCAAGCCCCCGTGTGTGCTTCTAGAATGGCCCTGGAGCAACGCTGGTCAAAATGCAACTCCCCCTTGGATTTTTTTATCACCCACATAACACTGGTGAAGGAAGGGAGGCCACCGCCAGGGAACATCTGGGCTCCATTGCTCATTGTCTGAGCAATGAGTGCTCAGACACTCATTAATTGATGTCAGCGCTGAAGACAGAAGGGACGTCAGATATTAAATAAACACAACCGCACTCTGCAGACCAAGCCAGTCCCCCTGGGGAAGGCACACATGCATCCGCACCCACACGCTCCCCCAGCACGGCCCCAGCCAGGGCCGGGACACAGGCGGCTCACCACACACACGTGTGAGCACAGCCACACGCTCGCCCGCTCCCACACAGCTCCGGTTTCATGTCAGCGAAGGCAGAGCAGGGTAAAAAATAGTCCTCCTTTTCCTTTTTGGTTTTCCAGCAGGCAGATTATCTGCAAGTGCAGAAACCGCCAAAAACTCTACCCCATGAAAGAGGGGGATGTGTGGAAGGTGGTCAGAGCCCTCCAGGGTCTGGGCTGGCTGATATTCCCCATCCAAAGCTGCTGCTTGGGGTCCCACCTCTGGCCTGGACACATGCCTGCAGCAAGGAGCAGCTGCATGCCAGTCCCCACGGGTGTGCACACGCCGCATGTGGGGCTGTGCGGGCTGTGTCCTGCCTTTACTGGTGCACCCAGCCCCTCCTGCTGCCCCCGGAGTCCCGGCACAGCCCAGCATCCCACAGGTCTCTGTGCATCCTGTCGGTCCAGCCAGCGGGAATGGACAGTCCCACTCCTGCTTCCACCGAGCTGTGAAAGGCTGTGTTTCCCTCACTCCAACTTCTATGGGCTCCCAGAGTCTTTTCTCCTGTCCTTCCCCTGCCTGTGCTCTGAGGAAGAGCAAGCGTGGGAGCAGCCTGACCCCCAGAGAGCAGGGAGGCCGCCTGGCCACTGGCTGTGACAGACACGTGCTGCAGGGCTGCTCCGGTGACTGCCAGCCCGGGGGCTGAGCGAGCCCGTGCACTGTTTCGTTCACAGGCCAGGGCAGCTCTGCCCTACAGCCTGCCTGCTGCCAGGCACAGGATGCACAGCTGGGCTACTGGTCCAGCCCCAGCTCGCTGGGCCGGGTCTGGAGCGGGGCTTGGGTGCACCATTACCCTGGGGCAGCATTATCCCTGGGGGCAGGCTGTGGCACTAAGCTGCTTTGATGTGTGTTTTAGTCACACCACAGCACCCCGATAAGGCACGGACCAGCACACCCCGTGCAGGTGTGCAGGATACTCCTGACCTATGTCCACTGCTGCTCCTTTTGCTGCATTGCTAGAGCCAAATTTCCTCCATCCTATGGCATCTTCCACTGAACAGGAAACATTTCAGCAAGACGCATTCACCCTGCACAAGTCGGGGGGAAAAGCAGCCCCAGCAGGCTGGTAGGTGCCCAGGCTCAGCCAGCGTGGTCTCCCATCCCTCATGATGTTAAACTTGTGGGTCCTGTAAAGGGCAGTGAGAAAGGGATGGTCAGTGAGACGTGTCCTGTCACACAGGAGCACAGCACCAGCCAAGGGCAGCACACAGGGCTTCCTGCTCCTGCCTGTGGTGGGGACTCATTAGCTCAGGGCTGGCTGTGCCTACTTTATTCTCTGGCAGCTTTTGTTCCTTTACAGAAACGTAGTCTCTCTCTCCCTCGCCCTTAGCCCCTTTTAATATTAAGGTCAATAGGTTGATGATTAAGCAGGAAAAGGGCATGAAGAATCAACCAAATTAAATCTTGTGTGCAAACAGGTGGGTGTGAAATTTCAATCAATGGCTGGTGTTAGCAGGGACCCCTGGGATCACGATTTCCCAGGGGAAGACTGGGAAGCTGCGGAGGGATTTGGGTACAAAAACTCCAGACATGGGAGAATAGAAAAAAGTCTTCTCAAAAACCAATATTGACAAGGTTCCTGTGTTTGCACCCCGGCTTTCCCCGGCAGCACAAAGGGAGATGATTATCCCGGGTCCACCGGGGAGGGGATGACGGGAGCTCAAAGGTGAGCCAGGCCCCCACTCCCCGGCTCCCCTGGCCCCAGCTCCTCCACTTAATCCCCCTCTCGCCCAGGCTTTGAAGTCGCCAGAGGTCGAATATGGGATGTAAATCACGTTAGACGCAGTGTGTGATCACAACGCCGCTGCGAGACAATGCCGTGCTTCCCCCGGTGCCCGGGCATCCCGCCGCGCCGCGGCCGGCCCTGGGCTATAAACATCCCCACCAGCCCCGAGCTGCGGGCGGCAGCGGGGACCGAGGGTGGGCTGCGGCCAGGGACAGCCATTCCAGGCGGGACCGAGGGTGGGCTGCGGCCAGGGCCAGCCATTCCAGGCGGGACGGAGGGTGGGCTGCGGCCAGGGACAACCATTCCAGGCGGGACGGAGCCGAGCGCTGCGCCGGGGGCCGGGAGCCGCGATGGGCACTGGCGCCCAGCGGCCGCGGGGCTGCCGGGAGCAGAAGGCTCGTCCCTGGGATTAATTAGCAAAGGCTGCGGCTGCGGAGCAATGTAAAACACGAGCCGTTCGCTGGGCGTTGGTTCCCGGGGCCGTCCCGCAGCGCTGCACATCTTGTAAACATTAGCATCACGTAAGGGGAGCCTGCACAGAAGGACCTGGGGTTTATTGGGCTGTAAACTGCGTTGTTCCCGTTACAGTAACGACGTTGCTGGTGAAGAGATGTGCCTTTAGCGCATGAGGCTCGGGAACCAGGTGTGCCGGAAGGAAACAGAGCAGGGTTTGGAGGCTCTGCTGTCACCAGTGGGATAATAGAGAGAGAAACAAAGCAGACGTGGGAGGAAGCAGGGGGCGGCACCAAGGATATGCCGGCCCTGCCCCCAGGGCTGCTGTGCTTTTCAGCCCTTTGCATTTATCTGCCCCAGACCGACTGGCCGGTGCTCGGCCCCCCTGCTCCCTGACATGGAGCTGCACACCCTGCCCTCCGCCTGGCAAGTTCAGACCCGGGTGCAAGGGGTGACAGGGAAGCGGCAAGTGACTGCTGACTCCTTGGCTCTGTTTTGATGGACTTTGCTCTGCCTTGCTCCAGCACTTCCTCTGCTTCCTGTGGCACCTGGGAAGATGTGACACATGGGGTTTGCTGCGCGGAGCAGAGCAAGGGCACTGTTGCCCGAAGGAGCAGCCCTGAGGACCAAGTGCTTCCTTGCCCTGTGGAAAAGCCGCCCATGTTTAATTTTCCCTTAGTCACAGAAGCAGCCTCCAAAAAAAAAAAAAAAAAAGGGATAGTGGACTGTAACTATTAACACATTTCCTATTTTCCCATTATAAAAATGTATCCATGCTCTGCAGGCAGTAGGTTGGCTGGTTTAAGTCTTTTTTCACCAGTTCACATCTAAACCAGATTTTTCAAGACCAGCACCAGAACTTACCAGCCATCACCATCTGGCTGCACAGACCTGGATGAACTGCATTATAGTTCACTAGTCTGGCTCCAAATGCCCCTGTTTTCTCCCTGGTGCTGCCACCTGTCTTGGTGGTCCTGGCAGACTTTCCCAAGCAGATGCCTGGTGGGAAACACAGGACCTGTCATACTCCCCACCTGGTGACAAGTGACAGAGAGGGTGATGGTTGATGCCAGGGACCTGAACCCCATGGCATCAAACCTCTGCACATACCCACTAACAGGAGCCAGGCAGAGGTACCAACCCACCTCACCCTCCCTCTCCCAGGCTCTCCTCCACTGCTGTGCTCCATCCCTGCTCGCTGCTGCAAGTGCCTAAGCACAGGACCCTGGCAGTCAGAAACTATCTGCTTTCAAAGCTTTTTTTCCTTTCTTCTTAACTGGGAGAACGGATGATGTTTTTTAAACAAAAATATGTTGTTATTGTGGAAAATATCTGCTCTCCACAGAAAATGCCTTGCATTCGCTGTACACATTGTGGACCATACCAGAAAACATCTGATGTGCTTCCAAAATAGACAGGGAATTAATTTTCTTATTAGAGTGGAAATTTTCTTCAGGAAACAAGGTTTAGGTAGTTTGCACTGACATTTGCTGCAGCAGAAAGCAAGCAGCCCTGTCCCCATCTCACCCCTTCATTTCCAGGAGGTGGCATCACATGGGCATCGTGGCACGACCGAAACCTGCGGCACAAACACTGGCATTGATTCAGGATTTGACCCAAGTCCTGTAAGCCACCAAGCAACAACCACCAGCACCCACCCAGGCTGGCCCAAGAGGGAACCATATTTTCCTGGGGCAAGTCGATATCTGTGTGGGAAAACACAATATGTTGCTGGTTTCTGGCTTTCAGTTAGTGTTGATGCTGTACAGTCATACTGGCTAATGTTAAATAGATGTTTATCAAGCAAAGTCAAACGCAAATATTGCCATTTCAGTTTAGTATTTTCTATGATTATTCTATAGAACAGGGGAAAAAAAGGAGAAAAAACATGCAACATTTTGTTCATGTCTTTCAAATTCATCTGTGATTATTGTCGATGTTAGGATGGTGATTACAACAACTCCACCCATCTGTTTTCCTGCTGCATCCGTAGCACAAGGTGGGATGCACCTGAGGACCACTGTTATGGTCCCTCCACAACAGCTCTGGCTGGGTCTGAGTCTGACTCTGTCAGCAACATTTCCAGCTGGGGACTACTCCATAGCTCTGTTTCCCCCAACAAAGCTTCTGGACACAGCAAAGAAAATTGCCTGTGCCCCCTCACCTGAAACTTGCCTTACCAAGAGCTCCCCACCAAGTGTTTTTAGGTTCAACCCCCAGTGGTTCCCCTTGCACTCTAGAGAGCCTGGGGGCTCCTTAGGCAAGAGCTGCCTTCTCCAGAGACCAACCCAGGAAGCTGCTGAGGTGCCGTGTGACACAGCCAGCCGGGACACAACCATATTCTCTATTTCTTTCTCTTTTTTCCAAACAGATTTCTGAGAAGACATCTGCTGTGCCCCAACCCCACACCGGATCTGAAGATCAAAATAAAGGACTTTTGTCTTTTTATTAAGCATTTTAGCAAACGAGACTATTACATTCATATTATATTTCCCTGTTTTGTACAAACACGTTTAAGTCAGCACTAAGAGGATTACGTTTATGGCACACCAATCTCTGCTCAAATGGGTTGACTAAGGAAACTCTTGTTAAACAGTATTTTCTCTAATGCCTGTTGCTTTTCTTCCTTGCTTTAGTGCTCAGACGTCTATCCAGGCTCCCTAAATCCACCCTCCCCATAAGCTTTCAGATCAAGACTCTTCCCCCCTCTGCCCCCCTCCACTCTCTTTAATACAGCTGAAGATGAACATTAGTGCTTGGTTCAACTGCACTGGAAAGGGAAAGGGCAGATTCATCAAAATCTTTATACCTCCATAGAAAAATGTAGCCTTTTGCCTTTCCTCGAGTGAATGTCTTTTCTAGAGGGTATTCATTAGGGGTTTGGTCTGTTTTTGCAGACAGCTCCACAGATGTTGACATTTTTTTTCTTCACTGGGTTAAGACGCCTTCTATAGGCTTTCAGTCTTCATTTGTTACTTCTTTATTATCCAAGAGGGGTTTTTCTTTTTTTTTTTTTNCAAGGAGTTGACTCAGTTCTCTGAAGAGAGCAGTGGTAGTCAGGCTCATTATTATCTCGGGCCCTTTTTCATCGCCCCGGCAGGCCGGCTGGGGCCGTGGGGCCATTGTGGCAGAGCAGCAGGTAGCTGTGGCACAGCGGGGTCAGCGCTCCGGCCGGCGCAGCGCCTTTGTGTGCCCGCCTCGTGCTGCTGGCTCCGTTTGTCCGGCGGTGGGAAAGGTCAGGAGCATGCTGCTGCTCCGTACCTGAGGTTTTGTCTCCAGCCGCTGCTGAGAACTTATGTAAATAATTCATTGGAAAGCAATCGCCGGACCTAGGGGGGAACAGAGGGAAGGGGTGGAGATGTGCTGGCAGGGTGGTACCAGAGGTACCTGCTCCATCAAACACGCTTGCCAGAGTCTTGGCCAGAGCTGTGGTGTGCTCAGGAAGCCACGGGCTTGCCACATTCCATAAGGCTTCATATCATCACTTCTATACACCAAGATAGCTGGTTTCCCACTGCAAACTTTGCCAAGAGAGCCATTTGTGTGTGGAGGCTTAAAGCATGGCGCAGGCAGCAACCTGCACTGAAATCCCCATCTCTGAGACCAAATGCACTGCAGTTAGCCCAGGACCCGCTACCCTTGCCTGCAGACATACAGCATCCAAATCCTCATCTCAGTGCCAGCATCTCCACCTCAGCTCCCACAGAAACTTTACTGTGTATCTTGAGATTTTTCCACAAAAAAGGTTGGCGGTACAGACATGGGAACTGGCAAAGGCATCATAATTCAAGTGGTGCTTCAGGACCTGCCGTAACAGAAACCCGAGGTAAGGATTCCAGCTAATTCACAGCAGGGCTCATTGTGTCACCCCATCACTGCGGGCCATGCATTATGGGAAAACTAAATCATTAGGAAAACTAAAGCCCTTTTGCTCTTCCTGAGAGCCCTCCCAGCCCATTCCCACAGTGCCTGGAGTCACCAGCCCGGTGGAGAGCATGGATCTGCCCAGCCGTGCTCCCAGCATGAGCTGGTGTTGAGGACAGGGCAGAGGTGACAGGTATTTTTATCCCACCATGCAGAAGAGCTCAAAAGTCCTGCTGGCAGGAATTTGTTTGCAAATTTTCCCGCATTGAAAGGAGTGAAGGGCCTGATATGACTGCTTGATTATGGCAAGGGCAGGCAAGGCAGAGGGATGGGGCAGCTCCTGGGGAGCTGTGCTCCTAGTCCTTAACCTCTCCTCCACAACCAGATGATTGAGTACCTTAGTGGGGCGTGTTGGCTCCAGCCACAGGGCAGGGGTGGACATTAAGGATGATGTGGTCCCAGTCAGCAGTCACTATCTGAAAGACACTGGCTGTGACTGGGGAGGGAAGGTGCCTGGCCAGCAGGCATGGCTCCCTCCTGCCCCGCAGAGCTGCAGGACTGTGCCAATGCTGGGTGCCCACATTGGGTGCCCAAGCACTCCCTAGCTGTCCTTGCCCAGCCAAAAGTGGAGCAGGAGGGCAGCAGCTCCCCCCTGCCTGCTGCAGCCCCGTGCTCAGCCTAGGACACTGAACTTGACTGGAGTTCACACGAGAATATTGATGGAGAGGCCAAAATCCATCACATTCAGCCCCCACCAGTATGCTAAAAGCTCTTGCCATTTTCTCTTTTTATCACAGCTTTAGCAGGAGAGCTCCCATTAGCTTTACACATCATCCCTGGGGAAATAGTGCTGATAGATGTGTGAGATCAGGCAGGTGGATTTTCTTTTCATCACATATGCTGGAAAAGCCTTCCACTGCTAAAAGCAAGAGGAGACTCAGCCAGCTCCTGCAGACTGATAATGATTCACCTGGAGGGTCCTGGCTGGATTTCAGGCCCCTTGCTCTGCTCTGGTGCCTGGGTGCTGCCTGGCCCAGCAGGCAGGGCAGGATCTGGCCTAGAATCAGAAGGACTTTCCTTTGGGCTGGACCCCCCATTTTCCCCTGAATGGAGACTGGTCATCTCCCAGTGCAACATTTCACCCCAGCAAATTCCCAGCACAACCACGGGCAGAAAGTAGCTTTTCTGTAACAGTGGAGTGATGGCATCTCTGGCTGTGCCTGCCCTTTGTCCCTCTGCTGTGTTTGTGCTGGCCATTGCTCCCCCTGAGCACACCAGTCTCAGTGGTGCTCACACACTGACCGGCATTAGGGATATGAAGGAGCGCTGGACACAGGATCCACAGCAGCTCCTGCATGAACATTACAAGTGCTGGGGTTTACAACCCAGAAAATCTGGGCTCTGAAGGGCTCTATCTGGCGGGGTGGGAGGCGTGCCGCCCTGCCCAGAGCCACTTTTATGCCATTGTGCCTTTTCAGCATTGCATTAAGACAGGCAAAGAAGGGGGATTTTTAATGGTTCCAGGGGAACAAAGCAGAAACATTCGACCCAACTTCATTACAGAATCATCTGAAACGCTTGAGGAACGTTTCCCACTAATTATCATAAATAGCCGAAAAAAATCTTTCCCTCCCAAAGCAGGTTCCAGCTGCCCCTCTGTGTTTTCTCACCTCCACTTCCAATAGCCTGACCCTGCCCCCGCACAAAGGGGAGACCCCATCTCCGCTCCCCCCACACTCAGGGGCTCTAAAGAAATACAAACAGGCAGCAGATTAACAGCACTTGTTTGCACCTTAAACAAACAGGAACTTCCGCCCCTCCGGGCTCTCGCTGCCCAAGGGAGGATGCACCAGCTTGTTTTTCTTGCCCTTGCTCTCATGCCCTGCCCAAACTCTGGATAAAAGCCTGGACAGCCCTAGGCATGAGGCAGACAGGATGAGAATGCCAGGGGTGTCAGCCCCTCACCTGCTTGAGCCTTGTCCCTAATCTGTGTGTCCTCTTGCTGCCCCATCTGCCCCTGGGGAGGTCAGGCCCCTGCTGCAGTAGGGCTGTGAGATGCCAAGGGCAAAGCAGATGAAGGAATGTCCCAGTTCAGCTCTTGCCCCATGTGTCTCACAGGGCTCCTTGCAAGAGGCAAGGACGTGGCTGGATGGGTACTGTGAGTGGGTGGGGAGAGGGATGCTGAATGGGAAGGATGGAGAGGGGGAGAAAAACCATCCAGAGGACACACAGAGGAGTGGTGCTGGTGTTCAAAACCATCACCAGCATCAAGGAGGCACAGCAGCACACTAAGCAATGACTGCCAGCCCACAGGCCATCCCTGCTGACTGCAGTAGGGAATGGATGAGTGCTGCACATGCCTGTGCAGCCAGACCTGAGGCTGATCCCAGCAGCTGCCCTCTCTGCCAGGGAGCTGCCCCAGCTCGTGTCCTCAACCTGCAGGTCCTATGCTGCCCATTCCACCTCTCCAGTGGCATTTCCAGCATCTCCCTGCTCCTAAAGGAACAGGTCTCAAACCAGCTCCTTCTTGCTCTGCCCACAGCACACAGAGAAGTCAGCCCCCAGCTCCCCATGCCTCTCAAACTACACCAGCAGCTTTTGAGACACTGCTCCCAACACAGCTTGGCACATGTCTGGCACCAGCACACGAGGTAGGCCTGCAGGGAGGAAGCTGTGGCAGCGTGGCCACGAGCTGGGACAGGTTCCCATCACAAGCCAGCAGTGAGACTTGCCCACCAGAGGCCCAGGCTTGCTCCTTGTGCGGGTTATTGTGCAAATCCCCTCATGCAGGTGTTCATTGCCTCCCCTTCCCATGAGCCACAATAAAGGGTTTTGCTTGCGAGCCCCCTTCCTGCCCATGGGGTGCCCCAGGGACAGGAAAGGGAACTGAGGCAGGTGGCAGGGACAGGCCACCACACCCACAGCATGGGTGGCTCCCGGCAGGGCTGACATGCAGAGGGCTACAGTCAGTGCTGCAGCATGAGTGACAGTGCAGTGGGAACCACTTCTCACCTGCACAGGGCAGGAAGAGAGCCAGCAGCAGCTGCAGGACTCCCAGGCCATGCTGGAGACCCCTGGTCCCAGCGCCACTCAAGGACACACATGTATGGTGTCCTGTCTCTGCTTCTAACAGTTGGTCACCTGAGGCTGTGAGGGACTCAGGCAGTCACAGCAACTGGGAAGAGGTGTAGAGTGTCACGAGCAGCCTGGAGATGCCACACGGGGATGCTCAGCTTTTTTCCAAAGCGAGAACCAGGCGCATGCTGTGCAAGGAGCAGCAAGAAGAGGAAGAGCAAAGCAAGGTGATGTCTTGTTCAGTGCATGGGCAATCCTGGGCAGTCCTCAGCACATGGTGCTGTGAATGCTAAAATCTTACCTGAGTTCAGGGAAACCAGAGAAATTCTGAGATTAAAAACTATCAACCACTACCCAGTGCAGTGGCATGCTGCAAAGGGATGCCTGGGCTGCCCACAGCAGAGTGGAGAGGGTGTGCTGGGAACCCTGCACTCCACAGCACTGCCCCAGCCACGCACCTTCATTGCAGAGAGCTGTAGCCCTGAAGCAGCAAACACTGATCTCCCTGGGGCAGATCCCCCTGCTCTGCCCCATCTCCATGTGCTCTCTGGCTGGCTTGCTCAGCAAGCAGGAAACCCCAGGGTGCTGCCCCACAGGCTGATCAGGCACATCACCCCCAGGACACCCTGCATCCTTCTAAGCTCCTTCCCTCCTGGAGTACACTGTTGGCCCCAACAGGGGCAAATGGGAACAGGTGCTAATTCCTCCCAGCCCAGCCCAGCCGTAACCCTCCAAGGATTGGCCCTAAAGTAGTAGAGGGAGCTCTCTTGCCTGAGAGCCAGCTGCACCAGCCTGGCCTCGGGAACACGCACGCTGTATTTTCATTGCAAATTACAAATCGATCATAGCAGCAAATTCCCGTGCTGAGAACACCCTTGGCTGTTATTATTTTACAGCACTCTGAAGCACTTAGAGGTGCTCTGGGCACTTAGAAAGATATGGCCCTTTCAGGGTATTATGGGGCAAATTAGTTTTAAAAGCAGCTGTAGGAATGTTGGCTATTTGGCTTCCAGAGCCGGATGGGCACAGGTGGAGGCTACAGGGCTTTGTGCTGCTTTTGGATACAGCACCGCCCTGCAAAGAGGGAACCAGCACGCTCTGGAGCGAACACCTCGTGCCTGACCCCAGCTTTATTAATAACCAGTAATTAATATGAGAGCGGACGTGCCTTGTGTCTCTGAAGACCTTTTAAGATGTGATTATGTTGTGCTAATCTCACTCCGAAGTACTTCCCTGTTTAGACTGCGCTGGGCCATTAAATATCTGAAAAGCCAGCAGAGACCCCCCCTCATCACCTCGGAAAGTGCTCAGGGTCTGTTCCCCAGCAGCCAGGCCCCGCTTTCAAACCCTCTAAATCAAGTATTAAGCTGAGTCCATCTGGATTGCCAGAAAAAACACTCCGTCCCCCTCATCTGTATCTCATTACCTGCCGTGCCAGCCCTGGCCCCGGAGCCGCTCGCTCCATCCCGCCCAGATGTGCTGCCCCGCGCTCGCCTCCCGTATTTCACAGCCGTCAGCAGGACTTCAAGGAGTAGCTGAAGGGCCTGTAACACTGCACAGGTTCTTAGCAAGGATGTATATCCAGGTCCCTAATGCATAGCTGCAGGCACGAACTCCAGCACAAAGCCCCTTCCCCCTCACTGGTCTTGCACCAGGCAGGGAGCTGGGGTGCTCAGGGCTCACTGGCCAGGAGGTTTCTCAGTTGCTTTGTTGCCTCATTTTTACAATATTGCTTTCCCACTTTTCCTTGTGAAACACATGTCCAGACTGTTGCTTTTCAGGGACTCTTTCCCTGGGACACCTCCAAGCCAGGTAGCCCCTGTGCCACACAGTTGGGGAAGGCCACCCAAAGGCAGGACAAGATGGAGCAGATGCCAGCAGGCAAGGAGTTGAAGACAGACACCTGCAACCCTGTAGAAACTGTGATCGAATTTGGGAGCAGCTTACCTTGCACAGGGCAAAATCAACACTGAACCTTGAGCAAAAAAAAGGTACCTAGAGACCCAAATCAAGGGAACAAGCCCTGTGTTCATCAGCTCAAATTCTCCTGAAATAAAGCTTCCCAGGAAAGGTTTCAACACTTTCTGTGATGGCAGAAACCACAGAGGAACAGCCACTTTTGTTTAAGTTTGGCACTTCCCTAGGCTTGGCAGGAGCCCATGACTGCGGGGGTGAAGGCTCTCATCAACCCTTCCTGCCAAGTTTCCCAAGAGACCTGTTCCCATCTTGCAGCCAGGGCTCAGCACCAGGTGAGGTTATGGTAAAGGAGCACATGGCCAGCCATGCTGAAACATCAGTCTTCCAGAGGGACTGGGCAGGCAGCACCACAAAGGGGTTTTGGAGGACATGAGATTTAAGAGTGGGAAGAAAAGCTTATCTATTGTCTGGCAGTGCCACTGCCTGTGGAGGGTCAGCCCTGGTCCTACCCCAGCACTGACTGGGGGCCCCACACTCCAGCAAACAGGAATCCCCCACACCAGGTCACGGCAAGAAAAGCCCCAGGATGAAAACAGTCTTCTCACCAGCCCACCAGACATGCAGAGGAAGCTTTAATATCAGGGAGGAGGAAAGGGAGAGGGAGAGGGAAGAGGTCTGTGTGTGACGGCGGTACCGACACTGACACATCCTGTAACCTGGCACAGGGAAGAAGACACGGTGCGGGGCAGGAAGCCTTGTGATATCTTTCTCCAAGGACTGCAAGCACCTTCCAGGGATGGGAGGAGATCCGGGGAGGGGCTCCTGACCCTCCATGGCTCCTGACCGCCGCCATGTCCGCGGTGCGGCGGGTCCCGGCCGGCGGCTGCGGAGGCTCCGGCGTTTCGGTGGCCGCGGTCAAGCGGTGGCAGCCACTGCCTGTGTCGGGATGCCATCTAGTGTCCCTCGGCAGAAGGGCCGTCAGGCAGGGACACCGCGCGTGGGCTTGCAGGCTCCCAGCATCGCCAGGAGTCATCCCAAGACAGCCTTGCTGCTGGGACCCCTACACTGGGATCAGCCTGGGTGCCGGGACCCCCATCCCAGGGACAGCGCACCCTGCGGCCAGCACGGCTGCAAACCCCCAAGGAGGACAATTGGCACAACCCAGGTCATGCAGGGGCAGCAAAGCTCAAGGTGGTGCCAGGGCTGGCTCAGGGGTCCCCGGAGCAGCCAGACCCTGAAGGCTCAGCAGCCTCACAGGTGGCCCAGGGTGGTGGCAGGTGTCCTGGAGAAGGAGGAAGGCGACCACCCCCCCCAGCAGTGTGCAGGCTGCCTGCAGTGCCAGCACAGCCAGCCCCAAGGCCAGGGACACCTGGCACTGCCATGGGCTGGTCCACAGGGACAAGGCCCAGGCACGATGACTGCTGGGGGTCAGGGGTGAGGAGGCTGGAGAGGGGCTCGTGGTGTCTGATAGTGTGGGGGTGGGAGGCGTTGGGAGCAGGACAGTGCCTGCTGGGGCAGGAATCTGTTGGGGGGTAGTGGGGGTGGGCTGGGCACCAGCTGTGGACAAATCAAACGTGGTGGAATAGCCCCATTCCCTGCCTGGTGCAGGAGGATGGTGTGATGGTGAATGCGAGGCCAGCGGGACTGTGCCCAGAGCAGCAGTCCTGGGGAAAGGCCAGAGAGCCATGGAGGAAGCTGAGACAAGGGGGGTTAGGGGTGTTCCCTGTGGGGTGGTGGCTGGCCTCTCCCTGGGCACTGACAGAGCAGGAGGCTCTTGTCTGGTGGTGGCTGCCAGTGAGCTTGTTGGCACCCATGTGGTGGCAGAAGCTGGAGTGGGTGCCACAGGTTCTGGGTGGGTGGCCCCAGGAGACGGTAGCCTTACGATGGCTGAAGATGAAACAGCTGATGATGGGGTGGTGATGGAAGCCTTGGGCATCTCAGCTGATGATGATGGTGTGGCAGTGGAGGCCTTTAGCAGCACAGTTGGTGATGAGGTGGTAATGGAGGTGTCTGGCAGCACAGCTGGTGATGAGGTGCTGATGGAGGCTTTTGGTAGCACAGTTGGTGATGGGGTGGTGGTGAAGGACCTGGGCACACTGGCTGTTGATGGCATGGTGATGGAGGTCTCTGGCAGCACAGCTGGTGGTGGGGTGGTGATGAAGGACTCCGTCACACTGGTTGTTGATGGTGTGGTGGTGGAGGTCTTGGGCTTATTGGTTGTTGATGGGCTGGCACTGAAGGCCTTCTGCAGCACAGCTGGTGGTGGAATGGTGACAAAGACCTCAGATGGCTTGGTTGGCGACAGAGTGGTGAAGGCAGCCTCCACTGGCATGGTTGGCAACACAGCAGAGGTGACCACCGGTAAAAGAGTGGTTGGCAGTGTCCTGATGGGAAAGGATGCCAATGACAGCATGGTTGGTGCTGCTGTGGACACGGCTCCACGTGACAGGAATGTTGACATCCTTTGTGACAGTGTGGAGTTAAATGGCAGAGTACCTGGGCAAATCAGGTGTTCATCCCTCAGCAATGTTACTGCCTGCCCTGCCAGGTGGGGTGGGCTCTTGCAGGAGACTTGGGTGGACAATTTGACCTTCTCCCTGTTGCCCAGGATCCAGCGGTGCAGGTAGCAGAGGTTGCAGTCACATCTCAAGGGGTTACCACTCAGATACACTGAGCTGAGCTTCTTCAGAGGGTCTAGGAGCCCTTGGGGAACACTCTCCAGCTGGTTCTTTCGAAGGTTGAGGGTTTTCAGATTGGGGAGAGAAGCAAAGACCTCTTCATCCAGAGTAGAGAGCTGATTTGTGTCCAGCTGGAGGTCCAAAAGCTTGCTGAGCCCCGTGAAGACCCCTCTTGGCAGGGCTGATAGCTGGTTGTGGGACAAGATGAGTTTGCCAAGGGATGTGAGGTTGACAAAGATGCCCTCTGGAAGTGTGGGCAAACTGTTCCTGCCCAGATCCAGCTCCCGCAAGTGTGGCATGGTGTCAAAAAGGCAGCAGGGGAGCTCCATAATATGGTTTGAGCCCAGAGTCAGCAACTTCAGTTTGTTTAAACCAAAAAAGCCCTGAGGTGGGAGATCTCTGATGAGGTTGTTGTCCAAGAGGAGTTTCTCCAGGTGAGGCAGGCTCCTCAGAAGCATAGGTGGCAGTGCCCTGATCCTGTTCCTCTGGAGGCTGAGCTCCAGCAGCTCCTGCTGACTGTCTAGCAGTCCCTCTGGGAGGTCCTGCAACTCATTCTCATACAGCCGGAGGACTTGCAGCTGGGTGAGTTTGCTAAAGGCATTCACAGAAAGACTTGTGATCCTGTTTCTAGACAGGTCCAAAAAAGTTAGATTGACAAGAGAATCAAAAATGCCTTCTGGAAGAGAAGGGATTGCATTGATGTGCAGGGAGAGCTCTCCCAAACTTTCCAGCCCATCAAACAGGCCTTGGGGGATGGATCTGAGCTGGCTGTCTCTCAGCTCCAGCCTCTGTAAACTTCGGAGGTTTTGGAAAGTGCCCACAGATAGTTTTTCTAATGAGGCTCCAGAGATGTCCAAGTCCCTCAACTTGTCCAAATTATCAAAGGCTCCAGGTTCAACAGTCTTGATCTTGTTGCCAATGAACAAAATCTTGATCAGGTTGGGCATGTACCTGAAGGCACCTTTACTTATAGCAGTGATGCTGGTTTGCACAAAGATCATCTCAGAAACAAAGGGCTTTGCAATCTTTGGGATCTCTTTGACATCATTTTTTGTCCCTCTGTAGACCTCCTGGTAGTCTTTGGGCATCTCATATGGATCTTCACCCAGGATTTGATCTTGGCATTTATGGGGATTGAAGGAGAGGAGGAAAAGGAAAAGGAAATGCTGGTACATTGTCCTGGAAAAAAAAAAGTTTCAAAAATCAGTTATGAGGAACAAGAAATCTCTGTCCCCAGCTCATGAATTGTGGCATCACACTGTTGTTCAGCTCTCAGGACTCTTCTAATCACATACCATGACTCATTTCATGAGAAAGAGAGACTGGACAAGCAAACATACACTGCATTTTCATGAGTTCACTGCTGTTGGTACCAAGGGATGGAGAGGGAAGGCAAGCCAGCTCGTGGCTTGCACTGGGAGATGCTCCAGGAGGCACAAGGGCTAGACAGTCTGTTCTCTGGCCCTTCTCACGTGTTTGAACTGTAGGCTCAGTCTGCCTGGGTGAAGAAGGCAAAGTGCTGCTGCCCATTAGTGCTGCCCCAGTGGGTCCAGTTAGTCAGCAGGGCAGCAGCCCATTCATGCAACAACAGAAGCAGTCAGCCCTGCACCTGCTAATGAGGGATCAGCAAGGCTCCCAGGAGCCAGCCAAGACCAGAGGACCTTGTGTGCTTAGAATTTCCACACTGTGCTGGGTAGACTTGCTATTTCATTGCTGCTTCTCTCAGTTCAGGGGGCTGATTTAAAACATGGTTTCTAAGCACCTCTTTTTCAGGATTCTTGCTAATTGTGCCATATTTTGGCCTTGGTCATGCAGCTCTGACAGACAGAAATAGTTAGCCTAATAACAGCAACCAAGCTTTACAGCAAGGCTCATTAAAACCTTGGAATGTCCACAGATGAACTATTTAACACCTAACATTTGGGGCTCTGACCTTGCAGGTAGGAAGTGAAATCACTGATGCGCACCTACTCGTAGAGCCCACTTCTTCCATGGAAACATTTGGAAACACTCAGCTAACACATTAACTGGGGTTTAACTGCCATGAGCACCTCACTGGGATCATATTTCCAACCTTTAATGCACAGCCCTGGGTGGGAGCAGGGAAAAGAGGTAGGAGTTTCTTCTTGGGTGACCATCAAAGCTGGCCATGTAAAAAAACTTATTCTGGGAGGGTAAATCTGCTATGAAAAGTTATTTTTTAAAGAATGTTGAGACATCAGCAAATACAGGAGATGAAAGCCACTGGGTTTGAAGAGAAATGGATGGGAGGTGACATTGGTTGTGCAGGCTGCCCCCCCGGGGCAGAAGCCACTGCTGATCCCTGCCCATCCTCTCCCCAGGGAGACTCAGGTGGAAGAGCTGGGGCTGTGGCTGTAGAAGTGCCTGCTTCACTTCTGCTGCAGGGGCAGTGCCGTGGGTGAAATGTGGAGTGTGTGGGGATGAAAATAGACAGTTTTGAACCCCAAAACCCTTTTAAAACCCTCACTGTGGTCCCGTGATTGTCCCCCACTCCAGCCAGGCAGAGTCGTGGAGGGATGGTCCCAGCTCACGGCACTGAAGCCTCCCCTGCTCCTTGCTGCAAGGAAACAACCAACAGCCCTCCACACCATCCTTCCCAGCACATTTTAAAGAGCAAAAAAGAAGCATTTTGCATCACTTACTTGGCTGAGCACTTGCAAATGAGTTCAGCCACCGGAGCGAGGCATGCGAGGAGTGAGGACACCGGATGGGGGTCCCATCACCTGGCCAGCTCTTTATCCACGTCCCAGGCACGGGGCTCAGTTTCACGTGAGGTCAGGACAGAAGCCTGTGTGGGGAGATAAGGGAGGCCGGGGAGGCAGCAGAGAGCTGTGCCCCCAGTGCAGGAGGCCACGGCAGAAACCCCTTGGAGGGGACGCAGTCACGTACTCCCCAGGCGTTATCTGCTGGCACCACTTGACTCGTCACATCCAGGGAAAGCTGAAGATCTCCAGGCCAGCCTGTTTGTAGGCAATGGTCTCTGTGGTCCTGTATCTCCAGCAGGCTAACTCGCCAGTTTCACAAACACCACCCCCATCGACACAACAGACAGCTGTTTCATTCCTCAGGATTTGCCTTATGTAGCTAAAAGTGTGGTTCTGAAGCCTTTTTTAATGCTTATAAACAATGGAACATTTGTGGCTCGACAGATACAACAACACCCGGGCTCTGTGCTCAGCCCCACAGCTCCACACCTTGCTGACCCCAGTGTTGTGTGCTGTACCCCAGTGCAAGCCAAAGACCCTCCCATGGTGACACCAGAGCCCCTGGCTAGTGCAGGGCATCCTGTGGGATGCTCATTTTGAGGCAAAGACAAACTGACCGGATATATATTACCTCCCAATGGGCAATTGCACTGATTGCATGAAATTCTTCCATTTTCACCGGCTCCTGTAAAAGCTCAGCTTCTGCTTGCTGGGTTTCATTGCACGTTTCTTGGCAAATTTATAAACAAGCTACTGCCCATTTCAACAGCCTTACCCCTTTCCGACGTCAAGGTCGTACTCATCCACGTCCCCGCTGGGGCTCCCCCGGCTCCACCGGGCCCGCGGAGCGCGGTCCCGATGGCCACGAGATGGTGCCGCAGCACCGCCGCACCGACATGCACGGACAGACGGACACGGGGACACTCACAGACCCTCGCGGGCACGGACAGACACACACGGACACAGGGACACACTCACACGGGCGCACACAGAACCTGTGCACCTACAGCCCAGTGTGTGCAGCCACGGTTGCCCTCCCAGGGGAGCACATGCCTTACCGGTCACCCCCCGGCTGGGCAGCACTGCTAAGACTTTGTGCCTCGTCTCCACAGGTCACAGAATCAGAATCCCAGGATGGGAGAGGTTGGAAGGGACCAGTGGAAGTCATCTAGTCCAACCTCCCCGCTGAAGTAGGGTTCCCTGGGTATCCATGGCTCTGTTCAGATGGCTTTTAAGTATATTCAGAGAAGAAGACTCTACAACCTTGCTGGGCAACCTGTTCCACTCACCCTCCCAGCAGAGTTCTTCCTCTCATTTACGTGAAACTTGCCACTTTCCATTTTCAGGCTGCAGGGCTGCAGACCAAGCCCTGACAGGGTAGGGGTGGGACCTGCCTTTGCACACCTGGGCTGGAGCTCACCCTGCAGCCAGGCAGCTCATGCCCCTTGCTGGGCAATCAGCAGCACTCACCCACACCCACACAAATCCGTGTCCTCAGGTTTTGCCAGGCTGCAGCTGGGCCTCTCTTCCCTCTGCAGTGCCAAGGGAAGGTGGCTGCAGTGGGTGGACATGAGCACACCACGAGAATGCCAGAGTGGCACCTACTCAGCAGCAGGCACCTGCACTATGCCACATCATGCACAGCTCCTGACAAGATCCCAGTGTACCACATCGACCTTCACTGTCCCTCCCAGACACACAGACAGTGGTGGGGGAACAGAATGATTCCTCTCTCTGCCATGGGAACTAGTAGCACAGAAATAATAGATAAATTTTAATTATATTTGAAATACACAGGAAACACATAGCTGAGAAGATAAATACCACCAGGCCAGCTGTTGCGGAGGAGAGCTCGGTGACAGCTGGGGACCATGGCAGCGGTAGCGGAGCGAGACGGAGAGCTGTTTGTTTCCCAGGCTGGTTCAGAGCTTGCCAGAGCAGAAGCAAACGCCTGCCCAAGCCTTAGGGCACCGTGGGGAGAGCTGGTGATGTGACCTCGTTCCCGCTCTGTGCTGTGACAAGGACACTGACGTGCAGAGTGCCACAGCGGGAGCGCAGCACCCAGGCGCGCTGGTAGGCCGGCCCCAAGCCCGGCTCCCGCCCGGGAGGAGGGAGGCGAAGGCTGAGCTGCTGGCAGGCTGTGGCATTGCAGGCCACGCTTACGGTGCCCTCGGGGTTGGTGTAGGTGCACTGCCCCGGAGCGTCTGTGTCCCAGCCTTCCTCTGGGGGGACATCGTGTGCTCCTGGGCACTCCAGCTGCCCGCGGGAGACCTCCAGCAGGGACTGGCCCTGGAGAGCAGCTGGACTGGCACAGAAGGCTTGGCCGTGGATGAGGGGCTCAGCAAAGCTCTGGAGCCAGCGCAGGAGGTAGGAGAGGTGGCAGTCACAGAGCCAGGGGTTGTCAGCCAGCCCCACACGCACCAGTTGATCGTTGGCATCGAAGAGCCCCGGGGGCAGGCAGGCCAGGCGGTTGTGGTCCAGCACCAGGGCGGTGAGGAGGGGCAGCCCAGCCAGCAGCCTCGCCGGCAGTCTGGAGAGGTTGTTGTGGCTCAGCTGTAGCTCTGTCAGCCCTGCCAGCCCCTGGAAAACCTCAGCGGGCAGGTGATCTATGGCATTGTGTGAGAGCTCCAGGGTTTCCAGCACTGACAGATTAGCAAAGAGCTCCTGGGGCAGTGTCTCCAGCTGGTTGCGAGCCAGCGAGAGGTGGAGGAGGCCAGGGGTGCCAGTGAACAGGATGGCTTGCACAGTGGCCAGGCTGTTGCCCTCCAGGCTGAGGACAGTGAGGTTGAGGAGACCTGTGAAGATGTCCGGGGCCAGGCTGCCCAGGGCGTTGTGCTGCAGCTGCAGCCGCCGCAGCGCCCCCAGCCCGGAGAAGATGCCGGAGGGCAGCTCCTCCAGCCGGTTGCCATCCAGGTGGAGCTCAGTCAGCTGGCCAAGTGCCCTGAAAGCACCAGGAGGCACCCGTGCCAGCAGGTTGTCACTGAGCTTGAGGACACGAAGGGCGACAAGTGGGGCCAGCAGCCCCTCCGGCAGCTCAGCCAGAACATTCTGCGAGAGGTCCAGGGCCTGGAGCCGCCGGAGTGGGCGGAAGATGCCAGGGGGCAGTGCCTCGATCCTGTTCCCTGACAAGCTCAGGTCCCGCAGGCGGCAGGAGGCAGTGAAGAGCCCCGGCTGCAGGGTGCGGATGGCGTTGGCACTGAGGGAGAGCTTGCTGAGGCTGGTCAGCCCTGCCAGCATCCCGAGGCTGACAGCTGCTAAGGGGTTGCCTGACACCTCCAGCTCAGTGAGACTGGGCAGCCCCTGAAAGGCACCAGCCTCCAGCTTCTGGATGTTGTTATTGATGAAGACCAGCTTGGTGAGCGTGGTGCTGGAGCCCAAGTCCCCGCTGCGGATGCTGCTCAGGGCTGTCTCCACAAAGAAGAGGTGGGTGGCACTTCCTGGCAGGCCCTGCGGGATCTCCCGCATCCTTTCGTTTGAGCAGAAGACTTTGGAGGTGTCATAGCACTGGCAGGTAGGGGGGCAGGATGGGGACAATGCCCCCACCAGCAGGGACCCCAGCCCCAGCAACACGTAGATCACCAGCCTGCACTGGAGAAGGAACCAAGCCTTACCCCATGCACCCACAGGCAGGCACTGCTGGGGAAAGGGCTTCTGCAGCCAGAAATGCAGCAGGATCAACCTCTGAGACACCACCAGCACAGGCAGCTGCCCTGGCCATGGGGCATCCCTCCAGCCCCTGCTGCCAGCACCTCCCCAGCACTCCCTTGCAGGAACGGGGAGCACTTCCCTCCCAGATGTCTCCCCAGGGTTTTTACTCTGTGCCCCAGCCCACCCTGTGACAACTGGGGTGATGCCACCCTCACCAAAGGTGGCGAGCAGCCACATCCTGCAGAGCAGCAGCTGAGGTGGGACCTGTGTGGGTCTGTGGAAGTCTTGGGGGAAACCTGTACCCTCATCAGATGTCTCCACAGGCACAAAGCCAGGTTCTAGGGCAGGAGAATATGTGAAACACAGGGCTGTGCTGCACACACTGGGTGATGGGGACAGCCCTGCACAGCTGCTCTGAGCTCAGTGGCAATAGCTGTGGGCTCCACCACTTGTATTTCTAATTGCCTGTCAGGTACTTCTTTTTCCACAAAGAATCAAAGCAGCATCAACCTGCTGCAGGGATATTCAGCCTGACCAAACGCCTGTTCCCAGCCCACAGAAGCACTTTTTGAGGCGGTGGCCCCCGGCCCCCAGACCTCTGCCAGTGCCTCCCTAGTTGGGATACATGCCAGGGCTGCCTCGGGATGGGGGATATTGCCCACCCCAGAGCAATGCCCACCTACAGACACCCTGCATCAGTGGAGCTCTGCTGGACTTACAGCGGCACCTGAGAGCAGCACTGGGCTTGGCATTTCCTTTCCTCCATCTCGCTTGTGTTCACCAGAGCCAACAGAGGCTCCCACCCGACCCAGGGCCCCAGACTGCCCAAGCAGTGTGGGCACCACTTACCAAGTGTGGCATCACGGGGACGGTCACCAAACCTGTGGCAGATTTGCAGGGATGCTGCTTGCTGAGATGGGACAGCGTTTTCTGGGGCGGATGAGGAGCCAGCCGAAGCCAGGGACAAGCTGTTCCGGCTGGGGCGGAGCTGCCCCTCACTGCTTATCGGCAGCAACAACCGTGTCCTTGGAGCACTTTGAAAAATAACCCGGCCTCGGAGGTGAGGCCAGAGGCAACTGCCTGTGAGCATCCTGGCAAGGAAGTGGGGTTCTGGCCCCGGACATCCACTGGTGCAGGGATGGTGCTGCTGTCACAGGTGGCTCCAGTCCCACACCAAGGTCAGCATATTTGCTTCCAGAAGTCCCCTAAGAGAGCCCCAGAACTTTATTAAATCCCACTGGGAAATGGTGCTCAAAATGTCTCTGCCATGAGAGAAGCGACCAGGTGCAGCTTAGCAAGGCAGATGAAGGTTGTACATGAGGTCTTTTCCAACCTTATGATTCTTTGGGGAGGGGACCACTGTGGGACCATCATGGTGGTCACCAGGGGTTTTGCATCCCAGCCAGCAGTGGGATGGTGAGGGACCCAGGGACCAGCTGAGGAGTTCTAGGAGTTTCAACCTGCCTGGAGGAGCAGCACACACTGCCATAAAAGCTGCATTGCAAGGGCCTGTGTTGGCACAGGCTGGGCTGGCAGCAGCCATGGAGACACCCCCAGGGGCAGGAGGAGGGATGCACTCAGTCAGTCTCATAGAGCAGATGGTGACACATGGAAAAACACAGCTGACACAATCCAGAGGCAGCCAGCTCTGAAGGGAGCCAAGCAAGCTCCCCACCACCCCAGCAGTGGACTGTGCAGGAGACAGTCAGTGTCTCCATCGAGAAGCTTGCTGAGGTCTCAGCTCACTCTCCAAAAGCCCACCCACTGCTGTTGTATGGCTTAGCCCTCCTTGGTCCATCATCCCAGGTTGGAGTCCAGGGACCAGCAAGGGCTCTGCAAACACAGCCCACTAACCCTGCCTCACCAACTCATACAGGCTTTTCCTCAATGCTGTAAAAATCTCTGAGGAGTGGAAATCAAGTGCAGCCCCTGTCCCTCCTGGGCCATTCCCCTGCTGCCCACCATAAAGGAGTGAATAAACAGCTCTTGGCACTTGGAGTGGTCAGTGGCACTTTAATGAGAAGGTCACACATCAGCACCCAACAGCCCCGTGACACAGTCATGAGTCTCCTGTTTCCATGCAGGACTCGGCCCAGAGGGGTGACCCATCACATGCACCAGCGTGGAGCTGCTTGTACCAGCACTGGCTGCTGAGGTGCTGTGAGCAGCCAGCACTGCAGGGTGGACACCAATCACACACCTTGTCCCACAGCAGCAGTGCTCAGGCAGCCTGGTGTCACTGCAGCACACATGGAGGTGTGCTCAGTCCCCCATGGTCCTGCTACAGCTGGAGAAGGCAGCTGGATACAGGGGGGATGGTGTGGCACCCATTTGCAAACTGCAGAGCAGCCAGCCCTCTGTGCTGCCAGCATCCCCCCTGGCCAAGGGCTGCTACCCAGCAGGGGCACTGGGCACACACAGGAGGGCACTCAGGGGAGTAAGAAGAGGATGAAGAAGCTTTGTCAAGCAGAGCAGGACCAGGTTGCTCACTACGTGGTGGAGGGTGTTAAGGAAATGAGGACCAGGAACGGGGTGCAGCAGAAGCAGCCCCGACATGCTCCAGCAGTCCAGGAGCACCAGCACAGGAGCTTCTCCCAGCCCCTGCAGAACCTTCACACCCATTGTCCCACTCCTCTACCCTCACAGTGCAAGCCCCTGGCACCCTGTGGGGCTGAGGCAGGGCGCTGCAGGCAGGGGCACAGCCACAGTAGGGTCAGCAGTGAGGGCTGGGGGGCTGCTCCTGCCCACCCCGATGCCAGCACACTGCCCCGTGGCTCTCCTGGCTGGAGGTGCACGAGGCAAGCAGGCAGATGCTGGGAGCAGGAGAGGGTGCTGGCTGTGCTCTGGCCTGCTCTGCCTGCAGGCAGGGAGGGCAACTGGGATGCAGCTGAGACACTCAGGGTGTGCCAGCCCGGCAGCAGCCCAGCCCCGCGGGGAGCCCTGCCCAGGCACCGGTGAGTGACAGAGCAGCAGATGACGCGCAGCTCCCCTGGGGCGAAGGTGCTCGCTCAGCTCCTGGCCCAGCATGATGGCTCACACTGTGCCCAGGCAGGGGCAAGGGGAGGCATGGTGGGGGCAGAAGGTGGGGAAGAGGGGCTGGGCAGGGGTGAGGGCAGCAGGCAGCATGAGGGCAGCAGCACTGCAGGGAATGAGGCAAGGTGAAGGATAGGGAAGTCCTGTTATTTGGGGTAAAGCACCATCATGGCCAGGCTGTGGCTCCTGGCTCGAGGGGTCCCTCTCTGCATCCCACACCTCAGCTGCTGGACCCAGGCAGGGAATGAGCACAGAGGCTGCACTGGAGGCAGGAAGGGCTGGGGATAGTGGGCAGCCATGGGAGGTCACTCGGCGGGAAGGCCCTGCTGCAGAGCAGGGGCAGGGCAAAGCAGAGCAGGACAGTGGTACACACAGCACACACGGTGATGTTGTCCCATCCCAGTCAGCAAGGGCAGCTGATGCAGAGCCACTGTCATGTCCTTTGACCCCACAAGCACCTCTGCCCTCAGGGTCTGCCAGATACTCAGGCTTCATTCGGAGCCTTCATCCTCATGAGCACAACATGGCTCTTCTTCCTACAGCCATAGACCACCAGTGCCACCAGAGCAGCCAGCAGGGCCACACACACCAGCACGATGACTGCTACCACCACCCCACTCTGCAGGCGTGTCAGCCCCCACTGCCCCCTCTCTTCCTCCTCCTTCTTCTCCTCCTCATCCTCCTGTGGAGAGGCTGGCAGCCCCGTGGGGGGCTCCATCGAGGCATCTTCTGGTGATGTTGCCTCAGAGGTGTCAGCAGGGAGCAGGGTGCTGGGATGAGGGGCAGCAGTGGGGGCCTGGGGGTCGAGGAACTGGTCCTGTGGCAGCCCGGCGATGGGGATGCCCTGCAGGGCGGGAGGCTGGGCACACAGCGGGGGTATCTCACCCACCTTGTGAGGGTTCTCCTCCAGCCAGCCCTGCAGGGGCAGGATGCCCTTGTCACAGCGCCAGGAGTTGTTGTGCAGCCGCACCTCTCGCAGGGCAGTCAGCGGGGAGAAGATGCCGGCAGGCAGGTACTCCAGGGCATTGGAGTGCAGCTGCAGGTGCCGCAGCCCAGGGGTGGCCTTGAAGAGACCCCGTGGCAGTGCCTGCAGCTGGTTATGGTGCAGAGAGATGTTCTGCAGCTTGGGCATCCCCTCCAGTGCCCGGGCATCCAGGCGGCGCAGGGCATTGGAGTGCAGCGACAGCTCCAGCAGCTCCCCCAAGCCCTGGAAAGCCCCCGGTGCCACCGACCGCAGCCGGTTCTTGCTGAGAACCAGGAGCTGCAGCTGGGTGAGGTTGCTGAAGACGGCAGTGGGGAGGGTGGAGAGCTCATTCTCATAAAGCCAGAGCTCCTGTAGGTTGGGCATGGGCCCAAAGGCACCGGGGGAGATGTCCCGCAGGCGGTTGACGTGCAGGGTGATCTTGGCGAGAGCGTGCAGGGGCAAGAAGACGCCGCTCGGCAGAGTGGTGAGGAAGTTGTTGGACAGGTAGAGCTTCTGCAGGTTGGTGTTGTGCACAAAGAGCTCCGGGGACAGCGTCTCCAGCTGGTTCTGGTGCAGCCCCAGCTCCTGCAGCTCCGGCAGCCCATCGAAGGTGCCCACCGGGATGTGCCGGAGCCGGTTCTCGTAGAGCCGCAGCACCTGCAGCCGCGCCAGCCGCTCGAAGGCCCGGGGCGGCAGGCGGTCGATGTTGTTCCTGGCCAGGTTGAGCTTGGTGAGGCTGGTCAGCTGGTCAAACACCCCCTCCTGCAGCTCCTTCAGGTTGTTCCCGTGCAGCTGCAGCTCCTTGAGGTTGCTCAGATGGGCGAAGTGGGAAGGCTCGACCTGGAGGATTTGGTTGCTGGAGAGGAGCAGAGACTCCAGCTTGTCCAGAGGCTCAAAGACCTGCACAGGGAGCTCCTGCAGCTTGTTGCTGGCCAGGCTGAGGTAGCGCAGGTCGGGCAGGTTCTGGAAGGCCCCGGGGCTGATGCGTGACAGGATGTTCTTCTCGACGCGCAGCCCGATCAGCAGGGAGGCGTTGCCGAAGGCGGCGTCGCCCAGCTCGGCGATGTGCGTGTTGAGGATCTGCAGGGTCATGGCGTTGGCAGGGATGGGGCTGGGGACCGTGGTGATGTTGGCACCAAAGCACTCCACCTGGGCACTGCGGACACACTGGCACTGCTCTGGGCACTGGCTACTGGCCAGCTGGATGCCCACCAGCAGCAGCAGCAGCCACTGCTGCCAGCCTCCCTGCTCCATTGGGCCTGCAGAAAAAACAAAGGAGGGGGGTTCAACCCCTGCAATTTCCCAGCTCCCAGAGCCACTGCAAGGGATGGGTGCTGCTTTCCCCCTGGAAAAAGCCCCCGAGGCTGTGGCCATCCTGCCCCCAGCATGGCAATGAGGCAGAAAAGGGCAGACAAGGGAGGCTTGGGGCAGGCAAGGCTTGACTCAGCCCAGGCAGGAGCTCAGAGCAAGACAGAGCTGGAGGCCACAGTGCCTGGCTGCCATACCACAGCTATTAGTGGCATCCCTGGCGTCCCAGCTCTCTTGGCTCCTCTGGCAGCCAGGAGTGTGGTTTCCTGTTTTACAGAGTGTGGCGAGCTGCTACCAGCAGCACTGGCCTCCCAGCACCACCAAAGAGCCCAGACCTTCACCAGAGCTGGCTCGTGGCACCTGCAGCGGGTCCCAGCATTGCCCCAGCATTGCCCCCAGCACCCTCTGAGCTCTGAGCTCCTGTTGCAAAGCCAAGAGCAGTGCCTAGGGATGCTTTAGCCCCAGTCCTGCAGGAGCCTGGGTCAACAGGAGCCTTGCCAGCTCCCCAGCACAGGCTGGGCACAGGCTGGCCCTGTGCTCCCCCATCCCTAGCGAGGTCTCAGCCTGGCCTATTTTTGCCATGAGTGGGGTGTCTGATGTGGGCACGTGTATGCAGACTGGTCCCAGGGGTGGTGCCCAGCAAAGCTCTCCATTACCCCATGAGCACAGATACCATGGACACCCTCTCCTCTCTCCTCTAGCCTGTGAGCTTCCTCCCTCCCCAGATTAAAGCACCAGCCTTGTGCTAGGCTGGCATGGAGCAGCCCCCCATTAACAGCTTCACGTGGCACAAGGGAGGGAGAAAACCTGCAGCTCCTGCTCTGAGCACAGCTCAGCCAGACAGGCAGCACAGGGGTCTGGGCACAGTGCCCCAGCTGGCACCCAGGGTACTGGGGCACAGTCCCTGCCCTCCTCCCTGCCCTCCCCACAGGGAACACTCTTGCTCTCAGGCAGGGAGGGAGGAACCCTCCACAAGCCAGCGTGGTTTATGTTTCCCATATGGAAACAATCTGCATCTGAGAACAGCTATGTTTATAGCAAGACATTTATAAACTTCCCCAAAAGCTCGGCACATCAAAAGCCCTGCTCATGTCACTCCCTGGTAAGGCAGCACTGAGAGCACCCACACTGGAGCAACCTTCAGGAAAGGCAGCTGGAAACAATTGATATCTCTTTTTCTTCTAGGGATAAAGAACTTACAGACCAAGAGGCTGAACATTCTCTGCTGCTCAGCCCCTCAGCATCTCACTGCTCCTAACATCAGCCCCCCCAAAATATTACTTTGCCCCCTTTAATTTTCTCTGTTGATCATTGTCTGGGATACATTGCCTATGTAACTCTTTCAGCTCCCACAGCATCTAAGTTTCAGAGGTTTTCAGAGAACACTTGCAAGTTAAACATCTTCATCAAATAAAAAGGTGCTGAACGTGCAGATCCCACCACTCCACCACCAACCCCGAGAGCTGCCCTGGGAGTCCCTGGAATCCGTGTCCACTCAGAGGGGCAGTAGGAGAAGGAGACTTACCCGAGTGTCCTGCAGCCACGAGCACCGAGCGAGCACAGCTCCGTGCTGGCAGGAGAGCAGAGTGTGGTTCATTCTTCCCCTCCCAGTATATAACCCGTCCAAATCAATGAATCAGCACAGGGGCAGTGGCGGGGTTAGGGAAAGCGCTGGAGCAGAGCTGCTTCCAACTCCTGTTTCCTCAGCAGAGCAAGAATTTCAAGGATGAGTTTTGGGTTTCCCCCTCCTGAACCCCAGTGCTCTTGTAAGAAGACAAGCAGAGGGCCCTGTGAACATGCTGCTCATGTCAGCCGGTGCCCAGGCAGTGGCTTGGCCCTCGGAGTCCCCCTGGTCCCCAGTGGGACACAGCCACTGACCCATGGGGGCAGACAAGCAAAGCTGGACCCCTAGGCACAACCCTGTCCTTCCCTGGCACGAGTTCACACCAGGGCTGCTCCATGGCACTTCCTTGGCACAGGCACAGCTCTTGTTTCCCCGTCTATGGCTCCTGTAAGTGTCAGGACCTCCGGCTGTGCCCCAGCCCAGGGCCACCAGTGCAGGCAGACCCCTGGCACACTGACTGTGCCCAGGTCACAGCTCTCATTCCCCCCACAGCCACAGATGCCAAGGGGCCACAAACCCACGAGCACCCACTGCGGGCTCTGTCCTGTGGCACCACAACCAGCACTGCCAGGAGGCGAGAACTGTGTCAGGGTCAGCAGCTGGGTGGGTGCCAGCCACGGGCCAGGCTGCTTCAGAGAGCCCTCAGGAAGCCAGAGCATTGCCCACAAGCCCTGAGGAAAACCTTGGCGCAAAGAACCCCCACTGCAGGCATCCCTGGAACCCCAGAGCAGCACAACAGCCATCTCCCAGTGGCCGCCCCTGCTCTGCCCCCTCAGCAGTCCTGACACACAGGTGATGGAGCCTGGTACCCAGGGGTGTTTGGAAAGCATCCATCGACTTGCTCAGGGGCACCTGCTGCCACCCCTCCGCTCCCCTGCCCCCTCCAGCGCAGACGGGTGCACTGAGGTGCCCTTGGGTCCCATCACCCAGCCCAGGTCTCCCCCCCACCTCCTCCGGGCAGTCCCAGTCCAGCAGCTACCGGGAACGGATATTCGGGAGGAAGCGGCTAAGGACACTCAGCGTACGTGGCTCCTTGGGGCTTCCTGGAGGGCCACTGCAGTCTCCTGCTAAGCACGGGGCAGCTGGAACTTCCCTGCCTGCCTCTAATCCTGCTCACCCCACCCGTGCCTCTGCCGGTTGCAGCAACCTCTGCTCCGGTTCCGGTGGCACTGAGGAGCTGCTCGGGACGGGAACAGCGTGGGGCTGCTGCCGGACAAGGGACAGGAAACGTGTCATGCTGTGAGGGCTGGGAGCACGCAGAGCAGTGGAAGGGACAGCTGCCCTGTTCAGAGAGGGGACCAGACCAGGACAAACAGCAAACTGCAGGGATGGAGAGCAGAGTTCCCAGACAGTCTCAAAGGGAGGAGACAGGGATCGTGGGAACATGGCAGGGAGTGGGACCTCAGCTGGAGGCCACGGCCACCATGATGTCACATCGCATGGGAGGCCCATCTGCCATAGGACATGCTGGATGGCCACGGATCCCTCTGGCTGGAAAGTGAGTGCAGAGGCTGAAACTACCCCTGGCCATGCTTCCTGCCTGCATTGAGACAACACCCAGGCATTTGGGCACAGAGAATGGGCATTTTGAAAACAACACCCACCAAGTGCTCTAGTTCCCACTCTAGTGACACAGCAGTTTCCCAGAACCACACTTCCCAAAACAATCTCCCCACTGCTGTGACAGCACTGCAGCTGGAGGTCAGGCACTGGGCTTGGGAGCTGCCTGCTCCCTGCAGCTCTGGCACGAGAGCAGGGCTCTCACAGCCTTATCACAGCCTTATCGTGGCTCTGTCTGCCCACTGCCAGTGCTGCTGGGCTTCTGCCCGCTCTGACTCATCCAGAAGCTCACAGCTTTTCAGCGAGAAAGCACAGAAACCAAACCTCAGCACTTCCGATAAACCACTGCCCCAAGCCCAGCTCATCCGAGGAATGTCGGACTCGCCTCCTTCCAAGCAGTGCTGCCCCAGGGCGGGCAGGGATGCAGTGATGGGTACCTCAAACACCCTGCCCCAACACGGGGGGTCATCAGATTAGGGTCCCTACCACGACACAAAGTTTCAGAGCAGTCCAGGTAACAGCCCTGACAAAAACCCGCCTGCCTCTACCCAGGCCTCAGGAAACTGCCTCTGGCTTCTGTCCGGAAAAGATGATTGTTTTCAAGACATCGCTAAAAATAAAGCAGGGCTGAGTAACAAATGGCACACGCCCATGAACCACTTCTGCAGCCACTCCCGGAGGTAAGCACATGGGAGGTTGCCCCAGGCTACTTACAAGGGAGAGGAACAGAGGGTGTGAGAGCACCCTCACATTGCTTGGGACAGCAGCCCGTACCCACCCTGCACATCTGGAGGGGAGAGGCAGCTCCTGAGACAGCAAACGGATGTGATTGAGGGTGAGATTAGCATTTTGCAGGGAGAGGCTGTTCCATGTAGCCAGGAACTCACACAGAGCTGGATGGAGTGGGTCTCATACTGCAGGAAAGCCCCAGGTTCAGCATTGCCTGAACCTTTCCCACCTCCAGCTGCACCAGCCAGAGGCTAAAGCCCCCCTGACCAAGCCCTGGACAGTGTGGAATCGCTGTTGTATCCCTGCACCTTCAAGGAGACGATGGAGCCCCAGAACAGCAGCGTCACTTATTGCTGGAGCTGTCTGCCTTGCTACAGGACAGCAGGACAGTCTCGTGTCTGTCTGTCCATGCTGGCACATCTCCAGCACATCCCCACGGCCAGGGTGGCGGATGCAGCAAAGCTGAGTGGCTCTGAATCACCAAGGGACTCGAGACTGCTTGGAAAAATTCATGTAATCGCTAAAATTAGCAGCTTGTGGGCTTGGCTGGGAGAGCACATTGTTCATCTGCCAAGCAGCTGAGCATGCTCACCCACGCCATGCACACGCAGCTCCCCCCTCAGCCCCTGCACACCTCCAGCTCATGCCTGAGCTGGCACCCTGGGCAGGGTGGGCCTCCCCATGGCCTGCAGTGCAGTGCTGGGACCCCCCCAGTTCCTCTGTGCTCCTGCAAAGTGCCCACCCTGCTGTGAGCCCCCCACCCCGGTGGCCCCTGGTGCACACAGAGAGCAGCTGGTCCCAGGCACCAGGCCAAACATTGCTGGAGTGGAGGAGCAGGGTGGAGGGCTGGGCTGGGGGCCACAGAGGGAGTCCTCCCCGTGTTCCAGCACAGGGGAACACCTCTGGGCCTGAGCCCTGCAGCAGGACCCACAGGTTCACACCAAGCTGAGGGGTGAAGGAAGGGGCATTAGTCCCTCAGGGACTGGTGCTGGGGCCACCTCCACCCTTAGAGAAGCACCAGCAGCCCCTGCCTCACCACGGGCCCACCCTAATCCTTTGAGGAGCCCAAATGAGAGTTCCTCCATAGGGCCAGTGATCCAGCCATAGTGACATTTTCCCTCCCTGCCTGCGGAATGCAGGGCCAGGGCTGCCTCACTGCTCATACCATCATCTGCCCCAAGGGATGGGGACATGCCCTGCCTTCCCTGGGAAAGTGCTTATGCAAAGTGGGAACTCTGGGGGGGAGCAGCAGCAGCTTTGGTCCATGGAGGACATTTAGCAGGGATGGCCACTAGGCTGACCTCCATCCAAGCAGCAGCCCCAGGCCCACCACAACCCTCCTGGAGCTCAAGGAAAACGGCATTTAGGACCTGAGGCTCCAGTGGGGTTCACCCCAGCAGCAGAACCGTCTCCTCCAGGCTCAGCCCTGGCCCCAGTGATAGCAGCAGCACACAGGGCCTGGCGCAGGCTCAGCGCAGCGCTAGGCTGGAAGGAATGCGGGGCCGCGGCCAAGTCCGCCTGCAGAGATAATCCGGAGCGGAAAGAGCTCGTCCGACGTGCGCTGGGAAAGGGGGAGGACCAGCTGGAGCGGGAGGTGATGGCATGGGGCTCATACACTGAGAAATGTTTCCTGGATCAGCTCCATCTCTGTAAAGCTACCTCCGGCACCACCGAGTGTCCCAGGGACCTCTTCCCAACACACGGAGGGGGAAGGGGGCCTCATTTCTTCCCAGGAGAAGCCGGCAGAGGAGTGAACAGCAGACTGCAGAGCTGCTGCCAGCCATCACTGGCTCTCTGCCCTGAGCTTTTTCCATGCAGAGAGACACAAAGGCACAGCTGGAAGTCTGGCATGCCAGTCCTACAGCAGCAACTGCACAAACACTGAGCCCAGTGGTGGATGGGTCTGGGTGCTGCTGGAACAGAAGCTCCCACCCTGCAGTGAAGTGGGACTCACCCCCCTTGGCCCAAGTAAGAGACTATACCAGGGCTTATCCACCCACAAACACCCACGGGTGAGTATAAACCCAGATTTTGGCTACAAAAATGGAGGCATAACACCTCCCTAGTTTGCCACTCCCTAGCTGGGACAAAGCAGGAGCTTCAGGCCTTCTGCTCACTGTGAATCTATAAAATTTCATGGCCTTGTCCAGTGGGAACATGCCTTGGGCTGCATCTCCTCCCAGCTCCTCTGACATCCCTAGGAAATGCTCCGATATCAGGGCTGCCAAATCAGCAGCCCAAGGCAAGCTCTGCTGGTTGGAGGCCTAGAGAAGACACAGCCAATGCTCCATAATGTCAGGCAGAGGCTCCCAGGCCTCCTGCCTTGCAGCCAGCAGCTGCATGCACTCCTGAACCACAGAGCACTGCTGGGAGCCTTCTCCAAGCACATCTGCCATCACCCGACTTCTCTTTGACATTAGGACAGGGAAGATCTGAGGTGCAGGCTCTGATCTTGCTGCTGTGCACTGGAGGACTGAACTGCATTTCACAGGCAGCTGCCCAAGCTCACTGCCCTCTGCAAGCAGTGACAAGGGCCCTCCTGCAGTTCCTGGTCTCACGGGGCAGAGGTGGTGGGATGGAAAGGACCAGGACACCAGGGACACAAGGAAAGGATGTGTGTGCTGGTGGCTTGGAAGTGGTTGCTGCAGTGGCTGTGAAACAGGCAGAGCTGCCAGTGTTTGTGGCAGCAGTTCATTCAATTCTGCCCTCAGCAACCTGTGCTTTGGGGACTCTCTGGATTCAAATCCCAACTAGCAAAGGAGAATGGCATTTGTAGTGACATCAAGCTGGAAACACAATGAATAGTCCCATGGCTCGGCACAGGGTAGGTCAGAGCTCCCACTGCCCCAGGATTTCCTAAACAGAGAGAACAGGAGCAACTGCTACAGCAGCAAGCATTTGAAGGGACAGAGTGAGCTATGACTGGGCTGGCACAGCTGGCCTGGTGGTGAGGTACCCAAGCACTCCCAGCCTGCCTGTGGTCCTGGAAGCAGGTCCTTGACTTGGAGGTCTGGATAACATGCAGGGCTGTTAATTATGACTCTGCACCTCCATCAGGAGCCAAGAGAGCAGAACCAACCCCTTCAGCCACTGTATGCAGATGTGCTTTGCATTCACCTCTTCTCCAATATCAGGGACCCGCTGGATCAGGGATAAGGTACCTCCAGTTTCTTACCTCCCTTCCAGCCTGGTGGCAAAGGCTGGGCAGTAGATGATGCAAACGTGGGCTGCAGGGACCGAGAAAATCCTTGCACACAAGGGAATGGTGCTTTGAGGCAGCAGCGAGGCAGGGCTGCCCAGAGAGGGTCTGGGGACCAGCCTGCTGCCTTCCTGCCTGCCACAGCTGCATCATGCTGACCTGGACAACTATCCCTTCTCCAGGACAAACAGAAATGAGGTATTCACAAGGATATCCTTGGATTTCTCAGGCCCGGGAGTTTTTCAGGAAGGGCTGAGCTCCACTGGGCAAGAAACAATGAATCAGAGGCAGCTCAAAACAGTACACCTCAGAGGAAAGTTAGTAAACCACCCCAGGCACTCATTGCTCCAGCCTTTTGTTGTCTGATGACTTCACTTCCCCCGTCTGGCTCAAGCGTGGGGAAAGCCCGATGACAGCATGTGAATAGGAATCATCCTGGGAAGAGGAATCATCCTCGTCCTAGCACTTGACTGTACAGAGCTCTGTGCCAGAGTCCCCACGTGCCAGAGCTGGAGCTCAGCGAGCGCACCGGGAGCCAAAGAGCAGCGTGGGGGCCCAGCTGGCTCCACTGCAGGGCCAGGGCAGCCAGGGGAGGGTTCAGCAAGGCGGCAGCTGCTGCTGCCCTGCTGCCCTCGGGTGGGAGAGCAAGGTGTTGTACCCATACCGTGGGCAAACAGGTGCTTTTCCTTAGAAATCAGACACTGTGCATCCAAGTGCCCGGAGCACATTTCCTTCACTGAGGTAACGATCACCAGCATGGTTTGTAGTACTCAAAGACAGAATTTCCTCACTAGTCCTGATTACACTGATCTGCTGCTTTGAGCAGATGCCTGCGTGGCACCATGCGACAGCACTGGAGCTGGCACAGCACTAAGTGGTTATTACAGCTGTCCAACCAAGAACCTAAATTTGCAACAACTCTCTCTTCTTAAACACTACATGCAACCACCCAGAACCACCACTGAGAAAGCTCACTGTTGGTTTTGTGCTTCTCTCAATTATATTGCAGTAAATATTCTGGAGCATCTGTTTATGATTCCAGTCAGAGCTTGCTTTGCACCAATTGCAGTGACTTGCATTTCTGCTTCTTTAGAGATAGCTCTAACTCCCATTTAGCCAGGTTTGCTAAATTTTGTTAAACCTCACCAGCAAGACAATGACCATTTAACACTATAGAAGCACATTCTCTCTTTTCAAAGCCTGCAAGAGAAATTTAGGTCCATCAGCAGAGCACCCTGAAACAAAGCAGTCACAGTTTATTTTCACTGCCTAGAGTAACACAAAGCAGGGAACCAACCATAAACCTTCAGGAAATGCAAGTTTTCTTCACCTCAAGTCTATTATGCATTTAAAGGCCATCCAGGAAAGTCCCTAATAGTGAGAAGGTCATTAAGGTTACAAAATGACTCCTGGAGTAGAGGCTCTCTGTCTCAAGGAGCCAGGGATCCACATCCAGAGGTTTTTAAGCACATCAGAGTTTTTAAGAGCAAACTAAGTCCCATAATGTAGATAAAAGCTGATAGTTAAATCCAAGAGTTACTAAAGCACAGGCAGTCTGACAGCCACCAGTCTACCTATGAACTAAAATATTCACACAATTCAAAGTATTAATAAAATGTTAGTATAATGACCAAAACCCACACTATTGCCTAGTAGCTGCCTTTGCACATCAACACTTGAAAGGACTGAAGACTGGGAACAGCAGTATGTAAAGTAAAAAATAGTGAGACTGAAAATGTGACTGAACACTCCAAGTTGATGAAGTTGTGTACATTCCCCAGCCAGCTTCAAAATGGAGGTGACACTTCATGGCCCGCAGTTCAGGCAGGCTCCCTGCCCCTCAGCTGCCTGCTGCTGTTTTGCTAGCCAAGCGCAGGAGAGACCATTCTTTTCTCTCCCAGCTCAGTCGAGATCAGCTCTCAAACCAATTCACCCCTGTGGAGCCCCTCCTCAGTCCTGGGCATCTGCCTGGTACTCTGGTTTCAAGATTCCCTGCATCACACAGCCAGGAACACCTTGTTTTTTTCAGACCACTGGCCAAAGTTTAAGGATGAAAGTGTTTACTTAAAATTCAGAGTTGTAGGAACTTTACAAAGTTTCCAGAAAACCTCCAATCAAACAATAAAATACATCAAGATTACACTTCCCAGCTCAGCATCTTCCTCTGCTGTTAACTTTAATTGGCACCCCTTCCTCGTGCCACATCCTGGAAAGGGGCTGAGGACGGAAAGCAAAAGTTAAGACACTTGCACCACACCATTCTGCACACATCCCCATTGTTTAAAGGTCCTTCCCAGCATCTCCTCCCCAAAACACCATTTGTCTTCTCAGTAAGGAGACAAAAGATTGCAGGCAGTAGGAGAAATAATATTATTGGAGTATTTTGGGCAATCTCCAAAGCACAGTTGAAGCCATGTTCCTATGTAAGAGTTCCTCCATTGATGGCACTCCATCTGAGCAGTGAACACTCAGCAGGCAGCAGCCTCTGGCAGGGGACAGGGCAGCACTCCAAGGCAGGAAACCCACAGCACAGGTGTAGAGGTGACCACGGTACTTCCACCTTGCCCTCTGGGTTCATGCACTAAGTGCTGTAGCGATTCACAGTGATTACAGCCATTCTTGGCAAATGCTGCGAGGTGCATAAAACTCATTTCCATTATGTTATAAAGACAAGGTCCTTATGGTCATTGCTATGAAGATGTGTAATCCAGACCTGAATCGAGTAGTAACTGCTCAAATGTTCAAAAAGCATCCAAAGCAACACTTCCAGTTCTTTCTTGGGCTAGATTTCTCTATCTTCTTAATATTCTTATCAGAACTACAGGCTGAGCAGGAATATTCCTGGAGTGCAAGAGTTGCCTGGTGTTACCCATCACATACAGACTGAGCACAATGACTACAGTCTGGAGTGTTAAAATCAAACTGTGAATGCACAAGAATAGCTGGCAGTAAGTGACTCTAGTATTAAAATAGGGTTTAGCACTGCTGTGGGCTGGAAAGTCATCCCACCAGACAGGAGTAGTTAAATCTGTCCCTCTGACACTGTTGGTTCGTGTTATGATGCTGGGAGAAGTTTGGACTGGAATATCTGAGAAATGTAGCCCAGGTTGTCCAACATCTTCAACATGGGAGTAGGTAAAACCTGGAGTTGCAGGAAGAATTGATGTGGGTGTGCTGGTGATTTCCATGTTGGACAGAACTGTTACAGCAGCCTCCTGAGATGATGTGAAGTGCTCCATCACAGGAGATGTCACAGTCTGGGAATAAGTTGAGCTGAATGTCTGATAGGTCACAGCTGTGGTTGGCAGGCACTCTGGGTCATCGATGCTTAGAGACACAAGAGAAATATTCTGCAGTGCCATTGGGCTGTGGCACATCAGAGATGGCACATTTTTAACTATTGCTGTGCTCTTTTGGAGCCATTCTCGGAAGCCAAGAATTTGGCAATCGCATTTCCAAGGGTTGTCATCAAGGACAACTTCTTCCAGCTCAGGTAAAGCAGTAAAGAAGTCTGCAGGGAGAGACTGCAGGTTAGTACTATTTAGGTAAACTTTCTGGAGGTGCTTGAGATTATGAAAGAGGTTTCTAGGAAGAATCTCAAGCCTTGTATCAAAGAGGGAAATGTTCTGCAGTTTCTGAAGGCTCAGAAAGATTCCCTCTGGCAAACTGGAAATATTACTTGTATGGAGAGAAAGGCCCCGCAGTTCATTCAGGCCACTGAATACATTCCTAGGAAGAACCGTAAGCTCTGGGTTAAAACTCAGCACAAGAAGCTCTAAATTTGTCAAGTTACTGAACACAAAATCTGGTATTGTTGAGAGCTTTGTGTGATACAGCCAAAGGCTACCAAGATGCCTCATCTCTCCAAACAGTACTTCTGGAAGAGTCTTCAGAGGGTTCCTGTACAAGGTCAGTTTAGACAGGTCATGTAAGTGCAGAAAAAGGCCAGAAGGCAAAACTTGAAGCCTGTTTCTGGAGAGTGTCAGGGTTCTTAGTTTACGAAGACAATGAAATGCATCAGGGGCAATAGAATGGATATTATTGGAATGCAGGAAAAGCTCCTGCAGCTCCTTCAGGCTATCAAACATACCAGACTCTATTGAAGACAGCCTATTAATATACAGCATCAGCCTCTCAAGCCTGGCTAATGCACTAAATATATTTCTAGGCAGTGCTGCTAAGTAATTTCTTGACAAGTTCAGTACTTTGAGTTTGGTGAGTTTCTTCATCACGCCACTGGGAAGTGCTGTTAGTTGGTTTTTGTTCAAGTAAAGCTCCTGCAAACTAGCCAATTTGTCAAACAGATTTTCCTCAATAGATTTCAACCTGTTACTTTCAATGATCAATTGCTGAAGCTGCACCATGTCATCAAATGCTTCTGAGGGAAGTTCAACCAGCTTATTATCTAGCAGTTTGAGGACTTTTAGCCTTCCCAAGCCTTTAAAAGCCATTGGTGAAACCAGAGCGATGTTGTTTGAAGACAGGATGAGATGCTGCAGTTCCACCATCCTAGCAAAAACATCCTGCAAGTACGATATGTTAGTATTTGTTATGTGAATTTTTGTCACGTTGCAAGGCAGATTTAATAATTCCAGGTCTTTTATGTGGGGGCCAGAGCAATAAATTGCATTTTTTGAAGAGCAGTCACACTTCTCAGGACAAATAGATGCATCCAACTGGAAGAAAAGCTTGATCATCACTGACAAACGAAACACCAACATCCTTGCTGAAGTGCCAGAAACATTAGCTGTTACGAGAGATAAGAGAGAATCAGGATTTGATCATAGGTAACTTAGCAGCTCACAAAGATGTGTGATTATATCATAAACCTGCAAATGTGTGCAAAATTTCCCTTGCCTTGAAAGCAAACTTCAAAATCTCTTTTATTGTTGACTGCCAATATTTCTGAAGTGCTCAGCTTACACTGAGAAGTACAGATAAATTAACTTTTGTAAATCAAGTATTCCTTGTTTGTATTTGTACCAATTAACTATAATAAAAGCAGACAAAAATCATGATGAAACACTTAAATAGTCAAAAGACATGTATTTATTTGAACCAAAAAGCATTACAGAATCACAGAAGGGTTTGGGTTGGAAGGGACTTTAAGGATCATCTCTTTCCATCTGACAGGGACATCTTCCACTAGGCAAGGTTTAGTATATTATACTAAATTACATGCCAAAAATATTTTCAAAAGTTATCAAAAGGTCCTGCACTCACTGTGTTTTTCCATTGTAAGTTATCTGAGATTTAAAAATAAAGTTTAGCCTGCAAAAATAGACAATGGAGGTAAAAAGGTTGTCCTGTACTTTAAGTGGTGAAAAGCAAAACAGCACCGTCCAGTTAAATCCTGTCTCAGCATTTTCAAGTGATGGCTTCTTGGAACGGCCCAGGAACACACAAGAAGGAACTGGCTATTTTTGACACAGCCTGAAATAACACAGAAGACCCCATATGGCACAGGACAGTAGTGAGCCTCTGATAACCAACAAGCCTCATTTCAACAGCTTAACGCAGTGCCAAGCTATCAGCAGTGGTATTAGAAGTACAATGAAATGAGAGGAAAGAAGTGCACGAAATTAGATGGGAAGTTGTAGCAATAAAGGTACATCTGCATGAAACACACCACAAAGCTGGAAAGTTGCATACATTTCCAAACAAACAGGAAAGCAATCATTGTAAGTATAAATGGTAATATTTAAAAGAGCAAGTCAAACAGAAACCCACAGTCTAGAAATACTTCCTCAATGAAATCAACAAGCCCAAGTACATCAGAAACCTGGATGTCAAGCACTGGCTGAGCAGCAGAATAAGCAGCAGCTGGGACCACTGGAATAGCTACACAGCTTCCACAGATGTAACTGGGATAGCTGACACAATGTCAGTCCTCTGCACCAGGAACACGGGGGAAGAGGAAGGCTCCATCCCCAGATACTTCTTTCTCAGGGGCAAGGATGAAGCTCTCCCATACCAATCCCACAGGCAGACTGTTGGGTACAACCCCCTTCACTTAAAGAGAAATCAGGAAGGACAGCAGAGCTTCAGGCACCTGAACTGCTGACAAGAACATACCACAACGGACCCAAAACAGCTGCATGTCCAAACCAGCTACTGCATTTAAAAAAAAGAGCAAAAGGGAGTGCTTTAAAAAAAAAATTAAAGATTTTATTAAGGTTGAGAGTACTGAAGTCTGGTAAAATCTCTAATTCTCCCTCAGGAAGGGAAGGACATGGCATTTAGTGCTATCAATGACCAGCAACATGGTGCCACAAAGCAAGATCTCAGTGGGCTTTTCACAACTCATTGAATGAGACATATGCCTCACCAAAAAATAGCAAGATTTCACTCTTCCAAAAGTCTTTCATAGGTCAAACAACAATCTTTCAGAGAATCTCACCCTCCTAGTAATCCTCCCCACCCCAAAACTCTCTGTCATAAGCCAGTGATGCTTTAACCTCAATAAATTTGTAACTCAGCCTGTCCCTGATCCTACCTGTCCCCACAAGCAGAACCCTCCATCCAGAAACACATTAAAAATTTCTGTTTTAAGCCCTGACTGACATCTCAACTTGCACCAACTTAACTCAAGACCACAGGAGAACTACAGGATTCAGTGAGACGAGAGAAGCAAGGATCTAGAGAACCAAATGGATGGAAAAACCACCAGTTTTTTATGCTAGAAACTGCAAATGCAGGTCCCTTGGAAGGTATGACTACAGGCTACTCTGTAAAATCAGAAACAGACTAACACCAGCCTGTAGGTTCATGATGACCATTTTCCTGGTCTTATAGCAAAAGATAAGAGAGTATACAAGAAGACAAATAGATGCTCAGAAATGCTAGAAAGCACACAAACAAACAGCAAAATGGTAGAAATTCTTTGCAAGATATGAAGGCTGTAATTGCTGCCACAAGAACTGGACAAGCCTACGGGTCTCAAACATCTAGAGCTGCTAACAGTATTTTTTGAAAAAAAACATTTAAAGATTTTAACAGTACAGAATACAGTAATACCCACAATAAAGATCATAATTATACATTCCCATGCATTAAAATTCTCTCAAACTCTCCTGTGAGACACCTGGCATTCCAGAAAAAGCACCAGCCTGGCTGGTCATTTACCAAAGTCTGGTGTACAGCCTCTTTCCCTTTCAGCCCCCTCCCCCCCAGTAATATTTCTCAAGACTACAAAAGGATGCCAGAGGCAATACATTAATACTGTTACTACATCAAAAGTCTCAAATCAGTTTTGAACTTCTAGAACACTGAGCACATGTATTGCTTACAGTGGTGCTTACCTCTTTTACTGTCTTGCAAGTTCCTAAACTCATACAAGCATGAAAAAGGAATTTTGAGCTGTACCTTAGAAACTTATCTGCTTTTTAAAGGAACTTACTAGGAGCAGAGCAGGCAATCAGGCTTCACCATGACACTGCACTTTAAATGGGAAGTAAAACAGCAAAACGCATCCTCTAGATAACACTTTCACCCACATTTGCCCAGTTACTGAGACAGGCCAAAGGCCAAACAATATTCAAAGCTTCTGAGCAGATTTTTGCCGACAATTATTCAAGCGACCAACTTCCACAGGTTGTATGTAACTCCAAAAGTAGGGCTTGAAGCCACTCACATAACAGGAGAAAGTTTTAAGTCACACACCCAACAGCAGAAAACCCACTTGCAGCTTCTTTGGCAGTGATATTGCAGTATGCTTCAGCCAAGCCAAAGCAGATCTGAGTGAAGTCAGAAATCTACATTTCAATGTGAGATGTGATCAGAAGTGTCAAATTTGTCAACGTTCTGCTAAATAGGCTTTGAAGGAATGGACACATCCACTTTAAACCAAGTGCTCCTACATTCACAAAGCTGCTCTGACTTTTAATTTCTTGCAGGATTGGAGTCAAAGCAATTTCAGTAAGGAATGAAGGGGCTTTTTACTTAATGCTTTGGCTAAACATTCCAAGGTTGACACATTTAGTTTCTGTTTTTCCTCAAAAAGTCTTCTGGAGTGGCAGGCCAACAAAACCTAAAACCTTTAAGATTCTGAAAGAGAAAAGCTAAGTTGTAAAAATTTCAATTTCTTGAAATTGAAAGATTAAGTTTTTGTTATAAGTAAAAAGGTATTTCAAGTATCTTGTCTTCAGTGTAAAATAATGTGCTCTGCCAGTGACTGTTTCAATGGAAGGTGAGCCACAGGACAGAAAAGATATCTTCATTTCCACATGATTTTTCTGAAGATGACTGTGACAATGGTGACAGCTCAGATCATGCCTCCCACATGTCCAAACAGAAGGAACATCTGAATAACCAAGGTGGAAACAAGCTGCTATCACATGTACAAGGCTTTAGACTGGCTCTCATAAGCCACCAGGAAAAGCTGCAGTCAGTGTGATCCCCTGCAGAACACGAACACAGCAGGCACCCCTCCCACCCCCATCTGCAGAAACACAGAGGCACTGAACAACATAACCATGACATCAGAGGGAGTAAGTCTGTGATCTTCAACAAGCTTTGCACCTAATTCTATAAAGAATAATTAAAACAATTTCATGAAACTAATGAGAAGAGTTAAAATATCCGTTCATTTTAATTTTATTTTCAAAGAGCTTCAGTCACAAAAATGATTTACAAGTCTATTTACAATTCTATTGTACAGTTATTTATGTATGCCTCTTGACAACAGGGTACCATTCTAGAGCAGCAATACATATTTTAAATACAAAGATGTAGTATCATTTCAGATTTAAAAATAAAAGGAAGCTGAGCTTCTAGAGAGTGCTGTAATGATGAACATTTTAATCTGTGTTAGGCTTGAGGAATTAATGACAAACTGAGTAGTTTCTGGTTCACATAATTATTAAACAAGCTGCAGTTTGTTGAAAATAGTTTTAAAAACCTGAAGCTTTACTGTATATAAAATCAACATATTCAAGACTCTAAAAATTGTCAAAAACCCACAGCTTTCCCTTAGACATACAAAACCCTTAGTTTACAATTCAGAATTTCATGGGAGAAATCCTACAGGACTTGAGCTCTCTCATTTTGTGATGACCAACATAAGCATTAAAAATTTGCAGCATAAAAAGGACTCCACATCTGCTTAGTATTACACTGCATATACACATATACAGTACAGGATTATTTACCCAATTTGGGATGACTGTTCAGCACAACCTTCATGAAGAAAGAGAAAAATAAATAGAATTAAAAATCCAACAACTTTTAAAAAAGTGCAATAGTAAGAGTTTCCAATTCAAAGTTACAATGACTATGGACAGTCAGTTCTGTGGGTTTTTTCAGCCGCTTCTATTCAAGCATTATTTGCAGCATTTTCTTTTTACAGTAGATTTAGTTCTATAGTACATGAAACTAGAGTTACTGCTAATTGAATCTGAAGGGAAAGAAAGGAAAAAAAACTTTAAAAATAACCCTGAGGGATATACAATTTCATGATCTTGTAATTTATTTCTAAAAAGTAACATTTATTATTTAGCAACTGCTTTTCTGGATAGACCAGTCCTTTAAGTATGTGCATAAATAATATTTAAAAATCAGTAATATTTACAAATCCTAATACATCAAAATAAAATAGGTACAGATTGAAGTCTGCATACACAAATAATTTAATAATAAATCAAACTCCTCAACATAAGGCCAAAATATACAGCAGGAAGAAAATGTCTACCCAGTATCTAGTGAAGCTCACTAACTTGGTCTGTTCACCTGAATTTATATTTCCAAGATGAACACTGAAAGAGGTTTTTTTTTTCACTACAAAATGAATTTCATCTTACTTCAAAACAGAAACTGAATACACTAGTGCAGATCTAGTTTGCTGCATTTCTGAAACCAGAAAAACTAAACTGCTCCAAATGAGAAAAATTATAGGTGGTCAAATTCAGCTCTTGGGCAGGAAGGCATAAATCCCAATAATTGCAGAAAATGCAAAAGCTTATTTTGTGGCTGAACTTGCAATAACAAGATGGATTCTCAGAAAAGCTGATTTATTATTCTTGACTAAGCGTCAGAGCTCAAGCACGCAACCCAGGAACATTTACCAACCCTGAACGCAGACCTGGAGGAAACAAGCTCCCATTTGCAAAACATTCAAGTTTACTGTGCTCATGAGCCATTAGTCACTCAGTTAAGTGGAGACACTTGGCAATTTCTGTTTTACTTAGTAAGAGTTCCCTAAAATGTTCTCCGAAGACAAGCCCACCTTAATGAGCTGTTTTCCTCCTCACTTTCTAGGTAAGTCTAATAAACTAGAATAAGACTGAAAAACTAGCTTCAGAAACCAAACAAGCCGAGAGAAATTATCAGTCTAGGAAAGTATTAAGCAAAAGCATATAAAAGGGAAAGAAAAATATTTCCTTTCAGTTCTCATGAAACAGCATGGTCAATGAAATGGAAAGCAGAAGCTTATGCGTTTAAGGATAAGTCACAGCTCCCAGGTCCAAGATGCATAGCTTCACAATATTTTTCAACTAAAATATTATTTTTGTTTAGATTTGAATACTACTTACGCAGCTAAGAATTATTCTTCATCAGTTATTCCATGCTACAAAGATTTTGTAAAATCAACATCAGCAGAAATTAGCCAACTGACTCAGGTTCATGACTAATTAATGTATCCAATGTTTGCAGACCCTTTAAAAGCCACCAATGTTGTTCAATGTTTTTGACCTTATGAAGCCAGGATAATAAGAACATTGCTCTGTTGAATGAATGCTAAGAAAACCACTTCCCCCTTTCCCCCTGTTCTACTCCTCAAAAACAAACAACAACAACAAGAGAAATCAGGAAAAGAGTTGACAGCTGGACTGGAAGATAGTACACCCATATGCATACTATTTAGGAGGAGCAATAACTTCAACAACCAAGTTCTAGGAAAAGGTCTTCCAAACCATTTAGCACCACTTTTAAATTCCCTGTTGGCACAGTATATTCAACACTGCAGAAACCACAACATGATTGACATTAACATGGTTAATGGTTGATGATCATGAAGGTCTTTTCCAACCTTAATGATTCTATGAGCAGCAGGGCACACTGTCCATACTGTCTGACAGAACAGCACAAGGGAATTAGGCCTGATCTGAAAAATTCTGCTTATTAAAACAAGGCTGGAATGGAATCGTGTCCACAGGAATTTAAAAGAAGAAAACAAAACAAGACAACCCAGAAAAAAAAAAAAAAAAGAAAAAAAGAAAGAAAAAAATCCCTAACAGCAAAACCTCAAATTCCATCATCAGAATATACACACTTCAAAACAATCCCAGCTGGCCAGTGAGTCTGGGGCCCTCATTCCACAACTACTGTAAAGGACTCCACTTCCTTCTCTAAAGGATCTCTGCAGAATCATGACTTCTTCAGACCCCAGATCTCCTCCCAAAGCTTGGAGGTGTCTGGACCAGTTCGTTGCCCCGGTCAAAAATCGACTGATCAAGACTCAGTATTTATCATCTTCCCAAAGACACTAAGGAAGACTTTTCCAAACATTTACAAAGTTGACAATGGTTTTGAGATAAGTAATTTGTAGTTAAAAAAAAAAAAAAAAACCAACAAAAAGGTTTTAAGCCTTGCAAGTCAAAGTGCTGTCTGCCTCTACTTCTTTGTAGACCTATTTTTCTAGTGGTCTTGTGTTCTGATACTGCCTCATGGCAAAATGATGTATGGCTACCCCTAGTGCTTAAGCAGCATTAGTGGTGATACAAGCTTTTTTTTTTCTTTTTTTTTGTTTTTTAATAAATAAAATCTGCATAAGCCTTATAGTTCTGCAGCAAGACAGACTTTAGCTCAATTTTCTCTTAATTTTGTTTCGTACAGCTACATGTAGCGCTTAAGACACCGGCAGACTCTTTGAAATGCCTGTGCTCTTAACGTGCACAAATCCCACGCGTGGGCATGTGACAATACCTCCCTCCCACTCCCATATCCCTTGCAGCAGTAGCTCTGGCCTTACTACTTCAAGGTATATAGGAAAATTATCTTTAGATTTACAAATAAAACATGGTCCACAAAGGGATAATCCAACCCTTCTGCTGGAAAAAGCAAGGTCTATGGAGAAATGCATAGCTAAATGTAATAAAACATGACATAGAAGAAAGTGTTTAGATTCTCCATCCTTCTTTCTCCAAAAACTTTAGAGTGTAGCCAAATGGCTCCCCTCCTGGAGGCCACCTAAGCCTTCCCTGTGGTTAGCTAGAAGAGAAGTCAAGAATCCACATGAAAGCAATGTGCTTATTTCTTAAGGACAGAGCATATTGCTTCTACAGCATTTCCAATTCCTGCTGTGGCAGACTAAAGAACTGAACTTAGAACCCAAACATTACACCTGGAAACACTCCTTACTAATAGAGACAAACTTAGAGGTACACACACACAAACTTTAGAACCGTTCTGAGGCACAAAACTTTTCATCAGTCAAATAAAAACCAACTAAACAAACAAAATAACCCAAACCAACCAAAAAGACAAACAAAAAAACCCCAAACCAAATGACAAGGTTATTATGCACCTCTAGTACAGCCATGAAACCATCACATCATAGGGTTTACATGAACACATGCCCAGATAAGCAGGTTAGAACAACTATTAAGATACTCCAGGCAAATAATGTGAACCTGTTTTAACTGCCCTGCAGTTTAAACCTTCAAATGCATCTCATTTAGGAACAATGAAATCTGAAAGAAGGTGTAAGGAAACACAATCATTTTTGTTCTGCCTAAGGTAACTTACATTTTTAAAATGTATAGCCATAAGACGCCTGGCTCTGAATTTTGTATTCAGAGAGACAAAACAGTTGGAAATATCTGCATTAGAATTTGACATTTAGCACACTGCAGTTTCAAATAAAGCCGTAAAATTACATTCTTCTGAATACTACTAAAGATACATGCCACCAAGATCCACTGCTATGTTACAGTGATGATTTGATATGAACCATTTTCTTGGGATGGTACTTTCGCTTCTGTTGTTGTCCTGGGTTTTGGTGGCCATTCTGGATCAACCAGCAGTTCCTGAGCTAGGTGCATATACTTGGCTTTTGGTGTCTTCTCTCTACAACCAAACAGGGAAGAAAGGAAACAGACTCCACAGCGGTCCCCAGCCTCCTGCAGAAGTGAACAGATTTGAAAATTGGATTACCATAACAAAAAAGTCAGTAACAATACAGTAAATTACTAGAAGAAAAACTATTATATCAGTCTTTAATTTACTATTTCATTATCACATTGGATTGGACCTGTGGTACAGAAACTCTTCTGTTGGGTCATCTCTTCTATACTATGGTAGTAATGACATTCAAAAAACATTAAGAAAAAACCAAGTATTTCACATTGTTGTAACATCTAAGACCACCAACAGTTTTAATGCCTATTTTATAATAATTTCAATAATCACAGATAGAACAGGGAACAATAAATTATTTTACTGTTGGAGAATAAAAGCCTGGTCTAGAAAAAGCAAATTCCTAAAATCCCAAAACACTTTTTAAGCGTGAATTATTAAACTGAAGGCAGCCAGTCAGACAAAAGTAGCAGAATTTAACTTGCTGGCATGTGAAATCTAAATACTGCAGGTATTAATAGCTATTAAACAAATTACTAAACTTAAGACTTCCTTCTTATGCTTCCTCTCCCAGTCTTAAATGCATGTAATTTAATTAGCTGGGGAGGAGAAACACCATTCCTCATTCTTGAGACTGAATCCCTCTCATGTCTCAGAGAGCACCAATAATCTGCAGAGCTGACATTTTAATGGTAATATATTCTATAGTTTTCATCACACTCTAAATGTCTATCAATTGGTGAACTGAAGCAAATATGAGCCTTGAGCCCAGTTTCTATTCTTCAGTGACCACAAAACAATTTGTTCTACAACAGCCTCAAAAGGACAAATGTAAATCTGAAGTGAATATATTTAATAAAATTTAGTGCTGAGAAATAAACCACTGTAATTCTAGCAAGCACGAATGTACAATCAGCCAAAAGTAATAAGCCAACAGGCTTAAAGTAAAGCTGGTTTTTATGGGATTCACATAGATTTCCTTCATGCATTAACAGCAGAGGGGCAGACCAGACCAAAATTCATGGTCACCTGAAAAAGCTTTCAGTGTCCTAAACCATCTGAAGTAGCAATAGTGTATTTTCATTTGCCATCTTGTTTTTTTCATTCGTACATGCTGAAAATTACTGCTCTCAGACAAGGACCTAGAACTCTAAACTAAATTAATTTATTTTAATTGCCTCTAAGCAAATCAAGATGTTCCCAGTCCTAGCATTGTGGATATCACAAATAAAATATGCTAATGTGGAAACTAAAGTTGAAGTGAGAAAAGTCTTAAAGCAATAGTCTAGGTTTGCTTCACAGTTCTTGCACACACACTAAATTCTTTAATGTCAATACAGAAAAAATATAAACCCAGAAGCCTCTGCTTTTAATATTCCAATTACAGAAATCTAATTTAAGCAGACTTAAGCTAAAGATAAGGCAACAGACACTTATAGATAAGAGACAAAACCAAATTAATCCACATGCACTCAAATGATGACAGCAAAATACTCGTCTCCAACCTGAGGCGGCTGGGGTATGGTGAGGCGAGAGTCTCCTTGTTTGTCTCGATTGAACACAACCTTCCAAAGGATCATATCAAGGAGGACATTCTGTGAGACATTACAGTGAGTGGGAAGAGTTAAAGAAACTAATGATCATTTGTTGTTAGTGTGCACATTACAAATAAAACCTGAAACAGTGTGTTAGCCATAACTAATTCAGTGGCAAGCAAAACGGAGAGTTTATGCTACTTGTCGGTACTTTTGTGATAAACATTTTCATTCTTAAAGTGCTCACACAAAATTTAAGGATATGAACATGTACTCTAAAATCAACAGCAAACAATGACTAAAACTGCATCCATGATATGGGTAAAACCACAAATGCACACGTGTTTCAATATGCTAAAAACCTGTGCAGCACCATATGAAGACATGAGTGCTTAGAGCAGTTTCCCCATAAACCATCTTGGAGCTATGCTTTTTACATAGTCTGTTTTAAACCAGGGACATTATCAAGAAAGTAGCAGGGGGGTGGCAAAGCTGAACCACCAGCAGGAATGAAGGAATTGGGTAGGTATAATTCCAGGTTTTTAAAAGAGGGCAGAACTTGAACAGTATGTTGAGCACATCTGGTTATCCTCATACAGCTGCATGGGCGGACTCAGGAGCTTTAAGCAAATCTGACAACACAGGTGTAAACCTGCACCTTCCATGGCCTCGAGCCTACAACTCTGGTCCTTGGACAGCTTCCATTTCTAACATCTGACTAACTGCTGCCATTGAAAATGGGGACCTGATTAGTCAGACTTTTGTAACAGATTCTTAAAATGCTTATGATTCTATAATATACCAGAATTTGATAGTGCTTTTAGAAAGCATTGGCCAACAAATCTTCAGCTTGTTAGATGTTTGTTTTTGAAGCCAGTCTGGTTTAAGCATGTCTATACCAGGCATCAGGGGTGAGGAGGAACAGCTGCTAGGATCTGCCTTTGTTGTGCAATATTTTCTATCATATGGTAGAAAGAATCTGCATGCTTTGTGAACCTAGTCTGGCACCCACATGGAAAGAGCAAAAGCTTTTCAGGGCATTTCAGAAAACAACAACAGTCTGAAACTATTCCTATTGTAGAAGCAATGACAAAACTACATATGATCATAGCGTGACACAAAAGTGTCACACTGGCAAGTGTGACTAAGGAAGATCCCATTCCTCACGTATCTCATAATTATGAGACACTTAAAGTGGCAGTTCCTGAGGGATAGCTCTCAGCAGAACAAACTCTAGGTGAAATACAGGGTACCTTGTTAAAAGATGGAAGGAGCTGCCACCAGTGGCCTCTCCCAGATATTCAGAATGTGACCTGTGGCACAGGTCTGTAGTGAAAAGTGGAGGGAGCAGAAAATCCAGCCAGGCACACAAGGAAAGAAAGACAATGAGCTATACTTGAAGTGAAGGAAAGAAATAGCCTGGGATTTCTACACAACACACTGGACCCAAGGAGCTGGTACCACATGACCAAGCTTTAGAGAGTGTAGAGTAACACTGCTGGAATTGAGCAAATGCCATTCAAGAGGTGGGCTCAAATTATGGAAGATGAAGTGTGCACTGTAAAACAAGGTTTGGGATTTGAGGATTGCTACACAACAGTTCTGTTGGGACACCTGCTGTACAGTAAAACAACTCGTCTGCCATAACCAAGCAGTAAACTTACACTTACAAAGTGGGAGAAACTTGGTTTAAGACAAAGCATAACAGCCCACACAATTAGTGCAAAGAAGTAGGTACTTCTATTTTATTACCAAAGTACAGGCAACAAGATAAATAGGGAAGGCTGTTTAGAAGAAATGTGTCAAATCACCCCTGCAGTTTTGCTAATGAAAGTTAAATGACTGAAGTGTACAAAGATGCTAACTCAAACCTCCATAGGAAAAAGAATGGGGTGAGGTTTGAAATACTGGGTGAAAGAACACAGTCTGCAGGTAATTGTATTGCTTAGGTGATGTTTAGTAGAAATTCATAAGTTTTCAGGCTGATGTGACAACCAACAAGGCCCAGAAGTGGAACTTGATGAAACATGTATTTAAACCAGAGGAGAATCATTTGTCCTCAAGAGCCACGAGCTGATACATGGATTGGCACACTGTACAGATTTCCTACTGGAGCCCTTACACATCCAGAACAGAAACAACACCAGATTCTATAAAAGTTACAAGATCACTTGGAGAACAAAGGAATTTTCAAGCAGATGGTAAATTTATTTCTCTCAGTAATCTTTATCACTGGACTGAAAATTCAAATAAAATATCTCTGTCTAGGAGGTTTGTTTTAATTTTCAGCAGACAAAAAAAAGCTATGATTCTGAAGCTTCAGAATAGCTGTTTTGTTTCAGTGGTAAAGAAGGCAAAATACATAAAATTTGACTTTTCAGAAATAAAAGAAAGCCAAAAAAACCCCCAAACTATTAAGCATTCACTAATACAAAAAAAAAAAAAAAAACCAGAAGAATTCAAGGCCATAAAGGAAAATCATCACAGGAAGAGCTAGAGTACATACAGGACAACATAAGAAAGGCACAGGAGCTTTAATAGTGGATAAACTTGTTAACAACAAGACAAGAGGCCAGGAAAATTAGTATCTACTGACACGTTTTGGAAAAGACAAGTTGTTGCCTGCCATGTGAAAACACAAAAACATGTCCCAGTAGGCAGCAACATAAGAGCATATTTTGCAAATTCTATTTGGAACAACATTTTAAACACAAAACCTTGGTAATTTTGATTCAAGTATCTGAAAAAAAAACTTTGTTTGAGTTAATTTTTACTAGGTCACAAATAAAGGGAAAAAACATGTCAATTGGACAGAATATTAATGCTGTAGTAGTTCTTTGAAGACCAAAATTATATGATCCAAGCAAGTATTATGCTGGTTACATTGACAGCAATCCCTCACATTGCAATGGAAACACTGATTAGAAGCTGTAGAAAATGTTACACAGTAAAAACAGATAATTGTAGTGTGCACTAGATAATGTTGGAAGGTCTTTTCATCTTGCAGGAAAAAAGTGACTCATGACTGCAACCAAAACCCAAACATATTCAGGTTGGAAATCACACGCCAGTTACCAGGGAGAAAAATTAACCACAGGAATAAATAACTGACTGTGAATCCAGACTTCTTCTCGAAGATTTATCTGTCCAACTTTGATTCTTGGAAACAAAAACAAGGCACCTGGATGAAAGGTAGGGCATGTTTCTGCACACATTAACTCTGGAATTATAGCAGAAGAGGTCAACATCCAGAGTGACTGACTTCAGACAAGCTCAGTGATGGAAAAAGCAGATTTGCATGAACAGCTCTACTTCTGGACTTGGATCATATCAGACAGACCTACATAATTCTGAACAATAAGCTATGTGTATGATCCAAATGAAGGAAGGGGGGCTCCCCTAAGGATTTTAGATAGTTCTCTAATATGTTGTTATTCTAAAGTAACACAGAAAATAAAAATGGAGTATTTTAATATGAAATAGTTGAATTATTAAATCTTTTTTATTTAAAAATGGGGACGGGGAGGAAGTTAAAAGAATTTAAAATACACTTTAGGCACAGAAAGTCTTAACACCTTAAAACTAGCTTACAATGACATTTGTAGAAATACACACTTAAGAAAACAGCAGCTGCTCATACTGGCATGCTGTGAAGAGTGACCTAAATAAAAGACAAACATGCACTCTGCAAAAAGAAACACTTAGAAGCATTTTTTCCATGTGGCTTTCTTACCTCTGTCAGCACGGATACAACTGCATTTAGAACAACGATGATGACAATTCTTAGGCGCCACTCCGGTGGCACACACACAAGCTGTGGAAACAAGTTGCCAGAGGTTAGAAACACACATGTGAAGTAAAAAGACATCCAAAACAGACTCAGCATGATAAGTTCTTCCTTCCCCACCCAGTGATGTGAAGCTAAAGCTCTGCAGGGCTCACACTTGCCCCAAAGGCAGCCCATCAGCTGCCTGAGGAAGCTGTCACACCCACAGATCTGCTCACTCTCACCTCAAGAAATGCGTCGATAGGTTCAACAGGATGCAACATGATGAAAAATATGAAAACATAAAGAACTATAACAGATAAAACAAACAGAACTGTAAAAGAAAAAAAAATATTTTAATTGGACCATCTCACAATCAAGAGTTTTAGACAGTTTTAATATATCTCATGAGTTCATTACTGCCTGGAAACAACCTCTCTTCTCACCCTAAACCCCTTGCAGGCAAATTGGGGCAATGTTAGTTGTGCTTATAGCCATAAAGAGAGAGAAGCCCTGACTCCTTCTCACTGGCTCACTTGTGGAGTTGAAATATACATACGCATATATGTCTACAAATTAAGCAACTATTAACACAAATTTCTCCATACAGTTTAATATTTCCTTATTTCTAGCTGTGATTATGAGAGGATAACTCCACTACGACCTCCTAGCAACACTATTGCTTCTGACGTGGCACAACAGAATTGTCAACAAGTGCACAGTCACTTGGGAGTTTCATTTGGAACTGTATATACTAAGAAAGGACTTACAATTTTTGTAGCATGGTTGTCTAAAGGGCTTTCCTTTAGAAAAGACAATTGCCACTATGAGGTACTGAAAGCTGGATATAAAAAACAAAGTTGTATTTTCATAATTTTTAATGTAATGTTCATCATGAATAGTCTCATTCCCATGGTGTGCAGAGCTGGTGTTCTGGGCGTCCAACACATTACATGCACTACAACACAAAAACATTGAACACTAAGTTATGGAGAAGAGGCAAATAGGGCCCACTTATTTACAAAAATAATGACAGAAAAATTGCTACAGTAGTAAAAAAGCTTAAACTTGAGAACATATTACAGGTAGTAAGAAATAACTCAAAACTGTGGCAGGGAGGTAGCAATTTTTGTGAATTCAGACCTTCAAGTTCTTTTATGCTGCCAGTTTGTAAATTTTCTACATGAAGTGTTTAAAAACTATCATTGGAGACTGACTTCAGAGACAGGTAAGGAAATACTGCAATCTAAAAAAATAAAATTAAAACACCTCTTCATTTTCAAAAATATGAATTTGATTTACTGTAACTCTAACCGGAAAGCAAAGCTTTGTAATATAGAAGAGATAGAATAGATCTGAACCGTAAATTTCAAATTTCCACCTCAACTGTCCCAAAGCTGAAGAGTCATTAGACCAAGCCATCTGACTCTGACCCAATTTTGCTTTTCAGCCAGTGGGTAGCTCCTATATATAAGTATGCTTTTCACAAAAAATCAGCAGACTAACAAGCTGCAATACAGAAGCTTTATTTTCAAAGTCCCCACAGAGGGGGTCAAGAAAGAAGAGAGCATTATTGCCTATAGCTTTTCAATCACTACTGTATCCTGCAGAGAGCCACTGAAACACTTACTCAGAGTCTGGTGTCCAAGGCTCATACCAGGACTGCTGTTTGACCCAAAAGAACCCCAAGGTTTGGAAAGCAAGGCAGATGATGATCTGAGACAACACGGAACACAGAAGTGGACCTGAGATAAGACCTGATGGAGGCCTTCGTGCAACAAGCTCTGTCCAAGCAGGGTTCAGACTCACTGCAGAGAGAGCAAAAAACAAATGACACATTGCATCATTATGGTTTTCAAGAGTTATCCTGTTCACATTTTGTGGTATTAGAATGGCTTGCTCATGACATCACTTTAAAATTTAGTCCAGAACTGCAAATGTGAAACCACTTTGAAAAGACCATAGAGCCCTAGAACAACACCACAGTGCCTTCTACAGGCTGGTTCCCCAGCAGCTCAGCATAGCAGGGCACAGTAGCAGCCATCAGACTTAAGGAATTAGTAGTGTCTGGCCAAGTTCCCTTTGTTTGGCACAAGGACTTACAGCTTGCCTCCTCACTTTTGGACTGCCACTGCTTCAATTAAGATGTTTTTATTAAATTTGAAAATCAATTTATACTGCTAGGCTTGTATGTGAAATCAAATGTTTCACTAGGCAATACTTTGAGTGTAACATTTTGTGGGCAGAAGTTCCAAGTAAGAATGCAAGGAATCAAAACATTTGAGCAAGATGATATTGCAGTAACTCCTGTTTTGATTCCAAAACTGACTTCCTGTACTGTGAAGACTTAGTTCCCCAAGATCATGCCCACAACCTGCTTCTTGTTTGAGGACATTTCATAAATTTCAGATGAATCTCATTCAGTACACAGTGGTGGTTTGGGTTTCTTAATGCATAGATGTAATAGTCATAACATCTTCACTGTATGTCACAGTGTTTTCTCAAAATCACATGTAATTAGATATTAAAGAAAATCTGACCAAGCAAAAAGTGGTTCACAGAAGCCACAATGGTAATTCAGTACAGTACTTACTAGTGAAGACAACCACCAAAATGATTGCCAAATCAATGAAGAGAAACTGGAAGTCTCCCAAATTGCTCAGGATCTGGAGAGAAATAATAAATGAAACACTGGTAATTTCTTCACACCACAAAAAATTTATACTGACACTTTTACAGCGTTAATTCTATGAATTTCCCTCTATAAACAAGACAGTGTCCTGTCAAACTGGCCTCCTTTACCTGCAGGAGTCCTGAATACTCTACAATTCACAGAACAATTCCTGAAGTATCACAGTATGAAACAATTTCCTTTTCAAGATGGACGAGCTATTTGTAGTTGAAATTTGTTTGTAATCAAAATTATATTATTGAACCTTACATACCAATGCAATAACAGCTTAGGCCTACAGTTCTTTAAACACCATAGTCTTACTATGTACTCATCCTGCTGTCAAAATTTCCACCTCAAAGGTCCATTAATACTTGGCACCTTTAACTTGCTCAGAATACTAATTAAAATACAGGATTTCTATCACATGCCACTATTATGAAACCAATCATATTAACAGGAACTATTCCATTTTGCTTCCTCCCCAAATCAGGAATTCCAGTTTCTTTCAATTCTAAGATAAAAGGAATGCATTGCTCTTTAAAATAAGTTAGGCTATTTCAAAATGCTGAAAGTTTTTAAATAATTGAAACCTGTATTTTTGCTTTGTATACATGCTTATTTGGCCTTCTCACTGTAGAGAGTTTCTTTTCACAGCCATTGGTTATTGCCTTTTCTAAACAGATACTACCATGTATTTTATACAGTTAATATGAAAAAAACCCCCAACATACTAACAACACTTTCAGTCTAAATGTATTTTTGAATGCATATGTTGTACTCAAAGGGACTTGCAATAATTTGTATTAAATATCTATCAACTTTCAAATCTCTGAATTATGCTGACACTGCATAGGTATTTACAGAATACTTACAGAATACAGCAAAGTAACAGTGATGTACTGGATGATGCTGTATAATGCCATGAATTTAAACACACAGAAGGAAGTTACTAAAGCAGCACGGCCTTCCCTGTCAAAACAGATGCAATCTTGTAACTACAAAACTTTCTGTGCAAGCACTTAAGTTCTGCCTACCAAAATGTTTGCTGCAATTAAACACACCAGCAAACCCTTTGAGGGACATTAGGTTACAGACATGAGAGAAACAGGAGTCAGAACGGTGCACTTCCCCCAACATCAAAGTTTTGGGTATGTTTTCTGAACTCAGCCACCACCTAACTTCAGTCCTCTTTGGACTTCATGTGGTTTTTCAACTGAGGTTTTAAAATGAAAGTCTTTTTACACAAGCATCTATGCAGCATTAGTTTACTGCACAGACTGAATAAACACACAGTCAGCCACAGAGCTGCTGAATTCAGAAATGTTTCATTAGTTCCCCACAGACCCCTAGATTCTTCTTTGGCTGACCTTTATCCAAAATCATTACCTAACTTCCAATTCTAGAGTCAAAAAATAGGGTCAAACCCTGTTTAGAGAATTTGTCTTCTACTTTGTATGGTGCTGAGCAATTATCTGAAGATTTTTACTGCTTGTAATTACACACAGCCTTTATGGAAACTAGCAGTGACTAAGAAAAAATTAAAGACTAATGTGTAGAAGCTTGGTCATGCTTTGAAAAATTAACTTTACATTTACAAACAAAATAGTAAATCATGCTATGGCAGGGTTTTGCTCAGAGTACCTTCACTGAAGAAACAGAACCACTAAAATGTATGTATTGTTCTGTAATTCACACTGGTTTCCTGCAGCATCAAATATATACTAAAATGGAGCATGCAAAATGAGTTACACAGACACATTTAGGTCCACAGTCAGTGGCATTACCTGATCAGCTTTGGCACACAGGAAATACTGGGTGTCCTGGAAGTGAATGGTGATGCCACAGAAGCCTCAAGTTCAGACAGAGATATACCACCGTGTGCCCTCTTCAGTGCCTGCCAGGTAACATTGAAATAGAGACCATTTTAGAACTTGCCTTTAGCTATACAATAACTGAAGTGGTTCTGTATGGAAAATAAAAATATACTTACCCCACAATCATTTGCTCCATCTCCACACATGCCCACATAGTAACTATAAAAAGCAAACAGATATCAGCATTCTGGACCATTCTCCAACCATGGTCCATTTAGCTTATTTCATTAATTACTTTTGTATTACTTTGAGTTATTCAGGGTTTGCACAACAATGGGTGATCATTAATGCTGAAATCAATTACTGTTGCTGTTATACATATAAGGAAGTAGACAGAAAAGTAACATGACAATGACAGGTCAGTCAAAGCAATAATGGTTAATTAGCTCTCTATCATCCCAATGTGGTCTAAAGAATCTTTGCTCTAGGCAATGACACTTTTGTAGTATTTTGTAAAGCTGCAAGGCCTGACACCAACAGTCACATATTGACCAATGTAAACAGAAGTCATCCTGATAATACTTCTGTAATACACAGAAGACATTTGATGGTTTTGGATCATAAGCCAAGCAACTGCATTTATAAAATATGTTAGTCAGTTTATGCACATATTCCTCATTTAAAACTTCATGAAAAGTCTGAAACTTTCCCAACTAGCCAGCAGATGGTACTACTCTCATTCTATTATATCAGCGAATAGGCTGATCTATCAACACAAGGAGTTCTCTCAGCCCAGCATTTTTCTTTAGGCAAAACAGCTAGCAGCATGCATAATTTTTGTCTCCTATCACACCGAACACATTCAACCCTCTCGCTTTCTATGCTTCAGCAAATACTTACTCTACATTTTGTAAAGCTTCCACCAGCTGAGTTTTCTGATCAGGTGCCATGCGAGCAAACACAGTGCCGTGTAGCACGAGCTGCAAGACAGGAGAGTTCTTAATGCTCACAGGGCAAAGTCTCTTCACTACTGAAAGTGCCCATACTCAAATAAAATGCTCACCTTGGGTACCAGGTCCTGAAAATGCTCCAAAATCACTGCAAATGACTTCCCATTCATTGCAAAATGGTATTTTGTCATCTGGAGATCCTCAAGGCTTTCATGGACCAATTTAACTGGAATATCCTATCAAAAGTAGTTTAATACTCTAGCTGTAATGGATTTACACAGATACCTTGCCTTTCAAGCTAATACTCAGAGGGCTATTCCTAGAGATCCCACACAAGACTAGGTTTATAAGAAGGTCACTTGAAAAAAAAACCTCATACAATAAAAACACATATTACTAAGAAAATGTAGTTTAATGTTTCAACTACAAGCAGCTAGAGAAGTTCTGGCAGATTGAAATGTTGGGGAAAAAACCGTGTCAAGTGAAATGTCAAATGTCATATCACAGTTGAAAAACTACCTGCCCCAGCTGCTTTACTAGTCTTTGGTATTTGAAGATCTGAAAGTTAACCAGTATATCAATTCTGAACTGACACTTAACAGCAGATTTACTATTTAATGGAGTAACATAAAAAGAACAGTAAAACGAACAGCTTACATTCTAATATATATGCATAATATGGTCATATTACCTCTGAGTTTATGGCTGGTGATGAACTAGTGCATTTTGCGAGGGTATCTGCATAATGCCAGTTGATCCTGGCAGCCTGCCCATCCTTTGGAGGTAGTGCTTCAGCAATAATGACCTTATCCTGAGGTAGAATCATTCCACAGTCTCTGGCCACAGAGATAGCAGTTAACATGTTATCCCCTGTTAAACAATTGCATTTAAAAGGGTTTCAGTCAGAAAAGCATTAAGATCATACGTTGACAGTCCCTGTAAGAGAAAAGCTAACAAAGCCTGTAGAGAACTATGAGGAGGACTGCCCCACATACCCTGCCAACCTCAGAGCAAACAAAGCCTACAGACAACATTCAAAGCGTACCAGGTAAACCCCCTCCTCTAGAAATTTCAGCTATATTGGAGCTATAAAGATCTCTTATTGACCAAATCTTAGTATATATGGAAAAGCAGGCAGAAAACAGGCAGCCATTTAAAATACTGCTTTTTACAGAGTCACAGAACATGCAAACACAGAGCTGTATTGTTAGCCTAGCAAAACATTCCAAAATCACACCACCTGTGATTTAAAAAGCAAACACATATTGTATGAAAAACACTGAGGACAGACATCTTGAATGCTTACAAGGATCTAAGTCATTCTCCCAGAAAAAATCCAATACAAAATTACTTTTCATAATATAAATCAAAATGGTAGGGACCCTCAGGACATCCAGTCCAACCTCCTGTTCAAAGCAAGTTCAGTTATAAAATTAGACTAGGACTTCCACTTAGCCTGATTTGGAAAACTTCTAGGGGTTTTCATCCTCCAATTCAGTATCAAGTAGCTTATACTTGGAGCTAGGGAGAAGAAACTACCAAGTGGAATTAAAACCTCTGCTGGTTTCTCCGACTTACCAAAGCAACGTGCACACAGAAAGAAAAAAATAGGTGTCTGAATATTTTCACAAGTTTCTAAACTTCCCTGTTGCTATAAACACAGTGTAAACCCACTGACATGAAAATGTGACTTCATACACATAATTAAAACAAGACCAGAAGGAGATGGATCTTTGAGTATGAATGTTTACATGCTAACCTGTAACCATGACAGTGCGAATGTTGGCTTTATGCAAATCTTCAAGTACAGCAGGGGTTTCTTGCTTTAACTTGTTTTGCATTATAATTAACCCCATAAAATCCATGTTGCTTTCAATAGCATCTCTGATGAAAAAGAGACAAGGAAGAGAAGATTTTAAGATTTACAATTATTAGATGTAGCTTTAAAAGCCTGATTTTCTGCTTATCAAAGGAAAGAGGAATGTGTATTTTTAACCATAAGTAATTTGCTTTATAAAAAGTGATGTGAAAGATATCATCACAATAATTTATAGTTATTTCCCTTGTTTTAATTGAAAACCAGTGTGAGAAAATGTTGTTTCCTCTCAAGCACAATTCTCAGTTTTTTCAACGAGAATGCTTTCTAAAGGAAATTACAGTCTCAAATAGGTTATTGCTAGAAAACCTGCTCTGGAACTAAGTGCATTCACAGGCCAAATATTAAGATATGTTTAGAGCGCACATCTCTATTTTCCACTTTAGCTGAACCCTAACATAAAAGCTACCACATTGTTACAAAGGCATGTAAGATTAATAGACACTAGCTAATTAGGCAGAGAAATGAAATCCCTTTGGTTTACATTAAAAAGTTAGTGTATTTACAGGTCTCGGGTATTCTACTGCTATTGTAGACTTTCACACTTGAAAATGGAAAACTCATTTCTCTGCTTTGCCAAATGTTCACCCTGCACACAGGGCTGATACAAAAGAACACAGTCAAAGCTGGCATTTTCATAGCTGTGCTACGCATTCGAGCACTGCGGGAAAGATGACATTATCCACAAAACTAGGCTCAGCCAAAAAATAATTCACAGGAGGTACTACTCTTTGGAGGAAGAAACCTTTCTACCTTTCAAACCTCTGCAATGAGAAAATGGACATGCTGCCTTTAGGAGACAAAGAAACTGCATCAAACATGCATAGGAGGATTTCCACTACTTGCCATTATCCTTAATAAACAACGATGATGTAAGTATGTGCAAGTAAAGAAATCAGACAAGGTTTTCTGCCACAGTAATATAGATTAGACATCATGAAAATAATATTCCAGTTCATTTTCAGCTTAAAGCTCATCCTCTGAACTCACTTCATTGCAGGAAAAAACTTCCTTATCTTGTGTGTCCAGGGCACAACTAAAGGATGTACAGAACTATGTATGCCAAGACAGAAAGATCTAAAGAAGAGTAGTAATTTATTTAAACAAAAATACACATTACATATTAATTAAAAGCATGCAGCTTTTAAAGTCTATTACTTATTAAAAAAGTGAAGTCACTCTTACCTGCTAATAGTCTGGACTTTGTGCCATGTAAGCTTAGACTCCAGCTTTCTGTGAGCAAGAGCAATAACTCGGAAGCCCTGCTTAGTGTATTCTTCCAGGACACACTCAAAGTCAACAGGAACTTTAAAAAGATCAAGCTTTGAGTTATTAAAATATTCATATTTCAGCTGAGCTATAGAAGAAATAAAAACAATTTGTTCCTTTACCTGTTTCCTGCTTACACAAGCTGGCAATCACTTCTGGGGCACCTTTCATGTAAGCATCCATTCTCTTTTCCCCTAGAACCCTGGCTATTACACACATGCGCTGCAACACTGAGGAAAATGGAAACTGGCGCACGATTCCAATTTCATACCCAGTCTGTGCCATACAGGAAGGAAGGAACAAAAGGGTTACATCCACATGCATCTTAAGAAAAATAGGTATGTGCCAAATGAGAAAGTATACTTACTGACAGCTCAAACAATTCCTGAAAAAAAAAAAATAAACCCACTATAATAATAAATTTTAGTAATAGTATACTTACTGACAGCTCAAACAATTCCTGAAAAAAAAAAAAATACAGCCACTATAAATATAAATTTTAAGTATTTCTTCAGCTACAAATGATTTCAGCACGAATCAGTAAACGAAACTGCACAGCATTCTTCATATCAAGACATATTGTATTTTCAGTGGATTTCATAAAAGCTGAATATAAATATACTGCATCTGTTTAGTATCCTTTACTTTAAGTGAGACACAGTAGAACTGTAGAGCTTGATTTCTTTATTAGAATTTCCAAGACCTTTCACAGTCTAAACTGTCTGTTTAGCCTTTGTAAATGACTAAAGTACTATGGTGTTTCAGAATGAGGCCACAATTATTAAGTATATCCCTCCAAAAAATAATGTAGTAAGTTTCAAGAATGTTCAGATGTCAACTACTGCACAGAAACTACTGCTGTGCACGTACACTGAGTTCTGAACGAAAGAAAGACAGCTCTATCTACTACAAAATACAACTCATACAAATGTACTGACTTGTTATACCCTCCCACTACCCTACTCTGTCACAATCTGGATATACACTCACATGCTTAAAATTTCCCTTTGTGAAATATTTAAAAATACTTCAAAATATAGCTAGAAGAAACTCTTACATTTGGTAAGTACATTTTGTTTTTTTACTCAGCACTTAATATCATCTCTAAGGTACAAGAGTGGCAAGAATTCCATGCCACACAGTGACATTAACAAATTATTGTTTTAACTGAAACTGCAAGGTGAGCACACCTAAGCATTTCATTAAAACATAAGAATTTGGTAACATACCAATATTAAAAGGCGTAAGCTCAAAAAGCTTTACTTGGTACTTCATAACCAATCTGTAAAGGCAATAATGCTGACACTCACTTTGCTCACCTTGAAAGGGGCATATACTAAATCACTACCTTCAACAATGGTTTAAACATGTTTGCTGTATCTTTGCCATCAAAACCCTCACCGTTCTGATCCCATTTCAATTTTATCAGCCAGAACCTCAGCATACAGTAAAATGTGTTTCTTTAACTCATATCAATTGATTTGAGTTTTTATACCATTTCTTGATCTGTTGCTTGCTTGGATTCTGGGGAAAGTTGTTTTGAAGGTCGAACCACTGTTGGCATGATTCGATTATGAAGGGCTGTTTCCTCTTCAGTTGCTTCTTCTAAAATCTATATTAAAAAAAAATCAACTAAATTATACATTCATTAACTTTGACTTGCTCATAATGCAATATTCAGGGAAAAAAAGGCACTTACCCATCCTATTGCTTCAAACATCTTCAAATCAAGTGGATCCCCAGAAAGCACCCCTTCAATTTTTGTAAGGGAATGACAAGTTGCCATGCAAGCAACAAACTCTGACTTCAGCAAGCTCTCACTGCAAGCCCTCTCTTCCGGCAAAAGGAAACTGAAACAATGAAGTAATAATATACTTAGCACTATAATTATTTATTATGAGCCACTTCAAAAGGTTTGTTTAGATTAACAGAAGAAAATTGACTGCACAAGTCCCTTCACTTGTATTTTCACACATCACAGAAAACAAATTAAGACTCGAAGCTGGAATCTTCAGAAGCTATCACAACTTTTTACTCCTTCAAACACTTAGTGTTCATTCCTTCCCTGTCTAGTTTGATCTCTCATAAAAAGCCCTCTTATCACTTAGTACTTAACTTAATTAGCTAAGCTAATTCATTTTTCGCAGCCCAACAAGTCATCGCTTAGGAGGACAAGATTAAAGAAACCTGCAACAGTATCTGCAACAGTTCTGCAGTATGACCACGATGAGGTCTCAGACTCTAACGAATAAAATTCTACCTCAGCTTCGCTGTGGAGTTGTAACTTCCACTACACCTAAACCACAGTTTTACAGAAGAACCACAGCGCATTACAGAAATGTAAACATACATGAGCTCACACTGAATTTTCTATTCTATTCTCCTGAAGCTGTTACAGTACAATATGAGTATCAGATCTGCTATCAGCCCTGAGTTCATCCTTACCGAGCATTTTCTACCCGCTGAATTCCCCAAAGATCCAAGCCATCCTCAGTAAGTGTGCCAGTCTGCAAAAGAGACCAAAGGGCATGGCATAAAGAAAAAGCCTTCAGAAACCAATTATCTTCCAGCAAAGCAAAAATTAACAGCTATTTAAGCAAATTACACTTGAACAATATATTTTCTTTTGTTTTCACATACAAATCAAGACTTCGTTACAGAAAATAGAGGATCTCCCTGGCTTTTTGCTAGTAATTAAGTTCCAAACCTCTTAAATAACTTTCAAAAACATTCAAAGTAGTCATGCTCCTCACTGGAGACAGGACAAATAAAACAGATCCTTAAAATCCAAAGATGATAGCACATCATCACAATATGCAGGGACTGGGGACAATGGAAATGGTACTAAATGGTATTAAACCATTAGTACTATCTTACACAGTTAAAACAGTAACTGAAATGTACTTCCGGTTGAAATAATACAGTTAGTATTATACTTATTATTTGATATAAAATCTAAGGAGGAAAATAAATTTTATCTAGGAAATAGCCAAAAGCAAAGAATTCTGGCTAGCAGCATGACTGTCTTTCACTCATGTTTGGTTAACAAATAATAACAGAATACACTCGCTCAGCTTTTCATTGAAATGAATGAAAATGAGAAAAAGTCTGACTTCACACTTGAGTTCTTCAGAAGCTTGTGTGCTAAATAAAGTTCTTAATAAGCCTCAACTCTCACATTTCTGAGGTGCCAGCAGTAAGTTGGGACTTTGGAGTCTTGAGATAAGAAAGCAGTTCAATTACAACAACTTTTTAGAGAAGATTAAATTAGAGAATTAACAGATGGTAAACACTGAATACCCAGAAGCTAACAGATCACAAATCATCTAACTTACACGAAAAATAATGAGTTTTCCCTTTTTTGTCTATACAAACTCCCTTTTCTAAGACAATGCCCCTCCAGGTAACAAGGTTTCAAAATTCACCTAACCTTATCAAAACACACGAGATTCAGCTGGCCACAAATATTTATCCTTTGTGGGCTGATGCAGAAGATGCCAATTTTTTTCAACCTTCTTTGTGCATAAACGATGCCAGCAGTCATAGCAGCAGGGAGTGCTGGAGGCACCGTGATAGTGATAATGTCAAGAGACTCGATGATGATGGTACGAGCTGGAACCTGCAATAGAGGTCAGAGTTAACGAACAAGAATTCACTGCTTACAGATTCACTATCCCACTAATGTGTTACCAAGAGCAAAACCCACACATTGTTTTCCCCAGTACAGTGTGTTCTGTCTGGATTGCCCAGAAATTTAGCACAATCTTCACCCACCATCAGCAACCACAATAATCCAGTCCTAAATTATCTACACCCCATAACGTCAAATTTGCACTTTTCTCCCTGGAAATATATTACTTTAAAACATTAGTTGAATAATGCAAAATTTTTTGAGAGGAAAAAAAAAACCAAAAAACTTAACAGTTATCAGGTTATTCCTTGATTAGGATTTTTTTGCCTGCAGCATGTTTTAGATGGGCTGTATCCTATTTCTTCCAACTGTATATAAATCAGATGGTAATCTTACATATAACAAAGATAAAAATTACTAGTAATTGGGTCAAGAGAAACCAAGGTAAACTCAAATTTCTCTGTAAGATTAAAATTCTGCTTCTGTGCTGAATTTTATTCTCAGTAACCTTGTCTCATTTCACTGATACAAAATACAGCAAAAAAAATTTCACTTTAAATCAAATAGTTTCTCATCATCTGAAGTGTGATGGAAGTCATGGTCACCCCTCTTCTAAAATAAGGCAGTTCTGGACTAGAAATGAAAACATACCTCATTTAAAATGCTATTGACAATTGTGTAAAGAAACCCAAAGCCTGCCACCACCACCAGAGACAGGAGAAACAAATAGGCATCTCTGTAGAGCTTAAAATCAGTTGGCTTTGGATACAGTATGGAACGAACAAGCTGTCCTTTAGCAGTACTAAACCCTAGAAATAAAAGAGGAGTAAGTTATTAAAAATACAAACAAAAGCAAAGCTATTAAAATATATTAAAAACCTCAATAAAACCCTTAAGCTACTAATTTCATTACAACTGTTTCTCAATATCCATAACAGATGTTTTGCAATACTGTAATTAAGGTGCTTATATGTGCACATCATACTAAGGGCTTCTCTCCTATGGCAAGGACATGCAGCTGATGCAAACAAACCCCTCCTCTGCAGCAGCAGCAAATCCTCACATGGTTTGGCCTGGCAGAGCTTGTTGTACTGCATTTTGTCTCTCACAGTGCAGAGATAGTGGGTATATTTATTGTCTAATTAAGCCAGTCCTTTCAAAAAACAAAATTAAGCTATTCAGAGTCCAACATTAAATATACTTAAATGGCAGGTCTACATAAGGTCTCTTGAGAGCCAGAATGAAAAGAGTCAGAAAAAACTGCAGTGCAGAGAGTCATCTTCTGAGAAGGGCACCTCTTAATGGCATTTTGACAACTAGGAGACAATCCTTCTAAAGGTCTTACAGTTGAACAACCAACAGATAACCCAAGGTCCTCCTTGAACTTTTGCCTCGACGTTTAAAGAGGCCAACATTAATGCCCAATTTTGTGTGCCCAAAACATTTTTCATCTGCTTAGACTTCAAAGTCTATTACTATAACCTCAATGTCAATGCCAGGTCTTCTGGCATTAGTGACAGCTCCCTGACAGCTTCTCAGCCTGCAAGCTACCACGGCGAAGGCTGAGCCCTCCACCCTGACATTTGGCACACAGGATTATACCAAAACAGAGCAACTATGGCATCACTCTTGAACTGGATGAGCTCATCACAAGATGAAAAGCCACGAAGCCTCCAGGCTTTGAATTTGCTACTGCAGAACATGAACCATGGGCCTGTTCAGAGAAGTTCAGCATGTCTACATGTACTTGAGTATTTAGCAATGAATGCTTTGTAATTCAACACAGTCGTCAACAAAAAAACCAGAGCTACTTTCTATTTTTTTTTCATGGTTTTGCAGGAGGTTCTGTAGCTACACAGGATAGAGCACATCAGGGTAAAACAATAAATGAAAACCTCATGGGGTATCTTTAGAACACACTGGATATACAGATAACTTTACTGCACAATTCTGTTCTCTAAAGCAAAATAACCAGTTTTGAATTCTTTTCAATTACAAATAGCAGCCACAATAACAACTGAGTCTTAGGAGGAAAGAAATGAATACATTTTATCTGTATTTCAGCTGTAACATCAAACATGTTAAAGGCTTAACTTGAAGAGTACTGTGAGTATAGTCCCAGCAGATCAATCTTATATCCTGGTTTATGACAAGATTAGGACTACATGCCTTTGCACACATATTGAGTTCTGTTCTCCTAGATCTTTTGAAGACTAGATTTTTAAGTATTTTCAATTTTGTGGCATTTCCCTCCCTTATGTAAAGGGATTTTTATTTGTATCTCACTGTGTGAGAATTACTTCAGTTCTTACTATCAGACATTTTAGGAGCAAGAAGCTGCAAGTGCTGTGACATCCATCCTGTTCTGTGGAGAGGGAAATTCCCTCTTGCCTAAAAACTGTTCCTGTGAACCAGACAGGAGAACAGAGAATTTTGCATCACTTTGCTTCTCTCTATACAAAGCCATAGCTAGAAAACCACATTTGTCCATACATAAAACCTGAATAAAGCCCACAGAGCTGAATTCATCCTGCTTACAACAGGAGCTAACTTGGACCTGCCATGGGCAAAGAACATTCTACAAACACAATTTCTGATGTCAGGGCAGTAAGACTCAGAGCGTTGGGCGCAATGGCAATGCTCCTTGTAAGTGTTACAGACCATAGCATCACACTTCAAAACAAAAAGTACTATCCTTCCTGCAGAGCAGAAGCAAAATGCCTTCAGCAGTTCATTTCTGTTGCTGTTTGGGCTCACCTTGCTCTACATGCACACCGGCTGGGCACATGAAATTCATTTAAGAAACAAAAAAAGTTGAGATGGATATTATTAAAGGGCAGATGTGTTCAAGGGAAGGAAAATATCTATTTGAAAAAAAAGACTAATAAAATCCTCAAGAAAGATAATAAAACAAAAAATGAGAACTTTTACTGCTAAAGCAGACTAACAGAAGGTGAAACGAATACACCAGTAAGAAGCAGCTAATTAGGATGAAGTTACTTGTTGGAAAACTTGCTTTAAGCAGCAGTCTAGTCAATGCAATCCAATTTCTTCTATCTAATTCTATTGTATCTTGGACTATAGCTTGCATTCATTTATTTTGTGGCAATTTTCTTAAGATGATCTTTGTAAAGCAGAATCCCACAATTGTACTAGCGTGTGCAATTGGTTTTCATAGACTATTATTTAATGCCAGATCTGTAACATGTGAATTAGCATTTCTGTAGATAGATCAAACTCATTTTTCAGTAAATGTTATGCACTTTGAAATAACTATAGGTAAAGAAAAACATTTGGCATTGTGAATGACTCTGCTAAAATCAGCTGTTCCCCACTATCTACCCAAATCTTTTCCAAGAGGCAAATGCAGTTCAACCAACACACTAAAAAAAAAATCTCTAAAGGACATGAAAACACATTCAAATAAGTTTTAAATTGATGCTGAAGACTGATTCATGCTTGCCAACTGTTAATCTTCAGACCATCATCTAGTTTTATTATTGTTTTAAGACTTTAATCAAGCTATTTGGGGTATATTCCTTTACCCAAGCTTAGCAGTATCAGCCAGTTGACACACACCTACAAAAAGGAGTAGTACATTAACAAGGATAAACTTAGTAATCAATACCTGTTCTCACTACCAGAGCTTTGACCAACTCTCCAGTGTAGAAGCGGGTCTGAATGACATTGGTTCCACAGAACAGCGTGTGCCGCTTGTGCACTTCGGGACTGTAGATCTCATCTCCCACTGCTTTTGGATATTCTGAAGGATTTGGCAGATTAATCTTTGTGACAGGAACACTTTCACCTTAAAGGAAAGAAAGTCTCTAAGCAAGATCAGAGAAAAACAGACTTTTTTTCATTCACAACTACAAGTAGTATAATATAATCTCACTTCACCAGCACAGGCAGACTTATGGAAGTCATCTTCCTTTCAGCATGTTATTAGGAGGTCTCTCACCTATTAGCCTCAGCTCAGCAGATCCCTTACCCAAATGCTATTTAACTCTATTCCTTATAGAGCTTCTGTGCCCCTTACTTCAAATCACAGTTTGTGATGTAAAACACAGTTCATTAAAAAAAAAAAAAACAGGACAAGCTTCCTTCTCTTGCTGAAAAGCATCACCCCCATCTTTACTCAGAAGAACTAGAAGCTGAAGAAAATTATGCTCAGTTCCTTTGGTGACCGAGTGCACTCAAGCTAGGGCTACAATCAATTTTTATCAGTTGCTAGCAGTAGCAAAATGATCAAGTATATTCAGAAAAACTGAACATGATATAAGACAGAATCTCTGAACTAAAATTTTCTAAAGGTTGTCAGTTTGGACAGATTATCCTAGGAATAACAAAAAGTCCATCCCAGTCACTGGAGCTGTCCTTTAAATACATCAGATCCCTGATTTCAGTGTATGCAGGCACAACTTGAGATAATAATTTGTGGTTTTAAATACAGTAGAACATTCTACTTACTACCTTCATTTTTGGAAGAAGCTAAAAAGTTTGAGCAAAAATTTTCGAAAGAAGCAGGCTTCAGAACTCCATCTGCACTAAGAACACCAAGTTAAGAGGCAGGAAGACAAACTGTCAAGAGGAAATCTTTTTAACAAGAAACAATCACTCATTTTTGGAGTTTCTACGCAGTATTAGGTAGTTGTTACAGATAAGCAGGACACAAGTACCTAAGTACTTCAGAACATGTCTAATTGTAAGAACATACACACTTCAAACAAAATAAACATATCCACTTCTCCTAAAACATACTGCAAGTGAGCATGCACACAGGTATAAACTAATACTTTTAGCCATGCAGCACTGTGTATCAAATTTACCTGTTAGCATACTTTCATTTACAATGCAAGTACCACTGAGCAGTACTGCATCACACGGCATAATTGTCCCATTGGATGGAATCAACATGGTATCTCCAGGCACGAGATCAGTGGAAAGGACTTCTTCTATTTCTGAATATTAGAACACAAAGAAGTTTACTTGAAAATAGCCACTACCTATAAAACCTGATAAAGATCCTCACATTCAAGATCCAGGTGGTGACAAGTATGACTATTAATAAAATGAAGTACAACTTCATTTAATTAATGGCATGAGGAGATTTTAAAAAATATACAGAAAAAGCCATTGATAAACCCCAGTTCCACCACAGATTAAACTCCAGAGCACATGGATAGAAAACATCATGACAAATGAAAAGAGTCAAGCTTATACAAAAGATATTACAAATTATTAGCTACAGTGTAACTTCAGTATAAAGACAAGAGCACAACACAAATGTATGTCTTAAAAACAATAGTATGCATCACAACCTTTTGGATACCACACCTTTAATTGCTGTGGTATCCAAACGAGGGGAAGTTCAGAAATCATCTTGCAGCCCTTGTTGGGCAATAAATTGTAATGGAGACCCAACACATGCACATCTTTAAGTCAGGAAAGAAACTAGAATGACAATTACATAAGTGAAATGGTAGAGAATGAGAAAGAGCAGTAGGACAAGCACCTAATCTAGAACAATCCTGATACTCACTGAAAATACCATCTAGAAGATTAACCCTGAACACATTACACTATCTAAATTCTACTTTGAACTTCTTTTCTCATGCAATTTTGCTAAGGAATGCAAGCATTTCAAGCTGATTAAAAAAAGAACAGATGCAGACCCACTTTACACTCACACTTCATGAGCAATTTAAATTCAACTTTCCAGGCCACCTGTGAAATTTACCTTGGTTTCCTCTGCAGACAGAAACCCTTACAATGCTGTGAGCTGCTACCATGTCATGTAACATAACATATTGCTGCAAAGGGGAGAAAAGTTGATTATTCAAAAGCACAGTTTGTCTTCTTCTAAATGCACACTCTACAGTAGAAGTGATGAGATTATCTACTAACATTCTTTAACAACAAAATGCTACTCAAAAGCATTCTCTTGAACATAGCTTAGAAAACTTATGGGCAAATAAAGTTTGAATGCATCAACCTGTACAGGCTCCTATTTTAACAGCATTTTGGAAGCAAACATACACTGTCATGCAAAATCTTATAAAATCATTTGGTCATTAACATACAAAAGTAAAAGCTGCAGTAGTTGTATGAACTTGAATTAAGGCAGAAGTTGTTTGGGTTTTTTTTTGTCTCTGGTCTGAATTCAGAGATTGGAATTTAAGGATAATTACTACTTTGATTTCCATCAGCTAAGTCTACAGAGAAAACTGAATCCCAGTTTAACAATCCATATGCTTCACTGGTGCTCAGTTCTGTAGGGCTTTTTCAAACAAGGAAACAATGCAAGATCGAAACACTACTGTCAATAAAAGTTGGTACATAAATTTGTGTCTGGGTTTTAGTTAAGCACGGTAGCGTTTCTGTTATCTGAGGCCAACCTATTGATTCTTCAGTGTGGAAAGTCTGCAAAGGTCTCAAAGAAAACTATAAATCCAAATTCTTTCAGCTCAAAGACAGAAAATTCATGACAATATTCTATCTGTATAACTCTGAAAAATTCTTAAAGATTTATAGACAATTTCACAGCAAAATAAGGCAATCAGTAAAAAGCCAAAAAGATGCATCCATTTTCTTTGAACTTACCTTTCTAATGGTGTAGAGTGAGCTAACAATGGATATTACAGACATAATCACAATTGCTAATGCATAGTAGTGATACTCATCAGTGATCCACAATATCACACTGAACAACTGGAAAATGTAAAAAGGGTTGAGAACCTAGAAGAGTGACAGAATATTCAAGTTACACCAACAGGTCCCATAGGTTCTCCATCAGAACAAAGCTGAAATGATCCTCCTCCAGGGAGAAGACAATTCCAGCTCTTTATACATAATTTTTGTTTGATTTTCCAAAATTATCCTTTTTTTCACTACCTCCTCAGTGCCTCAAAAGCACAGTTCTCACTCAAAAAATACACAAACACAGACTTTGAAGACTGCATGCATTTTCCTCTACACCTCAAAACAAGGTAATGGGAATATCTGATGCACCTTAAGTTATAATTCTTAAACCAATTTGGATGTTATTTTCTATTTATTCTTAATAAATGCCCTGATACCTCAAGTTCTTTCTCCTTTAGATCAGGTTAGAGAGTTTCTTTGTTCAAAAGTTCTACTGTGCATTATTATAGCAGAAGATAATAACCAGTTATTCAAATCCACCTGATACAAGGAAAATGGAACAAATCCAACAACACTACATTTGATCTGCTGCATATGTTGTAATATATAATCCCTGGCCTCCTCATGGAGACCGTAAGTCATTTTATGTTTTAAATTCAATACAAAAAATACATAAGATGCTGACCCTTTCAAAGAATTATGACATGTTTTCTAATGTCCTTACTAAGGCAGCAAGCTGTGAACTCTGGAGAGCTTATAGCTGAGGCCTCTTTGATCTTTAGCTCCAAGGAGACCTGGAGAGCTCAAAAAAATTGTCCATATGATTTTGTTTTACAATGTGGGGCTCTAGGGGAAGGTTTCCAACAGTCAATAGTCATTGCACTTGAAACAACTTTCAATGATATATATTTTTCCTTTAATTTGTTAAAGAAAATATTTTACCTCCTTAACCAGAAGCTTAAAAATGGAAGGCACTTTCACAGCTATTTCATTTACTCCATAGAATGCTTTTCTGCATTAAAAAAGAAAAATACAAAAAAAAAGTTAAAATTCTCTTAGGAGTCTTATTGATGTCAAAGTAATTCCATTTATCTGATAAAGTATAACATGTCCCTAAATCTGTGTCTCTCTTCTTATTTATCATAGTTTCAAAAAGTGCTTTTCAGAAAACATTTACCTAGTGAGATGTTCCAATACAAAGATAAGTATTTTATACTTCAATTTAAACTGTACCTTACTTTTTAGATTCTTTCATAACAAGATTTCTCTGTAAACTGTGTATAAGCCCAATGTTATTAAATATGTCATTCTGAAATCCAGTATGTGATTCTCATTAGCTTAAGCTTAAACCAGTGTTAACTCTTACCCTGCAGTAAGACAATGTTTTCAAGGTCCTGTATCTTAGTTCTATTCTTAGAACAAAGAAAGGCAAATCGTGAAAGAGGGAGCAAGAAACCAAGCTCTGATGGGATCAGAGCTGATTAAATGACAGTGACACAAAAAAGCCCTTAAAATGATCTGAGGGGAAAGGCTTTATTTTAGAAAAGGACACAAATTGCCAGAAGATGAATTGATAAGCAAGCAGATGCTCCCATATTTTAACCCGTATGAAGGTCTCATTTTCAAAAAAATCAGACACTGATCACTCAATTGTCTTCTGGGCTTTTTAACACTCTGAGCACAGGTAAAGAAACATCAACAATTCTTCCCTCAAATACTACTGCAATATTACCTGTAATCATGCATTCCCTTTGTCAGTCCTGTGCTGTGTTCGTTATGAATTGCAGAGCAGAAGGTAGATTCATCTAGACCTCTAAACAAAGGAAAAGTCAATGAGTTATTTAAGAAACCTGATATTTAAAATTAAGTCTTCAGTGTCTCAAAAGAGCTAGGTCTTTGCCAAAAGGTATACAGCATTTTATAAAACAACAAAATCTATAGACTAATGTGTTCTTAGCTGGTTTTGTCACAACTGCAGGTACCAGTGACACAGTAAAAGCAGTCTTCTTGTTAACATATCTTACTCTGTAGGACAGTCATACCTATTCCAATCAAAATGCAGACACTTAAAAAATGAAGTAGAATACCAGGATAACTAATATTCAAAGACTTCTAAAAAACGAGCAAGTTTTATAAAACATTATATGAAATCAATGTGGATTAACATTTCTTCAAATTATCTTTGTTTGACTCTAAGTAGCAATGGAAGTTTTTCAGAAATAATTATTAATAAATTTATTAAATAAATCTATACCACAGCTACTTTACAGCATCTTACTATCACAGTGTTATCCATGACTAGGAAAAATGCATCCTACATTTTCAGTTCTTTTCTATCACCAGAAGATTCATTTCACAGGACTTCTCCACATGCTGTGAAAGTTAATGCTGTGCTTTAGGAAATCTACAGATATGCAGAAACACCTAAAACATCGTTATGTTTACAGCTATGGGATTGTGTTAACTATCAAACTCAGTAAATCAGATGTATGCTGCCCAATATCCAGGCATTTTCTCGTGGACATACTTTGGATGCACAGGAAAATATCATCACCTTCCAAAAGGCTTTCACAGACATCATGACAAAACCAGCGTTATTCCACACTAATGATTTTTATATTGGATATCTATTAAGTTATCTGTCAAAAAGGATTCAGAGTTGTCCCAGCAGAAAAAAACAAAAAACACAACTCTTTATTATGCATATTTCATAACAATTACTTCCATTCTCTAGAGCACAGGGAAAGCTTTAAATATCCTCACTACTGCAACGTCTAGGATCACATTTCTACCAACTGCTTGTACAAGAACAGAAGATGAAAGAAGAGGTGTTAACCTGGCCCTAGGTTTACCAGGTTTCTCTAAACATTTTTAAGTTCAAGGATTTTAAAAATACTATTTTAAATTAAACAATACACAAAACTCTGTTAATAGCTATGTCTTTCCTCCCACTCTACCATGAACAACTTTTCTTTCCCTGTAGGAAAAGAAATATAACAGTGGATTTAAGGAGGGTCCCTAAATTTACATGCTCTGTATGTAAATATGCATACCTATGTGTGCAATGTCCATGCAAAGACAGAGCTCCTAGCACGATGTTCTCTGCTTTTTACACTACTCCTATAGACTGAATTCCCAGGTCATTAAAAAAAAAAAAAAAATCCCTGTGTGCAGAGTTTATTATATAAAGCACTCATCAACCCACTCAGATATTCAGCTGACAGTAGTTAAAACAAAACAGACATCCAAGGTCAGAGTTGCATCCTCTTTGGCTATGTGACCAAGTCTGACTTAGTCCAAGAACAATTACACTTGCATTTCCTCTGTTTAAAACAGTGATCTTAATATTATGGTAATATAAAAAAGAACAATGATATGAAACTCAAGCTCTCATAACTGAATTAGTTGTTCAAGAAATCTTGATTTGCCCCCCTTTTGTGCTAAGCCTTTCATGATGTGATCAAACTGTTCTGTCTCTGAGTACTTGCGTACGCAGCAGCCCAAAGTGAATGCTCTTCATGATGCAGTGTTGTGCTTAGATCACAACTACAAACATGCTGCCTGCTTTAAGGGTTTTACTATAAAGACCTCTGTCTCACAGACTGTCTCTTTATAAATATTAACTAAATTCTCTACCATGTTATTAGGTAATATCAATTTTTGGTTTATACATATAAACTGAAGAGCAGAATTCTTAAGAAGACCTATCTTAGAGAAGGACAAATTTTTCAAGACTTCATTTCAGAGTATTTATCATTCACAAGCTCAGATATTATTTTGCACATGGTATCTAGTACTTCACTACATGACCATACACTTTAGAGGAAAGTTTTAACAAACTGTCATTTTTATCTGACCTTGCGGAAAAGTGACTTAGTGCTCTAACAGTATCCAGTGTGTCTCAGATCCACTTCTTTCTCCTCTTTATTATTCAGTAGCTAAATAATCATGTTCAGCTCAGCTACTGTACCTGACTAAACAAGTGGCGAGGCTCAGTCGTGGCTAATACATCAAACAAATGAAAGTTTGGCTTATCAGCAAGAATGTGATTGAATAAATGTTCACATAACTTCACAGGCATATCTGAGATTTTTCCAGGGCTTATAAATTGGCTGAGTTATCACAAGAACATCAAAAGGCACAGTCAAATAGCCACAAATGCCAAGTTTCAAGTCACTGCTTTAATGCTAAGGAACAACATTTTTTTCTAAACACATGGAGTCATATGATTTTTTTCCAATACCTGTTCTTAACACACAAGTACAGTTTCTTAATCTCATCTGTGGGAACTATTCCCTTTGAACAGTTTAAATTAGGAGCACTATAGGCATGAAAACAGGAGCCTGCAATGCAAAATGATGAGTGTCACTACCTGCACAACTGTATTTCATGGGAGGCTTAACTCAAAAAATGCATACAAAGCTTTTAATTACTTACTCCTGAGAACTGAGACGTTTCCACCCCCCCAGATGAGGACTGCTTAGTTTTGTAATTGCTTGTTTTACAGTCATTTCTTAAAGTTGTTTTCATTGCTGATAACTTTCCATATTATTTGTACACACTTTTTTGGGAAAAAACCCATCTCTACATGATGTTCAATGCAGTGAACACTGATTTAAGTTTAAAATAGATTTTATTTGTGACCTGAATTTATTGTTTTAATAGGCAGTTGCCAAAAATGGAGAAGCCTGTGCTCATTTAACTTGTGGCACTCTGAGAAGGCCTTATCACAGAAAGAAAAACTTTCTTCTTCAACCCTAACATCATGCAACAGTGTTGCTGGATAAAAGAAAATACAGTGCATCACAAGCTAGTGCTGCCCACTAAAAAGACATTTTTTATCAGTGCAATAGACCTGTTTTTGTTACTAAAGAGTAACAAAAGATGGATCAGATCCAGCTCAACTGCACTAAAACATAGAAATAGACCTACAAAAAGGTATTTGGTGAATTCCCCTTCTTCCTATATACTCCTTTTGGGTCTAGCTCAGCAACACAAAAAACTTAAGTTTTCATAAGCAAAGTTTTTGAGTGTTTATAGAAGTACTACTGTCTAAGAACGGGTGCTCTGATTCTCAAGTAACACCCCAAGAACAGGTAAAAAAGCCTGCAGACGCATGCAGCCTGCCACCCTACACAAATCACACTTGATAAAGGCAGCTTAAACAAACACCTTCCTTCCAAATTCGCACAGAGTTAAAATCTCCCTGCCCTCACTATCGTTCAAACAAAGACTCAATGAGCTAAAACAGCTGGTCTGAAAATAACACTGATTTTCAGCATGTTCTTAGGCATGCTATTTTATTTTTTTAAAATGCAGTTTGAGGCACAACATGTAAGAAAAAAGTATTCTTACCGTACAACATCAAAACTTTGAACTGAATCATTCCAAAAATACTTCACACTGTGATGCGTGAAGTAACGAATCTGTAAGGGCAACAAAACATAGATGTCAAACTGGTACCACTTAACACCTCTCTTCTGACTGACTTTATTCTGAGAGGCGACAGAAACTGAATTTAGAAAAGCTTCAGTGAAAAATGAATACTTTTCTTTCAACATTAATCTTTCAAGCTTTCCACAATTTCCAGTAACAGGTTATTGAGGAGATTTCTGTTCCGCTCAAGAATGAGTTAGCCTTTCAACAAAAGTAGCAGCTCACATGTGTGTTTATTCTCAACAGTACTTGAGAACTAGCCAGCATAGTATTGCAAGTTTACTTACAGGCAAATGTTTTCTCGAATCGTTTTTATTCTCTTCTGCAGCAGATTCAGAGAAATGAACAGCATGGCCATTTGAAACCTTGTGCACGATAGGGGTAGGATTCTGTAAAGGATTGGCTCCCAAGGAAGGCATAATGCGAACCTTTGCACAAAACCATATCTTGAATTCATCCTTAAAAAGAGAGGGAAAATGAGTTAGCTGAAAGAGCATTTAAACAGCATTTTACTACAACAGCTGTAGCAAAATCACAGCTCATAGATTAGCAGAGCCCATACAGAATTACAGAATATATCTCCATGTTAGCATCAGCTACCTTAACAATAATTTTCTTTCCACAATTCTAAAAGCATATTTTTGCACTTGGGTCAGCAGTTACACCTTACTTCAACAAATGTATCTTTGCTGAACAAGGGAGGGGAAACCATGTTTCAGCTTATAGGAACAAGGTATTTGTTCTGTGGCTGTTGATGACAACAGCATTCATGTATTCGATTCCTAAAACTGAAAGACAGACTACTCGCTATGCCCACTGCAATCAGCTGTCAGTCTTCCCAGAGAGGCACAAAGCTACACACAGGAGCACCATTCTGCACTGCTGTAAAACACAATAATGTCTACACAGCAAGGCAAGGATTGGTGTACTCTAGCAAGCAGAAGGAACTGCAGACAGGGAGAAGCACATCCCCTGCACACTTACAGTCGTCCTCAGCAGAACCACCTCACAGTCCTTCAGCGTAGTCCTTTTGCACGTTGCTTTCACACGCCACTGGGGCATCCAGTAGAGGAGGAGGAGAAGAAAGCCACCAGAACAGATCACTCCTACAGTAACTAGCACCAACTTCCAGCGACACAGATCATAGCCATAGATCTCCTGCACGGCAGTAAAACAAGTAATGATGACTCTCTTCATTACTGTGGCTGGGATGCCAACATTAATTTTTCATAATGTGGAGTATTTAAAGCAAATCAAATTTCAAAGCCATTTCCTCTTTTTTCTTTTCTGGGGGAAGGAAACATTTGGAATACTTAATATATGGTGGAGTGGAAGCAAAAAGGAAAACTGTTTTGCTTAGTCAGAAATATAAACATCAGTAAAAGCCAGACAGAGGCAGATCATCCACACTGTGTAAAACATTTCACTGCAAGACTGTCTCCTCTCTGCACTGCTCCCTAAGGATTGAGGTTGCAACACAACCTGCCTTAACTCTCAGTGAACAACAACATTTTTGACCATGACACAGCACAAGTCAGCTGAACATTTAAGAGCAAAAGCTCTTAATTCTAGTAGAGAATTTTGCTTAATTTGCCTGCCATTTAACAAGAAATGCTACTTTACAGATTCCAAGCCACACTCAAAGGTTCTGTAACTTGCACCACTTAGAAAAATCCTTCTCCCATGAAAAAAACCTCAAGTATTCAGTGTGCAAGCACTAAGTCAACTTGATGACAGCCAGGAACAGAAAAAAATTTAGTGGTTTACTGGACACCGTGTTACATTCCTGAGTTTCACATTACATCATTAGATTATATTTCCTGCTGTAAAAGGGTAATGAAGTTTCCCATTGAGTCCCACCCATTGTTCATATTGACATGAACTTCTTGGATTTTTTTTTTTTACTTTTCATTAAACAGTGTTGGAAATTGTTTAAACTCCTTTCCTAAGGAAAGGCTTTTCAAAAGTTTGGTTTGCCACCTTCTCTGATGACAAAAAGCAGAAATAAAGCCCATTCTCTCTTATCCCAAAAACACTCTTCAGCAACAAAAATGGGAGAGTGAAAGATGCTGAGAGAAGTTAATGCTTCTTTTTAGGAGAAAATAAAATTATTTCCTCAAAAAAATATTCATTTCAGTGATCAGGCCATAAGTATCTCCTGTTCTAAGATGCATTTGCTTACTTTCTGTATTAGAGCTGTCTAGTGAAGAACTACTTTTCCTAGCAGTGTGGACAAGGACAGAACAAGAACTTCAGTTCACAGAAATCTACCATTTTTGGAAACAAAAATCCCTATATATACCAAATGCACTAGAAAAATCCCTATGAACCCCAAGTGGGCTAGAAATTGAAAGATTAGCTGCTAGTACTTTCCTGTCAAAGCCTACTGCTTTGAATCACATTATGAAGCATTAACCTGTTTTAAAATAAAAAAAAATTTCCAGGATTTGGAGGGAAGACACCCCAACTAACCAAAGAACAACAAAATAATGGTGATAATAAAAAAAAAAACAAAACACAACTCACTTTGTTTCCATTTTCACGTGTAAAAGTAGAAATGTTAAGCACCAAAATGTGTTATCTACTGGACTACTGACCTTAACAAAAACCTTTCCTATCCCAAGACTAATTCCTTAATACCAAAAAATATTGCCGAGGATAATCTTATAAAATCGCTAGATTGATTTAAACTGAGACAATCCACTTCCCAATGTAATATGCCCCTTTTAAGCAGAAAACCCTGCAAAATGTGTTTCTTTCATTGAATAAAAAAAGATTAACAGAATTCATTACCATCTCATCTTCCTCTGCTTTATTGACATATTTCTTTTCTTCTTTCTCCATGTTTAGTATGATATGGAACTTCTCAACTTGAGATATGGAAGACCTTCAGTAAGACAAGAATTAAAAATGGAAGCAACATTACTGATTTTACATCTAAGTTTTAGGTTGTTTCAAGTTACTTTTGGTAAGTGCATATATCAAACACAACACTGACAAAATATTAATATTTATCTTCAATTTGCACTGGTACTAGTTTCTAGAAGTAACTATCCAAGGAGGTCTATAAAGCTTTATGATTGGACATTAGATGAATACAAGTGAAATATTGCAGAAACATCACGCTTTAAAAGAGGAGGAAGAAGCTTGTACCAATTTAACTTGGCTACATTCTACATGCAGCAAGCAGTTTTTGTTACGTTCTACAAGCTTCATGATGGAAATGTAAATTAATCCTGTTTAAAAAAAAAAACCAGCTTAAAAGTAGGTTAATATTACACATTTGTATCACTCTATATGTAATAGATCAAATCAGATGCTTTCAGAAGTCAGGCTATCCTTCAAGAGGAAAGGCACAGTACCCCTGAGATCTACACTTCTCATCTGAGCAGAATAAATACTTGCTCAAAAACATTTAGTCTCCAGTTCATTATTTCTAAATCAAGACATGCTTTTTGGTCAGTCTTTCCCCTTCTTTCCAATTCCCCTACTATTCAATTTGCACCAAAATCTCTCACAGTTGCTGATCTTGAGGTGCTTTGAGGATAGATTATGATCACAATTTTCATGAATAAGAAAAGGCATGGAAAAAATAAGGCACTGTCTATGAGATGAATGTAGTGCACACAGATCCCTACTCCAAAAGAGGAGAGCTACAAACAAAGGCTAAATACAGTGAGGCTTATCAGAATTTTCCTCATCACATAAGCAAGAAAAATCGAAAGTACCATGTCAAAAATCCAAATTTTTGAAATTAAAACTGCATCTAACCTTCATTTGGGCACCCCTGTACATGTTAATTGTATACAATTTATAATTAATGCACAGGAACAAACAACTACCACAATTAAAATCACTAAATAGCCAGTGCTCACCTACCAAGGCAAAGATTAACTACAATTCTCTGCACTGACATGGTACAGCCTTCAATTTTTATTTACTGCACATACATAAATCTCTCAGAAGACAACACTTACTACCACAGCTTATAACCAGTCCTCAACTATTAAGTCACAGCACAAGCAGCTACTCTAATTGTCCTTTTTCAGGCTGTTATTAGTATTAGGTAGCACAATAAGTACAATCATTACCAACTTCTCTGTCATTAACTCCCCAACATTTTCACAAACCAAATCACCAGACTACAAGTCAGATCCTCTCAAAGCCAGCCCTGGATCCATGCACTCACATTCACCAGCACTGCCAGCTTCAAAGGGTCCCTCCTCCCATCTCCTGCAGCTTATCTACAGCATCACATCCACACGTGTTTTCTGCCACCTACCACCTCCTTCCCACTTAACCCAATGAATGAAGCAGGAATCTAACAGGAAAGGTTTCTTTTGCTGCTCAAAACTGGATCTCCTCAGAAATCTATTCCCACTGCTGAATAAGGTCCTAGTAGAAGAAACACACAGTCAAAGGAGAGAACTGCATCACAGCACAAAGCTGAGTCTCAGGTGAGAAGAAGCTCAGTACTTCATCAATTGAGTGCTTGATACAGTCGGCATTTTGTTCTGAATGGAAGGAAGCTAACTTGGCAACAACTGCCTCTTTTGATTGGAACATCAGCTCACACTTCCCTTGCCTTGTTAAGGTGAAAGTTTTCTATTGCTACACTATAATTTTACTGCAGATTTATTTGGATATTAAGCCACACAAGTCATTAAAGTTCTAAACCACACTTTCATCTAAACTGCCACTTTTCTTAACTAAGGAGCTTTCTATCCTGGGAAAGATATAGATAATACATAGAACCAGTTAAAAATCTGTCCTAAATCTACACAGGACTGCTAAGAAAGCTCCTGAGGACAATCTTTGAATTAACTACATCAAACAACTTTATGTATACCATACAAATCACATTTTCAATCAAGGAGTCATGCAGCCAGAAAATGTTCTGTGTATTTACAGAATTATACTCCTAACAGAGTTCACAGGTCCAGGAAAGAATTATTAGGTTAATCATACTTGAGCTAGTCTGCTCTTAAACAAGCACACACTTCCCCACTATGATGTACAGTAACATCAAAAAGGGTCCTGCAGGCAACACTCCAACCTTGATGGACATATCAAGTAGGAACTTGATACAGGAAAGCACCAGACAGAAAAATAAATGCAAATAGCTTCCAGATCAATGGATCTCAACTGAGATTTCCATTTGGCCAATGTGTCAGCACAGGGACCTTATGGAACACCATGGCAGTATGAGAGAGAAGTGCCATTGCCTTCATTTAGGCAATGGGAATGAACATCAAGTTGTGGGTCTGAAGAAGTATGAAAGGAAATCTCAGCACTAGCAATAATTCCTGTGATTCAGTAAGCTCTTTGAACAGCTGGGTAGAATCAGACAGGGAATACATGAGGAGAATTAGGAGGCTATTTCTGACTCACATCATTAGCTCCATCTGCATTATTTTATACAGACTCATTTACTGAACAACCTTCAACTAACACACGTTCTCAACATGGCACATACTGCTGGTAATTTTCCATATTAAACTCCAATTCAAATCTCTAAATTTAAAAAGCATTATAGAAATATTTTCTTCTTTGATGGGTTATGAAAATTATTCCTATTCCACAACAAAGAACCGCACTCTCCCTTCAATCATATCCCTCCTGGCACACCATCAGCCCAAGCATGTCACCATGAGTTCAAATGGGTAAGTTCTTTGGTTTGTCTCCCACTGCCCTGCTGAAAGCTGGGGTTGAACACCACCATATGGACTCCCCAGGGCTGCCTTCTTGGGTGACTTCAGGCTGCTGGGTCAGACTGAAAAAACCTTACCAGTCTAGAAGAGACCTGAGCAATCTGCATTTGAGTTTTACTTCTTTCCTTCTATAGATGATGGGGAATTAAACATTTCACTAATTTAAACCTTTAATTAAAGATTTAAATATAAACCTTGGTCTTTTCAGACCAAGTGAGAGAGTATGACATTTTACTAGTACTCGAAGTGAGGTGGAAATCCACTTGCAGTAAGCAATATGAACACAGGAATATCCAAATATAATGTGCCTCTGATGCACATCACAGGCTGCCACTCAGACTCTTTCTAGCCCTGGAGTGAATAGCCAGAGAAATCCTCTGCCCCTTTAACAAATTGAAAATAGCAACCTTTTAAAGAAAGAAGACTTACAACCAATGGAAATGCTGAAAGTTACTATCAGTCAACTCATAATTTTTACTTATTGAGTTGCTATTGTATAGCTAAGCATATTCTAGAGTCAAAGCAGTAGGAAATATCAAAAAGGTCTGCAAAAGAAAAGGCGGTTTGCCACTTAGTTTAAGAGAATGAAATCTCTTGCAACATTTTGTAACAATGTAGGCATAAATTTAACAAATGGTCTAGAGATCAGCTGAACAGTGAAAGGTAAGTACTTCTAGGAGCATACATTTGAGTCACAAGCTTAAACAGTAAATCTGCAACTCTGCAAAACACAGTATATAAAAATTAAGTTGAACAGCATTCCAATTTGTTACTGTCCTGAAGAGTGTGCAGCTGTGAGCAGGACAGCACCTGCAGCTTCAGTCTTAAGCTGATACTATTTTGGAGCTAAAATAAATCGCAAGTTGGATCACTGAAGAAATTACAGCAGTGTACAGAGCTTATAACTATATGCATATCTCACAATGAAGAAAATGCTGCATTTTTTGTCAATTACTACACCACTCCATATTTGTTCATATATCCTGACTAAACAACTAGGATACCAAGCAACTGTACTAAAATATTTTTAAGTAAAAAACATTTGTAGCAACAGTATACCAGGTGCAAGTCATGGCATATTTATTAAGGAAATTGTTCTAAAAGCACCAGAGCAAGTCTCCATCAGTACACCTGAAAATTTCTGCAAATCACACTTTCAAAGGACTACTGGCTTACCTCAAGTCAGTTTTCTAACAGCTGGCATAATTAGTAAACTATTTCAGTGCAAGTTTTACTCTTAAGAGTTTGACTTTTGAGGTGGGAAGCAAAGACAATCTTCCCTCTGTTGCCCTCAACATTTGTCCCAATTCCACAACACACACGTTGTTGCCATCTGTTTATTCTTCCAGTTTTTCAATATAAATGGAAGTTTCATAGCTTCAAGAGAAAATCTTTAATGTCTGGACAAATTACAGTTACAAAAGAAGAAACTTCTGATATCTCCTTCAACCACTAGGTAATTTAAACTGATTTCTCAGATTAAAATATAATTTTAAAGCTGAAGACTTTAATAAAATCCATGTATGGATACATATAAAAAATTATCAAGTTACTAATTTTGCTTATGCTCTTATCATCTGTCTACTTAAAATACATGAGTAAACTTCCACATTTGTATCTTAAACTCTTCCTACTTTATTCTTTTCAGATTTTTGTAAAATTAGTGATAACTAATAGTTACTCTTACCAACGAGCAGTCCAGCAGCTGTCCTCTGCACTTGCTTTTGTTACCATGAGTTAGGAGGCAGTTCTTAATAACGGAGACCCTATCTACAAGGGAAGTCCTGACAAATGAACTATTTTGTCTAAAATCTAAAAAAAGTCTCCAAGGGCTTTTCAAACTGTTATCAAAAGATTAACATATCAAAGAAAATTTGGCACTGCTTGGAATGCTTTTTTTTTTTCCCTCTTCCCTCCAGTGTGGCCGAACAATTGCAAGACTGTGGCCGGGCTGGCGCGGAGGCTGCGCTTCCAGGCATCAGCCGCCCGGTCCAGCTCCTTCTATTCAAACAACAAATGCCTCCCCAGGAGCCTGCAGACACTCGGAGGACTGTGCACAAGCCCTGATACTATCTGCCCAGCTAAAAGCATCTATGCTTCTGACCAAGCCCTTCCTTGTATTTACAGCGCTTGTGAGTGAAGACAACAACATTCATTTTGAGGAGCTAAAGGCAGCAGGTCAGAAATGCACACATTTCTCACTCTCAGCATTTTGCAGTTTATCACAGAGCATAATGAAGCAGTCACACACACCAGATCAGAGGACCTTTAGAGACTGAGTGCTACAAAGCTAAGAAAGTGAACTTTGTCATTACCTGAACATCACAGAAGCAAGATACTTTTCTGTACAAAGCAAGGCTCAACCAGCTCTGCTTTGGTAAGAACACAAAAGGCAAACCAAGAAACGTAGCAAGGCAGACAGAAAAATCAAGAGACAAATAAGACAGGCCAAACTTCAAATTCACCTCTGTGCAAAGATTAATACAAGTAAAACTTCCTCAGCACCCTAGGTAATTACTCTCAATAAATAAATCAAACAAAATAAACTAATACAGGAAGAAAATTAAGAACAAAAAAAATCTGACTGACCTGTCTAGAAAACAATCAAATACGATTCCTATTCCTGACATCTGAGCTATTGTCCTAGCAAGTGACTCGCCTGGGTCCAAACAGGCTACTAAAGGGCTAAAAGTCCTCTTTCAGAACTTACTTACAACAATTACATCCTTCACTAAGAGCCACCTTACAGCTCTGTTATTAAAAATTAAGTTTCTAAATAGTTCAATGTCATGAAAAGCTTTTCATATTTCTGAATAAAAGACACCTTGAAAGTCATCATCTTCGACTGTATTCCAACTAGCTGCCAAAACACAGAAAAAAAATGGGGGTATTTTGCAACTTGAAAGCCAAACATTACTTAGTCACTCAGAAATTCAAAATTTCTGCACTTTAGAGCCATACTTTCAACAATTTACCCCAGGAAGAAATCAACCCTACATGGGAACAGACCTTACAAAGGCAACGCTTACCACTAGGGCTTATTCTTGTTACAGTACCATGAGATTCCCACACACTGAGATCAGTTACTGATTTCCATTTCTTCCAAACATTATTGTGAAAGATTTTGGGATTCATGCAATTGGCCTAAAATGGAGGTAAAAGAATTGCTACACATACACAAAACACCAGCTAATGCTTAATCTCTGCCATATCAGCAGTAATGAAATTAAAACTGAAGAAATCCTCAAACTGGAAGAGCCATAACAGGCCAAGAAGAGGAATGAAGGTATCTTCTAAGAAAATATTCCATCTGAAAATACATCCAACTTCTTAGGAAAGATGAAAATTCAGCCTGGGCAACAGCTGACCATTAGCAGAAAAGGATGGCAGTTCATTTTCCTTGACGCAAGGAGATAAACATTTTCCTTGATACAAGGCTAAGAAAATGTAAGGATCGGGAAAAAAAAAAGATTATAAAATACTTATAAGCACATTCTTCTCAAAACATATTTCATAATATGCTGCACATGCTAAAAATCAATCACCAAAAAAGCAAATTCAGACACAACATTTCCAGCTTGCAAGGGATGGAATCAAAATTTCTGCCCACAGTGTCTAGGACATAAGTCCTGTATTTACTTCCCAGTCTTTCTCTTTTACCTAAGATATCCTACTTTAGCATCTATAAAAATAATGTATTATTTCCTAAAATTTTTCCACTGGCAGCTTTTGAAACAGGACAGGTAGAATCTGCAGCCACTGAGAATGAAAGGACCGTTTTAATACACTTGCAATTAAAAATATTGAAATATATTCAAACGGCTATAATAAAGTCCTGCTAAAATGCACCTTATGACACCTTGTCACCAAACAGTCTGTAATTAGGATTCATCGTTAGTCTCTGTACTTCCTTTAAGGAAAGGGTTTGAGTTGTTCTTTTTGGATTCTCAGTCTCCAAGGAGCTTCCATACACTGGTATGCCTGCACTCTACGTTTTTGCTTCTCTGATTCTGCTTCACTGTTGCAGGTACCCAGGACCAGAGCTATGGTGTGTGCCAGATGGATTCTGCTACACCCTGGACTTGGAAGGATCCATGTCTGAGCAGCAGCACAATGTCAGAGACGTCTCACACCACCTGGCAAGCCTGACACCACATGAGAGAGCCTCTCTGCCTGTCCCCAAAACATAAAACCCATGTCATGCAAAGACCACCCTGAAACTCAAACAGGTCCCTTTACAGGTGATACATGACTTAGCCAAAGGCCTGGGGCTATCACACTTTTGTGACTATAAAAACCAAAAGGTTATGCCTTTTACTTCAATATGCATTACTATGACCTTACATATGTAATGCACTTGTAAAGCTTTCAGTATTATTTGAACATATCTGTATTTTGACAAGCATGTGGTTTACAAACACAAGAGATGTTCTACTTGAGAGGCAGCCTTACCCTAAAAAATGCACCTTACAGAAATGGGAGCTGATGCAGTTTACAGTAACTTGCAGCTGAACCCTTAAATACTAACTTATCCACATAATGTACAACAGATGCTCGGGTAAGACATGTAAACTAAAATAACTATGGCAGATCAAAAATTCTTCAACTGCATTTTGAAAGGAGCTAAGGTTATAATTTGTACTACAAACAAAGCTTAACACTTTAGTCAACTAACCAAGCTCTAACAATAAGAATGACATAATAGTTTAATGAATACATGGAAATTTTACAAGTACACGAGCTAAATTTTAACAAAGCCCTCCACTCAATACCTATTTTATCACTTCCCATCTTAGGCTTTCTGTTATAATACAAGCTTTTGTTTCTGTGTTTAGGCTTAAGGAAGACCATTGTATCCAACAATCACCAAACCAAAATTGTATTTACATTTGTAGAGTGTATTCTTTGTAAAGTATACTTTTTGCAGGCTGTAAGAGCAATTGCAATGTTTATAGTAGAGTACAGCCTACATTATGGGAAGATAATTCTACATCTAACAATAAACTCAGTATGTCAATTCATCATGATAACAAAGTACTATAGCCAATACTACACTCAAAAGTTACTTTCTAACCAGTCTTCAGATCATTATTTTCAGACCACTTAGAAATTTGTTATTAATATAGCAGCAATGAAGAAGTTGAAGATATGCTGGAAGAGAATTTAGGAAAGCTGTTGGTCATCTCAAGGACAATTAGTCAAGCATTTTACCACCTAACCTTCCCAGCATCTCATTTATCTTACTTCAAGCAGCAGCCATTCACATTAATGAAAATTTTAAACTGGAAACCAAGCACCAAAAATCACAATCACCCAAAGCTTCTTCCTACTCTCAGGCTCACAGAAACCAAGTCTTTACCCATTTCCTTTCAGATTTCTGGATCTCTTACCTAACTGTCAAGAGGGAAAGAAGACCTGTCCCACAGTCAGGGAATTCAACAAAGCATACATTTATTTTGGATGCTTATTAGTTCTTTTGTCTCTTGGAAGAGTATATCAGACATTTGGGTTAGAATTCAGGACTATGTTTTGTTTGTTCTTGGAAGAGAAAGTTAAACTGTTCCAAATATCTTGTGTAAGGCATGGCGCCATTACACCCAGCATGAGTTCTCAATAGCTGAGCACTGAGGGTGTTTCCAAAGAAATGTTTCTTTCTCACATGAGGTGTGAACCTCACTCAGCCCTTCTATGTGATGAAATAACCAAGACTATTCTGGTTAGATAATGGGGATGGCAAAGATGCTCCATCCCAGCACCAAGAGACCCGCAGCCATTCTAGTGGAGAACTGGGAGTCTGAAGACCCAGACCCAGCAACAATGGGTCCTTTCAAGGAAGCATTTCCCCTTAGGGGCTGTGCCAAGAGCCCAACCTTTCCTGTGTGGCTGCCGCCTTATTGTGCAAAGTAGAGTATCTGCTTCCTGGGATATATTTGCTTTTGTAGTATGGATGCTCAATAAAAGGAGGCAATGACTTTTTTTCCTCTTCCTCTTAAATTCTTGGAAAATATTTTTGAGGTTAACATAAGAACATTTGAATCAAATTTCTCTTCGTCTGCAAGGAGATCATCAAGCACAACTAGACTAATCATAAGAGATGAACTTTCCTCTAAAGTTTAGACATTTAACTTTTGTTTCCTCAGAAGCACATATAGTAGCATACAGCTATGACGACAGCAGTCACACTCATCGTAAGCAAGCAATTGGTTTTCACATCTTCCTTTCCCATCCTAATTATGACTTAGTACCTTTCACTGCTTGCAGCAAAGCCTTCTCAGACAAACCAGCAGTACTTCTTCAGTTTCCTGAAGTCAAAATGCAAAACTTAGATATTCCAAAGTTCAACTATGTAACTGCTAAAAGTACACAAGAGTATATTCCAGAATAAGATTGTACTAATTGTAACCAATTTCTAAAAATGTATTCTCTGTAAGAAAATTTATACATTAAACCAGGGGGTTCTACTGTTTACTGAAAGCACAATTTTTTAAAATAGTCATAATAAATTGAGACAAAGTCTGAAGTATGTGGCACATTCACTTAACTTAGATCAGAAACACATCAAGGAAAAAGCTCTTGTGTGCAAACAACTTGTCAATAGAAATACTGTGCATTACAGAAACTGTTAAAACTCTATCATATAACAACACTAAATAGTAACGTTAAAAGACTGTATAAAATAATTAAATTTAAGATGTCACATATGACAATTTATTTGTTTTCATCTCAAACTACAGTAACTGAAAAATTAACAGAAAAGTCTGCAAACAAGTTCCATTCCAAGATTGAACTGCTGTACAGGACAATTTTTTATGCACAGGAATTTATAGAACCTGACAGCTTAACTCTTGAAAATGATTAATTTACACTCAGAACTACCATATGAGGCAAGACGAAAAAATTAAGGGGGAAAAGTTGCACTCTCTGTTTCCATGAAAAGAAGTTTGACAAAGACAAGAAGAGAACAGACATATAGGACTGTAACATTTAACTCCATGCCTCCATGCCTGTAATGTAAACCTTGGCCTACATCCATCTAGCTACTATGTCCCAGTCATTCAGAACAATCCTACAAACCCAGAAGAGCTTCAGAGATTTAGTAAACAGTTGTATTTCAGAGAAGGACTTCTACAATCCATGAAATTAAATTAACTCCCCACATCCCACTACAATACATTTCGTCACTGCCTTAAACAGCGCCATTTAAATTACACTATTCAGTGCTTCTGTGCCCCTTGGGAATGACTTCCACAGCATCAGCAGTGGGAGACATCTCCTGTAAAATGGAAACAGACTGCAAAAATCTGACAAGGGTTATCCCTTCAACTGCTGCAATCTTCTCAGTCCTAATGACCATCAGCAAAGTTCTTGAATCTTGCTCCTCCCATAAGTAATAGCTTTTGCTTATCGGTCCATTTATAATTAACTTTCATCCTGCACACTTACCTTAAAGGAGAAATTCTGCCTTAACATATCTTGTCTAGAGCAACATTTTTATCTCTGTTTGAAATACCTTTTTTAGAACTTTTCTTTCTTTCCTAGCTATAAAAATTTTTATAACAGTATTAAGAGGTGTAACTGTATCCATCATCTCAGCTGTGAGGAGGAAAGTTTCCTTAAAAGCAAGACTGAAATGTTTCAAGTACATGAAGTGTATCAAGGAGTGTTTTCTCCTCAAGCATTGACCTCACTAACTGAAATATCATCACTGTCTAGCCAAATATTCAGAAGTAGCCTCTTCCCAGATAGCTCTAGTCCAGATGCTCAACCCAGCTTTCCCCCTTCAGCCTTGCTTTTTCATAAATGTTAGGTGAAAACAGAGGTCAGCTTCCTAAAGCACCACTGAGGACTGCCACAATTTCACTTACATTAAATGCCTAAGTAGCTTTAACTCCATACTCTTTGTGTCAGTGCCACAGAAGAACAGAAAACTGGGCTGAAGGCTAATAGAGCAACAAAACAACGGGCCAGAAAGGTCAGATCAAATGTGCATTTCCCCTGCAGTCAAGGTGACACCAGAGAGAGAGTCATCACATAATGATGCTCCCCAGTGCACAATCTCCAGTTCCAAGGACTTGTAGTTCAAGAGTTTCATGAGCCAAACACCCTATGATCTTATTTATTAGTAAGTGGATTTTTCCTGGGGTTTTTAAGATTATTTTGTGGCACATTTTAAGCTTGCCAACATCCTGCAAAGAACTTCTGAATTCACAGAGGGTTCATTTTGCCCTTATTTTGACCCTCACTCTATTAGCTTTTTGAACATGAGCTCTGGTTTCTCCTTGCCTACAGCATTCGGAAAAGCAATCTGCCAAACAACTCCTTCATCTGAATATAAGCAAAATAATCAAAAATGTTTTGAAGAAGACTGAAGCTCTGAACATACCTCATTTCTATGGGACATTAAGAAAGGAATCAACCACCAGTTACTATGTTTTTACTATCTTTCAGGCTGATGTTAAAGGTACCAAACTCTTTTTCATAGCTGTATATACCACCACACTTTCAAAATTGAAAAATGCTAACCTAGTTAAAATCAAAATTAATAACCAAAGAACAAGGATATTCTCTGATAGAGGGACACACAGATATAAAACACACTCTTCAGGAATCCAGCAAAGGTAAGATGGGAGGATAGAGCAAAACACCACACAGATGATTCACTATGAAATACTGCCCCACAAACTTAGCAAACTGTCTGGGTATAGCATAATGTCTGTACTACCAAAAATTAGTCTCCAAAGTAAGTGAGCTTTACAAAAGGTGAACTACTTCCATTAAGCTAGGCCAACAAAAAGTATTTTTTGAGAGTGCACATCAAAATATTCTCAACCCAATACATTCTTCTGTTGACAGTACCTCATCAACCAGCACTACTGTCTTGACTATAAGGCTGCATGAGTTCTGCTACCACACCCATCAATGGTACATACAAGTGTTATCAGACTTCAGCTACACAGACAATTCTGGCATTTAAGATACTATTTCTTCATGGACATTTATGCCAGCAGAGGATGACAGCAAGCAGAAAACTGAGACTATACATTTGTTCCAAATGCAAGGTGCAGACTGCACTAATTCAAAATACTCTGCTCTGAAACCAGAGCCAAGGACTTCTCTGACCTGTTCCAGCAATGGACTTATGTGGAATAGCATCTGCAGCAGAGACAGCCACGATTTAACACACCAGATAGTCACTACTGAAATGACCACAGGATAAGAACTGGGGTTACAAATGCTACCAGCATACCAGTACCAGCTTAAGGCATAAAAGTCCTCCATAATACATGCTCAGAATGCAATTATGTCAACAGTCTCCCTACTTAAAAAACCTGTATCACTCTGGGGAAGGGATTTTGCTGGGTAATGGAAAGGGTGGCAGAAAGAAGAGTGCTATGAGGACAACTCCATCTGCACACTACTGAGTAAGGACTCTGTCAGGCTGACAAGATCGTAAGTTATTTTCCATTGTGCTCTCACCCTACAAAAGGCATGCAATTTGTGTGGTGAAATGTGTGTGGTTTTATTTTTGCCTGTTCATTACTTAAGTTATTTCTGCTGGAGAAGACAAGTTCGTAAAAAACCACAAATTATATTGCTATCAAAAATTAAAATTTGTAGATGTACTAAGGAAAATTAAGAAGCTAGGAGCACAAGACTTTCAACCAACTTAGACTGCACAACAATGGTTTTCCAAGTGCTCCAGTTCACTCAGACACATGCTCTTCACCACAGGTTGATCTCACCCAAGCAATAGAAAGCCATCACAACAGCACAACTGTAACACAGCAGAAGCTGTGTTTCATCCATACACTGTTGGCATTTAAAGTCTGGCTGTCTGAGCTGGACTCAACACCATTACCCTCTACCACAACACAAGTCTTCAATATTGCCAATATTGAGGCTCAGTAGGCTGCCTCTAGCAATGAAGCATGGCTATGATGCTGGAAAATAATGTCAGGACCCTCTCTCAAAGCACTGCTTAAGGTGTTGAGGTCCTCACTAAATGGATGAACTGAAGATAGAGTTAATCTAAAGAATGCACTCTGCAAGACTGCACATTTGGCAGCCCTTTTATGTTTCCGTTCGAATTACCAGTTGGTCTGAAAAGAACTTTTTGCTGGCTTGTCAGATCTGGAGTACTGCTCTAGTGACAGAAGCAGCACTTTCAGACAGCAGCACCCTCAGCCAAAGACCACTCAAGCCAGTGGAACAACCCTTTGAATTCACTGGACGTTGGATCAAGCCTTCACAACTTACTGACAACAGCAGATATGTTAAGAACCCTCCATGCCTGTATGATAAAAATAGATCCCCTGTTTGAGAAACAGAGGTAAGAAAAATTATCCCTCTGCTCAGAGAAAAAAACCTCTAGCCAACAGTAATAGGACTTTTCAGGAAATGAACCTGTGCCCAAAAGTTAAACAGTTCAATAAATATTATTACAGGGTAAAGGTAAAGTCAGGCAGGTAATGCAACTCAACTGTACAATCTCCCACTGGAGGCCAACCATTATCCCTGTCATTGACCTTTCAACTACTGCTCTCTACTGCTGCATTAAATGCAGCCTCCAGAAAATAAGCTCTTGCTATTGTTGATGTGAAACACCATAGCAGATCTTAAGGGCAGAGTTCATGAGGGCAACCGTACTTTTCTTCTATGATTTGGAGATGTGATATGGCAGCAAAATGTATAGGATTAATTGAAGTGTTTTCACATATTGCAGTTACATTACAAATCAATTGCTGAAATGGAAGAATTAGCTGGATTCTTTGTTTTGCTATGCAGTCCACTGCAGACAATCGAAAGTGATGATAACAGTGCATAAAAACAATTACATATAAAATAGCATGGCTGTACTTGCAGTTGGACTTTCCACTTTGCAATGGGTCCATCCTCACTTAGGCTCCCTGTAGTGGTGAATATAACACACTATGGAAACTGCAAAGAGATCTTCAAAGCCAAAGGTGAATCTTTGTAACTATGGATGAGAAACACTGTAAGATTATCACCTGAAGCTAAAGCAGTAATCTGAAAGCTACCAAGACTACTTAAACAAATGGGAATTCATCAGTGCTCTGCTAGGCTTAACTCACACAGACATTGCTAACCTCCACCATGCAGCACCTCCACCATGGACATTTAGAACATCCTGACAGCACAAGAAAACTCACTCCATTTGCAGGAGGTAGCATCCAAGAGAAGAAAGTAATCCAAAACACCATATGTTTCCAAACCAATACAAGCACCACAGCTCTAATCATTTGAACCCGTACAAGATCTACACTCACATGATATGACCAAGAGATTGACAAAATGAATCCTGTCTATTTCTCCCTCACTGGCTCAAACTTAACATCAACTAAAACTAGAATCTTATAAAATGAGATGAAAGGGACATTAATAGAGAGTTTAGTCTATTCTCCAACCTAAACCATACACCATTCTTTCTAAACACAAAGAACAAAATTGTTCTTTATGGCCACAAGTAAAGCCTTGAAGTTCTACGTTAACCGTGAGAAATGTTAAAAACTTAATTGGTGTTTTCTGTGATGAAAGTTAATCCCACTTCAACCTGCCCATCACAGCCACCGAAAATACCATTTCCTTCTTACAAATCTTTTAAATACTTGAAATCTCTTACATTCCCCCTAAACTCCTCATCTCTTGCCAAAATAACTTGGATTTTCTTCCACATTTATGAAGTTGTTTCCTCGAACTCTGATTACTCTCATTTCTCCACTCTGAACTCCTTCCAAGTGGTCCAAATTCTTCTTGAATCTTGGCAGCCAAAACAGATGCTGCCTGCACAGACTGTACATCAACAGCAAACAAAGCCAATGGATTTAAACTTACATCTCTCAGACAATACTCCTGTTTAAACATCCCAGTATGATATTTGCCTTTTCTGCAAAACAGCATGACACTGACTCATGTTCAACTTGTGATCCAGTACACCCCCAGGTCCTTTTTCTAGTAGCTAACCAGTTATTTCTCACCCTGTATTTCAACAGCTGGCAATTCCTGCCTAAGTGCAGTACCTGCATTTGTCCCTACTGAATGCTGTGCTATTTCTTCAGGTTTTTTTGAACTGTCACCATGTCCTCCAACACAGTCCCTGAGAATTCAATAAGCACATTTAATCAGCCAGCTGACTAATATTTTCATTAAAGGCCAGGACCCAGGACAGAATCCTTCAACATAACTTCTCATTTTAACACCAAATTGTAAATTACAGTTCTCCAGATAGGATCATCTACCCCCAGATCATGCCTCCATTTACTTATGAGGCCATTAAAATGAAGAAAACCTTTTTAAACCAATCAATTAATTCAAGAGACTAAACCTCCACTGCTTCTGCTATTGCCACTGAGCCTTCTGCTCTGCAGCAAAAAGGTACCAAGACTTCAGACACAATTACTTTTCCCACAAATCAGTTCATGCTGCTGTATCTTCCAAGCACTTGAAAACAGAATGTTTGCTTATTAATCTCAACTGATGGAAAAAACTGGGACAAACTGAACTGTCAGACTGCCACTCATCTTCCTCGGCTCTTCTCCTTTGTAACTGTTTGAAGACTCATCCTTTGCCAGTCTTCTAGTACTTCTGAGTAGTTCTAGATAATATTTTTGAGCAGTTTTAAGAATTGTACAGTGAAACTTATCAGGGCCAGCTGACACAGAAACATCTAGTGGAAGTACACCGTAGTGTAAAATACCACCTTGTCAAAAATATTCATAAGATTAAGCACCTGCATGACACTATGTGAGAGACAACCTCCTGCAGACACGTGCACTCCCCACCAAATCAAGTGAGGCATTTCCCAGTCTTCTACTACTACTAAGATACTTTTACAGGTAGCTGACTTTTATGTCTCTTGCTACTTGCTATTCCATTTGCACTGCAGCCTTTGTGATATCTGCCCCTACTAGTCTTTTTCATATGCTCTTCACAAAGTGACTCAATTTCACATTCTACATATATTTTCTTCTTGCATCCCAAGTCAGTTAAGCTGCTCTTACTACTGTTTCTCAAAAGCCTTCTCATTACACTGTTCTCCTATCCTTTAAAAGAATCAGCTGTCATTTCATAGCCACTGCCATTTATCATCTTTCATTTTGACATCTTCTAGCTAGAATAAAATCTGAAGGAGCTGCCATTTTTGTTACTGCATGTACCCTCTAAACTGAAAATATCACTGCCATACAACTTTGCTAAAGGTCAAAAAAGAGAGTTGTGTATTTTGGTTTTGAAGGATGATCTTTTACCACATAAAAAATCTCAATCCAACTAAAAAGTAATAGACTTGCTACCAGTTCTACTACCACATCCAAAGAGCTGTTTTAAGATGAACAATGCAATGTCACAATTCTAATAAAGCAGAACCATTAAAAAAAAAGCTAAATTCTTTCAAATGAAAAACACACAATTAAAAAATGAAAATACAGAATGAATGCAAATGCAGCTAATTCTGCTAAGTTTGATAGGATTATGAAAGTGATTGACATTGCACCACTTGAGAGCAATCAGCAAGATTCCACAGCCAGGGAGACCCCTTCCCAATCCCAAACCCTGCACAGCACTCCATAAAGATGGTGCAGAAATTATACATTTTAGAAAAGGAGCAGCAAGACACAGAACTCCAGCTATTTGTGCAGATCACATCCATAGCTCCTGAACAGAAATTGTGTATCACCCATCCTTTTTTATTTAAGTCTGTTTTTCAGCTACCAAAAATTAAAGTTTGCAGTCTTATTTCAATCAGGAATAAAGGTGTCAGACTTGGAGCTATAATACAGCTACAGTTTACTACAAAATGAACTTTTGTTCTCTGCTATGCAGATTATTTAACAAAGGAAGTAGCTTTTTTATGAATGAACACTATTTTTAGCTCATTGTGTAACAGTGAAAGGGAAACATTTTAGCATTACTGTTATTTAAAACATTTCTTTCAATGTTTTGTTGTGAAATTAGGATTTTTGAACTAGGATTTGTCTTGTGTGAACTCTCTCATGCTAATCATAACCATATCCAAGCACTAGTCAGAATGTTGGGAGGTTTTTCGCCACTTCGAGTCCACAAAAACTACTTATCTGCACAACAACATGACTCCAGACCCAAAGCAGGTTTGACCATAATAGATGCCATGCTGTGGAGACCAGTAATCCCTGCCCAAAAAAACCTGAACTTAAAGACAAGCTCTGTTCCCCAAGGCAATTCTTGCACATTCAAAAGATGAGCCTGAACACAAACGGCAGAACCATTTATGTTGACATTACATTGATAAGGTTTGGGCACTGAGTAAATTAAATCTAGGGAAACCCTTTCTTTCTAATTTCCAAAACTCAAGAGTTTTAGAAGATTTAACAACAGGACTTTGTTTCACAAGGCAATAAAGGGATGACACATCTTCTCTCCATGCCAGCTACCATCAGGTTCTGTCCTGGAGTGACTTTATGATGCTGGCATCCATTATCTGTCTACCACACACACACATTAAATAAGGAAGGTGTTACAACCATGCTCCCTGGTCTGCAGTTGAAGATGCTTGAGCACAGCACTCAATAGAGACATTTATCACAACAGAAGTAATAATTTCTACAACAGACCTTGGACAAGCTAAGTCAAAGTAATCCCCTGCTGCAGATTTTTGTTGTTTACAGAAATAAAGCAAACGCTATCTGAAGGTTTCCAGAAAAAGGAACAAGGGTGCAATGGTCAAAATGCTTGATGAAAACCTGACCTTTCCATGTCAGTTCCCAGCTCTATTACTGATTTCCTCTATGACCTGGACACTCTAGTTGGACCTGGCTTTAACAATATAAAGGTATTTTACTTCCACAGAATAAATGGAATTTCTCTTCATCTCTCAGAAAATCAATGTCCTGTTGGCTGTTTTATACTCCACACAGAAAACAGTAGGATAGTACCTCCTCAAGGCAAATGAGAAAAAATAATCTGAGGGTTCCATGTCAATACAGAAATTTATTTACTTCTTTTTAAATAACTTATTAGGAACAAAGCAAAATAGCTTGTCTGATGCGCCATGCCTGTCACATGGCACAGAAGCAGAAGAGGACTGAATCACAAAGTTTCTCAATCACTCAGACATCATGATGCAACTTCCCTTCCTGCTAGGCAGCCCCCACGCTCCCTTGCAGGCACTGTGAGCTTCCTGACCAGGCAGCTGGGACCTTTCACCCCCCTTTATCCAGGTTAGGGATGAATTAGTGCCTACCAATGCCATGAGGTCCTCCACAGACTAGAAAGAAATTAAAAACAAATACAGGAACAGATGCCTGATCCTAGAAGACAACTAACAAAAAATTTAAGTGGGGAGAGCAAAACAAGCTCAAAGTCTAGACAGCACTACAGGAAGACACCAAACAGAGCTTGGAACAGCCCCCCTGTACCTGGGAGGTATTTGGGAAGGCAGCAGCTGCTGTCCAGCAGCTCTGCTGGAGTCTGCAGAACTACTCAGACCCCTTTCACTGCTTACACCTCCTTGTGTCACGGACAGTCAGCCTTGGCCAAAACCAAAGTTAACAAAAAGATCTCTCTTACTAATTTTCTGAAGCACTTTAAAAACCGATAACCTTGGAGCACATTGGTTTTTCACAGCTGGCCTAGGTACTCACACTGGAACATTCTATGTAGCCAGAAGCCACTGTTCTTTCCCACAGGTGATTACATCAACAATAGATGACATTTTTGTTTCACTAACTCATGTTAATCATACACTTCTTAAAAGTCAGGAGGGTTAGATCAGTACCAATCAATTTCCAAGTCAATTGTATAGTTCAAAGTTTACACAGCATATTTTCTTTAAACTTTGTGAAACTGTATTTGTAATTAGCCAACAAGAAAAAGCAGCTAACAAAAGCAGCAGTACGTAGCCATCAGTGTCATGCCAAATACCAAGAGAAACATTTCCTCAGTATATGTGTAATAAAGATACACTGCTGTCACTCATGACACTGATACAGGGATATTAAGTTTATGGGGACCACACTTACACCATAGAGTAATTTTAAATAATGCCAAAAAAGCTGTTTCTCACAAGATCAAGAAAAGCAATATTCTACAGGATGTAACAGTGTCGTACAGAATTTTAAGAAAAGGTAAAAGTAGCAATTCTTTCAAACATGATGGAACTGATGGCTGAAAAATATTGCTAACCTGTCTGAAGAGCCAGTGTGTGGACAAATCTCATACATACAACAGCTGAGTCACCTACAACAAAAAAAAACCAGTCAGAGTAATGAATAGGCAAAATGAAACAATCTTGATTGTCCCTGCTAAGAAAACACCATACAACTGCACTGAGTGCATACTGCAAAGAAAACACATTAACGAATTCTAATTCAGCAACCTCAGAGGAGGAAGCAGCCAGCATGGCCAGACAACTATCAGCACTCATGTTAGAACAGTTTAGAGTAAACCATCCCCTATTGCTGGAGGCTATGCTATCTCAGCTTCCTGAAGGGCTCCAAAAGTCTCTTCCAACTACAGTACCTGCAGGGATACACTGATCCCAGCAAGCAAGCCAGAGCACCAATGGTAGCAGCAAGCTTTCAGAGCCAACACTGTAGATGCTCAAGTTTACCTTCACCTTCAGTATCAATTCTGTTAAGGTTCTCAGTGTTTAATTCACCTAGTAGCTGTTTATCCCTGAACAGGCATAAACAGGCCTCCTCTTAGGGATGACGCAGTGGCTGTCAGAGGTGCTCGCAGGGCGAGATCCCCAGCTCCATAGCTCAGCTGATGGAAAAGCGCTCTATAGCCTTTGTCAGCAGTAGGAGAATGCACTGACTCATGTGCTGAAAAAAGGATGAGACGCATTGAGTCCTCATCCCGGGCTGCGAAAGTTTCTCTTTGGTACACGATCAGCAGCATTCCCCACCGGCCCCGGCACTGCAGAACACGCTGACGTGTGCCCAGGCGGCGGAACGCGCGCTGTTCGGTAACCGGGACCGCCGGCAGAACTGGGGGTCGGGCTCAAGAGGACGGAGGAAGCGGCACGGGAGAGCTGTCCGAGCTGCCGAGGGGGCCCCGACAGCCCGGGGTGGCCCCTGGGCAACGCGGGGGGACGGCCTGGCCTCTGGGCCGGCGCCGCACGTGTCCGGACACCGGCGGCCGCGACACGCCGGGCGCCCGCGCTCCCGGCCACGCGCGCCCCAG
>VXBC01013296.1:163460-286603 GCA_013399945.1 Ploceus nigricollis
TGGGGGGACATGGATGTGGGGATGTGAATATGGAGGACATGGCTATGGGGGATTCATCTGTGGCGAGACATGGATGTGGGGAGACATGGATGTGGAGAGACATGGATATGGGGTACATGGCTGTGCAGGGACATGGCTAGGCGGGCTCTGGGGACAGGACAAGGGGTCCCCTTGGGACAGGGATGGCAGTGGGTGTTGGGCTGCAGGACCCCACCTCAGGGTGGGAGCCGGGGTCCCCCAGGCCACGTGTGCTGGCCGTGGGGTGTCCTGCAGGCCCTGGAGGCTGGGTGTTGCCCCTAAAAGCTGCACAGCAGACATCTCTGTGGAGTCAGGTCCAGCTCTGCCAGTTACCCTCCAGTGTTACCTCCAGTCCTCCATTGTCACGGGATGGGGAACAACACTGGGCCAAGAGCTTTGGGGGGGATTTGGCTCCATCCAGCACTGGTGGATATTGACAGGCAAGCGAGGAGCCAGATGGGCAGCTCTGCACATCTCAGTGTGACCACTGGGTATGTTAGGCAGAGGTGAGAGAGGGTGGGGATCGCCTCAGGGCAGTCCCTGTAAGGCATGAGTGCCCCGAGGCGCTGCTGAGGGGCTCCGTCGCAGACCCCAGCTCAGGTGCTGGACACAACCCCAGCCGCACAGTGGGTCACTCAGCTCTTCCTCTCAGCCTGACAGAAGGACAAGAGATCTTTCCTATTGTCCTGTCTACATCTGCTTTTAATAACCCATCCCTGCTTCTGTCAACTGTCTGCTCAATTTTGAAGAGCACTGCAAACCATTTAGAGGATTTGTAAGCCACAATAGGATCTATATTTATTTTCACATGCTACTTTTTCCAGTAGTTCTTCTCCATTGCAGATGAAAGGAGCCATTGACTGTTACATCTCATTGCATGCAACCCCAGCAGTGACTGAACAGGGGTTACATCCATCTGGCAGAACATCACATCACCACTCTGGGCTTCCTGTGACAGCTCCAGTGACCCCACAGCTCTGGGGTGAGTCAGCCCAGCATGGGAATCCAGCAGGAAATTCTGACAGTGATAGAAAGAAAAGACATCGTTTTTTGTTGGTCTGGTGAGTTGATTCGCTCATGTGACCACTGTTTAAGGGAATGAGAGGAAAACAAAATGAGAAAACTGCCTCTTCTGGCAGCCACCCACACATAACTCTGAGCTGCTCTGACTCAAATCAGGTGGACGCCTTCCTCTACTCGAAAAAACCCTAAAAACATGTATTTCTGTTAATGTGCTAACTGTACTGTCACAGTTTGATTCTCTGTTGACTGCACACCTCTCTGCTCTTGTCAAGGCTGGTTTCAGCCTGGCCAAGCTTCTGCCCCTGCTTACCTGGGACACACCAGTTACTGGGTTTTCTGTAATGACTCAACAGTTACTTCCCCTGATTCTCTGGAAATTCAGTTATACAGTATTTACTGAGAAATCAGTACTAAGAGTTTGGTGATCTTCTCGGGCAATTCTTAAAATACTTTTGCATGACAGTTTTAAAGATGGGTATAAACCAGTGTTTTTCATTCACACTGTTACATGTGAAAGACCATGTGAAATACCTCCAATATGGTGACACTATCCTGTCAATTTTTTAAACAAAGAACAGAAAAATTACTAAATAATTTCAGGGTTTTTTTTCATTGAATTGCACTTTTCATTGTCCAACATCCAACCTAAATCACTGCTAGGATTTTATTTGTGCCTCAAGGAAATGCCACTGGTGATCAATGGTACTGGCCAATATATTTTCATTGAATTTCCCTAGCTAGTTACCCCTTTTGCAAACTGCTAAACTACCCATTGCTATCAGCTTGCAAAATTCCCATCTATATATGTCTTTATTGTTGCCTATTCTTCCCTTTTGAGCAAGGTGTTTTGTTTTAAAAGCAGAAAAGCCTCCTTTGATGCCACTGAAATTGTGCACATTTGCGTCACCTAACAACATATTGATGAAGGGCTCCCCCAGGTTCCATTCAGATCACACTGAGGTATTTCCTCAGGCTCACTTTTTCACATAACCTCTTTTAGCCTTGCAAACTTGCTAGCAGTGTCCCCAGTAGAGTCATAGGAATGCAGCGAGATTGAAATGGATACCCTTCTGCCTGGGTGTTGGAAAAACAGAAGTAAAACACATTAGTAGAAATAGCTTTCCAGGTCACACAGACATAGAAACTTCCAGGTCATACAGACATAGACATGCAGACGAGAAGAAGCCCAGGAGATTTTTTTTTTTTTTGATGAAGTACTGACTGGTAAAAAGAACCTATCATATGACTCAGAGGAAAAATATTATGAAATTATTAGTGCTATTAAACAGAAGCTCTTACTCTATCATTCCCTATTAGTAAAAGGAGTTAAAAGGTTTACTTTGATATATACATTTCTATGTTCTTCATCAAAATACCTTTAGTAATTTTCAATTAAAGATTAATTTCTCATCACGTTTTTCAACACATTGTATATTCTAATGTATTATCTTTATACCCATTAGAAGGTTTCCCTTAACGCCTAATTGCTTTTCTTTTTCAGTTGCTGGCAAATTTGAACTCGTTTATTGCTTCACAAACCTCAAACCATGCAGGCTTTTATTAACTCAGAGATTAATTTTGTGGTTGGCACACTCCCGGCTTTCCAGCTCTCTTGGCATCACTTTGGTTTGTACTGCTGGAAGTGCCTGGCAACCTCAGCTCTCCTGCAGCATTCCTGGCTGCAGCTTCCCTAGGGAAGGAACGGCTCACAGGGCATCACAAGTTATTTCTAGGTATACACCTAGAAATCACAGCATTCAGTGCTTTTAAAACATCAGGTGTTTAACCTGGTAGAAAAAAATAAAGTAAATTACAAGAGAAATTACAAGAAAAACAACAATTTTCTCCATTCTGTTCACCTTAGAGGGATTGGTTAGCAGGAGGAAATGAGCCAGAGAATACAATCCAGCATTGTCAGTGCTTCTGGAAATGTTATGGCCATTCACAGACAGTGAAATTCCTCCAGACTTTGCTCAGTGGGAGGAGGTAAGCAGCTTGGGGCTTGAGGACAGGAGGAGTGTAAGTCCTGCAGCCTTTCTTAACGGGCTTCCCATGAAGGTTTTGATTGCATAGTTACATATATTCCACCTGAAACCTTAACTGGGTACAAGTCCCAGTTAATAATAAAACTTACAAGACCTTTACAACTTTCTGTGACCAGAACATCTCTTACACATGACATTTCTCAACTTCTCCCTCCCATCACCTTTTCCCCAGTGTCGAGGGCGTTTGCTGTTTTCTGTGTCTGGCTTTGCCCCACTGAACACTGCACTCTCTCCCAGGTGAGGCACAAATGAGCTGAACAATGCTTATTAAGTGTACAGCATTTAGTGAGTCTCAGACTGACTAATCACATTTTATGTGCTTTCCCAGTCTGGCTGTACCCACTGTTATCTCTCATCTGTAACTGTAAATCCTCCAGGGCAGAGATCAGCATTGTTACCTGTTGTATATTACCTAGCTGAAAGGGGCCAAGGATTTTGTGTGCTTTGGCAATAAACAGCATAAATATCATTATGCTTTAAGAACATTTGTGAAGTTTTAATCCTTTTCACATGGTTTCTAAATCAGGCAGGACAAAAACCTATCTGGGGATCACATTTGTGTATGAAATCTATCTTGTGCCAAAACTAAGATATCCAAGTAGCAGAGAAAATAAATCAGAACCTACTGTTTATTTATTCAGTCTCTTTAATGTGTATATATTAGCAGTGTTCCACCCTGCCTTTTCTGGTAGGGCTGTATAAATATGTGCCTTAGCTCAGAGGAGCTTATGGGACCCACCTCTGCAGTGCATCAGCAGCCAGCTGGCCACATCTGGTCCCAGATGCTGCAAGCACACCTCTGCTAGCCCTGTACCAACAAGCCCTCCCTGAGGACAGCTGTGAGGCCTCCTATGGGACACCTCTGGCCCTGTTTGTTTGGTTTTCCTGGCAAGGGTGTTACATAGGGGATAAAATCCCCATAGCCCACTCTCTCTAATCCCCATACATCCTTAGGCCAACAAAAAGAGGCTCATAAGAAAAGCAGCTGAGAAAGGACACGGCTCCATGCCTTGGCTGTGTGTGTGGACATGATATTCCTCCTACTCCCTTTATGTGTTTTCTCTGACCTCAGTTGCTTGCAGGCTCTGCCAGCTTAGATTTTCAAGTTCAGTAGTTTGGCAACAGCAGTGGCATCCCTCTGGGCTCTTGGACACAGGCATGGGATCTGCATGGGAACATGACTCTTGAACTGAGTGCCAGAGCTCATGAACACAGACAGGTATATGGTAACTCATTAAATGGAGGTTAGCAATTATAGTTTCACTCTTCAAGATGATTCACATGAAGGTGAAAGCCACAAGTCTTTAAAAGTTTCCTTTGAAAGCTCCTTAAACTACTTTGGCAAGCCTGAGTTGTTGAACAATTTATCACTTCTCTGCCAGATGAGCTTGTGAAACCGCTTTAAGAGGAAATTGTACAAAGTGCCCAAGATTGTCACAGATGAAATTTCTTTTCTCTTGTGCCACCCAATCCTTTTCCCCTCATTTCCCAGACATCCAGTTCTCCATGGTTTAAAATAGCCTGGCTATTAGCTGCTGTTTCCCTTACAACAGCAGCCTATCTAATAAGTCGCATGTCTTCAGCAGCAGTCAGAGGCAAAGGAGAATTCATTGCTCCATTTACTTGAACAAGATCTTAAAAAGTCACTTTTTATAGTAGACGAAAAAAATAATACTGTGCTTTCCTATTCCTCTCACTAGCCCCATGACTGCCACGGGAAGCAGTAAAGGAGGTCACTCCTGTCTCCAGATTACTTCTTGGGTCCTTTGAAGACTATTCCCTCCACAGAATTTACCTTCCACTCTCCTCTCCTGGTTCCCTGCTGCCACAAAGCTGTAATGGAATCACTGTGGAGCTACTTGGCACATCCTTTTTGTTGGTACTTGTCCTTTTCCCTCTCCCTCCTATTTTTAAAATAAGGCAGAAGTCTTTCAGTCAGTAGGACTGCCAGCCCTTGCCTAGCTCACGTCATGCCTAAGGAAAAGTGGGATCTGAGTGCCGTTACCTGCTTTCACACCTCCACCACAGTATTTCATACAGCTGCCGTGCAGCACAGGCACAAAAGCTCACTGAGGGATTGTCTCCACCAAGGACACCAGTTTCCTGATGGTTTGCACAGGGTGTGTCCCATCTAGCCTGCAGACTGGGCTGAAATCCTGGGGCACCACATCAGCACTGGTGATCGTAACAGCAGAGCAAAGGCTGCCGCACTGTGACAGAGGGTTGAGTTTGGCAGCAGTTGTCCCAGCCACAGGGAAAAGTTGCCAAGGGGACCCAGCAGGTACCCGCAATGCTGCTGACTTCACTGGAAAGTATTCCAGTAAATGGGGGGGAGTTCCACCCTGACCAATGGACAGCACAAACCCCATACTAGGTAACCTATTTACAGCTAAATTACCCCAGGACTGCTAAGAAAAATAAAGCAACTAGGTAAACAGAGCTAAAAGACCCCCACATACAAACTGTGAACATGAGACTCTTGAGAAACCATCACTTCTAACCATCAAAATACAACAGGCAAAGGGCAAGTGTCTGTGCTTATATTATTTAGCTGCAAGTATTTTACTGTGAAATGAATCTGCTGATCACTGCCCACCCAGCACAGAGGACAGATTCAAGCTCTCTGGCAACTCTCCTAGCTGAAGAAGGTGATACCCTCTCTAGATGAAGAATGCACACACACTGCTAATGGATCTTGCCATCTAGCAGCTCAATGTTTTGATTTCACATTAGAATTGCTTGAAAATAGGACCTTTAATATGTCTATTGTTGTACATTTCTCTCTCAAAGTATGTTTAAAGGACTTAATCAGACTCATTTCCTTAATTTCAAGCGTATCTCTGAAAACTTATTATCCCAGGCTGATGGCATCAAAGAGTGAATTAGGAATAAAGCCAAGTGAATAAAACCAAAGATATTTCCTTTCAGTTACTGTGCAGCCTTCACAGGCTGCAGAGCATTAGAGCTGCTGAAATACCACTGTCACATTCTTCAAGATCTGCGAATTGGTGCCTTGCTCTTACACCCTTGGCAGGAAGGGAGGACACGATCCCTGTTACACTTTGCCCAACAAAGCTATGCTGTGATGAGCAGCTTTAGATGTGTGGCACTGGAAAAATGTCTTTGAACTATTTGTTTGGGTTCCCACCAGTTTCTGAGACATAGTTATCACAGCAAATTTACCCTACTAAACAAACCAAAAAAAACCTAAACAAACAAACAAACAAACAAACAAACCCTGGACTTGATTTTACAGCTTATGAAACCCTTGATTTCACCTTCTGTCCTTCAACATCATTTGCAGAGAAGCAGCAGGTCTTGCAGCTGTTCTGGGCCAGGCTGGAGGTCCACACAGGCCACTGTCCCAACCATCTCTGATGGCAGTAAGGAGCTGAAGGGCTCTGAACTCCAGGGTGAGGAGATAACTTGCACACCCTGCCACCAGGTAGCCAAACACAAATCTCTCTATTACAGCCATGCCACCAGGGACTGCAACATGGGCAGGCACAGGGGCATTTCCCATCCACTTCTCCAGGACTTCATCACAGATCCCAAACCAAGATGCCCCTGTCCTGCCAGCTTAAGGAACAGCTTGTAACCCTTGCTGTACCTGGAAACTGGACACAATTTTAGCATGGTCCAGGGCAGATCAAGCAGTTATTGCTGAAGTGACTTCTGCAACCTTGTTCTCACAGCAGCTCCTGGGAAAGCACTTGGCAGACTGGCAGTCGGTGCTGTTACAACAAAGCAGAGGGCTGGGAAGACTTTCTTCTGCTTTGTGCTCTCCAAAGGCTCTGCTTTCAGAGAGGACAGGAACCAAAGCCCGTTTGCAGCTCTTCTCCCTGGCATGGCGCCTCAGAGAATGAAGCAGATTACGCTGTCTGGTCATTTGACCCACCATCAGTCATCCTCAATAACTTTTTCATCTCTGTTATTTCAACTAAATGGGCAAAGTCCGTGAGTTTATTATGATCTGAGACACTGTGCTTCTGCAATGCCCTCTGATGCCCCAGTGGCTCCCCATCCGCCTCGCAGACTGGCAGCATTGCTGCTGTCAGGGCTGGCGCTCCCTGCCCACATGGCCTGGCACCAGCTGGAACAGAGCAGGAGCTAAATGTGCTGATGGACAAAGAACATCTTATGCAAGGGCTGGAGAAGGTCAGCTCACCTTCAAGACACTGAAAAGCAAGGCAGGGGAGCATTCACAGAGTGGAAGCCCAGTTTCCCCACATCAGGAAGGCTGGCTTTGCTGGTGGGCAGCAGCACCCCTCAGTGCCAGGCAGGGTGGGCAGCAGGCAGAGCTGCACAGCCGGGGAGCCCCAGGCTACTGCCAGCCCTGTGCACAGACCAGCTTTACAAAGCACAGGGTGAGACCACGTTAGAACATCATTTTGCTTTTCTGAAACTACCGACTTTAGAAGTTACCTGTGTTTCCTTTGCCCTCTGCTTTCCAAGCCATACTGCTCAGGCTCCCTCCATCTCTCCAGTCTTTCCTTGGCAAGAGCCAGGCCTGGAGCAGTGCTCTGAAGAGGCCAGGAAGGACAGTTAGCTGCTGACAGGAGCCAGGGTTTGCATGCGCAGATGTGGCAGCACCCTGACAGACCTTGCAGTGCTGCAGCCTGACAGAAATGGGCAGTTCTGGGCTTTCCCCTTCCCCTGCTCTTGCCAGAAGATGTTTTCCCAGTGTGCTCTCTTCAGCTCTGTAGTGTGGCAGCTCCAAAGCCACGACTTCGAAGTAGCAGCTAATGCTGAAAGAGAAGCCGCTGGATCCTTTCCACCATTCCTTGCCCTCTGGGGTCCTTTCTTCTCGATCCTTGAGGTTTTAGAGTAAGAAAGGTCTAATTACTTCTGCTTGTAATTACTTTGCAGCTCCACCCTAACAAGCAAGCTCGTCTGCTTCCCCAGGACAGGTCATGCCCTGACAAACACCTGGCTGCTTAATTGCTCCAAACAGTGCTTGGGGCTCTGCAGACACCCAGGGCTGAGCGTGCTGTGGGTGCTCTTGGTGGCTGCGAAACCCAAAGGGAGGACGGTGCAAGGAAGACGAGTGCACGTCCCTTTCACACACAGCCGTGCAAAGGAGCTCACCCGTGTGCACTGCAGCTTCTTGCAGCCTTCCCTAGAAGCAGCACAGCACCTCCCAGGGCACTGTGTCCCTAGAAAGGGTTCTTGGGGCCCTTGATGACTTCATCCAAGACTGCCTGACTCCCAGGAATCTGGCTGGATCCTCCTTCCTTACTCTCCACAGCTACAAAACTGGCAGAGATGATCAACAAGAGAGGTGTCTCCTCACTGTCCAAAGCAGCTGAACTCCAGTCACCCCACAGAGCAGAGGATACCCAGCAAACACTGAAACCACAAGATCTGCCCAAACCTGACCTGGTGCCAGCCCTGTCCCTGCCCAGGCTGGTGACCTTGGCTGAGCATATCACCCCTGACACACCTCTTGGAGAAGGGGGGACTAAGCAGGCAGATGCATCTGCAGCCCCTCAGGAAAAGCCTCCTCTAAAGCTGCACCCGCTCAGAGCATTCCCACCCTGGCCATTGTTTTGGGAATGACTGGAAAATGTCAGCAGGGCACTGGGTGCGGGTGGGGGGGTCAGGAAAAAGGAAAAAGAGATGATTAGATTTTTTTTTAAATCAGCCAATAAATTATATTAACTTTTCCATTGACCTTTTGTGGGGTCACATTATCAGACTAGTGAATGTGGTTCATGAAGATAGGATTATGCTCAGATTTCAAACTGTGCAGAAAGTGCATCCCAAGCAACATGCCAAAATGGAAACGTCAGCTCTGCCAGATGGGTGTGCTTCTCATTATCCTCCCGAGGAAAGCCAGATCCACCACCTACAAATATTGTATATGTTATTAAAAGGGTCTGGTTCCCAGGGAGGCTGGGAATTGCGTAAGGTCTGCCTTTGTCAATGGTGCCTTTTACTCCTTTCCCCTTGAGACTGTGGTGGCACAGGAGCGGCCTGTGGAGGGACTGGTTTGCCACAGGCAGCCAAGATCACTTTTCCCCCCCTGCTCAGCCAGCTTGCCATGGAGCAGACAGCTGGGAGTGGGCAGTTTTCCTTGGCCAGGGCATGAACACTGGCTTGGCATCCTGGTGCCGCCTTTGGGGTGGGATAATGTTCAAAGCATGGGGCGGGGGGGAAGAGGGTGTGAGGGTGCAGCTACATGTGCTGGATGCCTGCAAGGGAAGCATTGCTGCCCACGGCTGCCCCAGCCTCTGACAGGGCTTAGAAGGTGTTGGCAGACTGCAGCACTGGGCCACATCATATCAGCTCCCTGTCATGAAGGCAGCAGCAACAGCTCCCTCTGCAGCTATAGCATCTTCCAGGAGTGCCCCAGGGAGCCGGGAGTGTGCCAGCCCAACGGGGCAGTGACCCTGATGCCCCCAGGGCTGTCCTAGTCCTCGGGGCTTAGAGAGTTGCCCTGTCCCTTGGACTGCAGCCCCGGCAGACAGAAGCCTCCTCTCAGCCCCTGCCAGCCCAGCATGGCCAAAATTAGCTTCCCCTGTGTGTGCGCTGAGTAGAAGAGCCACGATTGTATCTCAGAAAAGCATTGTTGTATTCCTCGAGCCCTATCTTATCAGGGAAAGGAAAACGGGACTTTGACAAATTGCCTCTGCAGCGGCCGGAGTCAGCACATGATTTTCGGTAATCGCCCACCCCGTGGTCGCCAGTGGCCACTATTGTTCCCAGCCCTGGCTGTGCCCTGCGGAGTCTGGGCAGCCATGACCCTCCTGAAAGGGAGAGAGGACGTGGGCCCCGGCCACCCTCACCTTGGCTGCACCCAGTACATTGTGTTTGCAGGTGGGCATGAGCTGAAGTTAGATTGATCCCTTTATCAGGAGCCTTCAAGTGCTGATAAGGTGGCATCGCCTGCCTGGAGCAGGGACTTGAACTCTTTTGCAAGGGGAGATGGTTATCAGCAGTCTCTGGCAGGGCTGTGCTGGCTCTGCAGCCTCACAGCTGGAAGCAGAGCTGAGCTCTGAGCGTGGGACAGATAGGAAGGGTTTGTTTTGCTTTGCACAATGGCTGCTCAGATCCTGTCCAACAGCAGAGCAGAGAGCACAGCAGGGCACTTCAAAGGCACTCAGCCTAGTGCTGTCACCACACAGGGGATCCAGCGTGGCCAGTGTCCGTCCTGCCCCTGGGACGCTCAGCCTGACCCCAGGGACAGCTTGGCCCCTGAAATACCGGTTGCAACAGGAGACACATTGTTCCCAGTCCCAGGGCAAAGAGGATCATCACCTGGAGAGCTTACGTCATCTCACCATGAAGTCTAAGAGCCACCCACGAACCCATCCCTGCCGGCAAAGCACCCATGCAGGGAGGAGAGCAGGGCACTCTGTGATCTCTCCGCTCCTTGCTGCTGCAAGGCCATCTGGGGACCCTCCCCAGCAGGGTCATGAGGACCAAAAGCCTGTTCAATGGATCCACAAACCACGTTCCCAGGTAGAGCAGGGAGCAGCAGGTGCTTGGCTCATATCTGCTGCAAGCTACAGGGCAGGAGAAGACCACAGGGTGAGTGATGGCCGGTGGGACAGCCAGCATGATCCTGCAATGATGTTCCACAGGGGACCCCTGCCTGACCCTCTGAGCTCACCTGCAAGGGGGAACACCTGGGACCAAGATGGTTGCCTGCAGCCAACCTCACTGCTTGTGCAATGCATTGGGAAGCTCTTCATCCCCCTAAGCACAACTGTGGTTGCTGGTGGGGTGATCTCCATCAGAGGTGCTGGTGCCAGAGGTATCTCCCCATACACCCCAGCAGAAGCAGTCAGTGAGGGCTACTGGGAGCAGGCAGAAGTTACAGCAAACCATGTTGCACAGCTGTACAACACCTACCTGGTGTTTTGGTGCTTTGTGCACTTTTTTGCTCTGCTGCTGGCTCCTTCTTCCCAAGACTGGATGAAGGGAGAGATTGACAGGTGCTGCAAGTGTCACAGCCATCCCAGCAAAGCTGCTGCATGTTTCCCTATGCCTACAGCTCAGCTCTCTGCTGTCTAGAGCTGGGTTGTCTGAGTGAAACCAAATGGGAAAACACCAGCTGGCCTAAATATGAGATCTGTAAGGACTGAGGCCACTGATCTCCATTTGCTGCACCTCAGGATAGAGGACAAGTGCAGCTGCTGGAAAATTGCAAACCACAGGAGTGTGTGATGTGCTCCAGCCCCTCCTGCACAGCTCCTCCCTTTGCCAATCCCTGAAGTATCCCTTCCCTCAGCCTGACCAAACACCAGTGTGCACCTTTGTGGCTCCCACCCTGGGACCCCCACGAGAAGGGATCAGGCACAGCACCCATCCCACTGCTTTCTGAAGTGCAGCTGTCAATGGTGGAACACCAAGGCAGCCCTCAGGACACAGCTCTGGGGCCAGTGCAGAGCAGGTCAGCACAAGGTGACCTTCTGCAGCCCACCCTGCCGCTCCCAGTGCCACAGCCTGGGGCCTTCCTGAGCCCAAGAGCCAGCCCAGGCCTGCCTCCCTGAACTCCTCTCATCATTCATCCCAGTCTTGCTGCCCAAAATAGCCTACAGTGATTTCCGCAGTTAATCTGGGCCTGCTCTGAGCCTGCAGGCTGTAAGCTGAATTTGACTCTAGCCAACTTCATTTCAGACTTCCCTGTCCCCTTACTCTGAGACACAGCAGAGGCACTCCTCCTTTCCTTTTCTCTGCTGTCCCAATGGTACCCACCCCATCACATCTCCTCTTTGGGACAGGACAGTGCTGCAAAGGCTCGCCTCTGTCCTTACTGAGATGCCACCTGTGCCCCTTGTGCCTCTCTCATGGCCTGTTTAGCTCTGGGCACTGGGGGGTGCCCGGTGCTGTACACACATCAGATTGTCTTCCAGCCCTTTCCCAACCAGCTCCCACTCAGCACTGCTCCCATGACCAGCCTCCTCTTTGGCAGCACCTAATCCTGCTCCCAGCCCTGCCCACATGGACACCACTGTGTCCCTGTTCTTCCCACTCTGAAACATAACCTCTAACATATAGAACCTGTTACTCTGTTCCTCAGCAATTCTTTCAGCATCTGCCACCAGCTTTGGGATGTTCATATACCCAACAGAAATGTATCACTAGCAAATGTTGTGGCCTCATTTTTCTCAGCTCTTCCAAAGTGTTTAAAGATTTAAAGCAAGACACCAAGCTACGGGATGCAACTGACACCCTTGAAGGATGGGATGCCATCCAGAGGAACCTGTACAAGCCCGAGAATTGGGTCAGTGGGAGCTTCATGAGGTTGAACAAAGGGAAATTCAAGGTCCTGCACCTGGGTTGAGGCAAGCCCTGATATCAACACAGAACAGATTGAGAGCAGCCCTGCCAGGGACTTGGGGCTGCTGGTGGATGGGAGGCTGGATATGAGCCAACAGTGTGCACTGGCAGCTCAGAAAGCCAAACATGTCCTGGGCCACATGTAAAGCAGCATGGGCAACAAGTGAGAGAGGACATTCTGCCCCTCTGCTCTGGTGAGACCCCACCTGCAGTACTGCACCCTGCCACGGGGTCCCCAGCATAAGAAGGACATAGACCAGTGGGAGCAGGGCTAGAGGAGGCCATAAAGATTATCAGAGTGCTGGAGCACCTCTCCTATGAGGAAAGGCTGAAAAAGTTGTGGCTGTTCAGCCTGGAGAGGAGAAGGCTTGGGGCAGACCTTAGACTTGCCTTTCAGTACTTGAAATGGACCTACCAGAAAGATGAGGACAAACATTTTAGTAAGGCCTGTTGTGATATGACAAGGGGTAATGGATTTAAGGTGAAGGAGGATTAATTTAGATTAGGTATAATGTAGAAATTCTTTACAATGAGGGGAAACACTGGAACAGGTTGCCCAGAGAGGTGGCAGTTGCCTCATCCCAAGAAACATTCAATGCAGAGTTAGATGGAGCTCTGAACAACCTGATCTAGTTGAAGATGTCCCTGCTCCTTTCAGGAGTGTTGGACTAGATGGTCGTTGAAGGTCCCCTTCAACCCAAACTATTCTATGATATCTCTTGCAAGAGTGTAAATGAAGGACACAGATGGCCCCGTGGGATGGAGCAGGAGCAGGCCAGGCCAAGGCTGTTGGGCCAAGGCTCACTGAGAAGCACTGAGAACACCTTGTGCCCGCTGCACACCCCTGTGACAGCCAGACCCGCCAGCCTGGGAGATGCCAGCTCACACGGACGTCCTCCTGAGCTTTAGAAAGCAGCTGAGGTGCCCATCTCAGCGTCTGCAGCAGAGACTTTTGTTTCACTTGTGGTTATCTTATCGCCATAGGAAAGGCAATACAGCAGAAGAATTTCCTTTCCTTTATGTTTCCAGCCTTTCCATTGTCTGGCGTCTGGATTTCTGAGCCTTGCCACTCACCAATGTGCTCAGGCCTTTGGAAATATGAATGCAGGCCCTTCTTATCAGCAGGAGCTCTGCAAACACTCTTTTTGCTGCTGCAGGCAAACCAGGCAGGGTCTGGTGGCCCCAGGCCCCATCCTCACCCCATTCATGAGCTGTGCATTTTCCACTGCCCAAGGCAGGTGCCAGCTCAGCAGTTCATTCAGAGGGATGGCAGTGCCAGGCAGCAGAGCATGACGAGAATTGACCAAGGCATTGAAACACCACAGTTTTCCATTTCTTTCTTCCTTACATGGCAGTCCATGAGTGATGGGTCAGCCCCCCACACAGAGCACTGAAGACATACTCAACCTGTTGGACGGGTTTCCATCTCACTGGTCCATGGTTCGTGGTGCTAAAGCTAGCAGCCAGGGATCACCAGGAAATGTGTCACCAGCAGTGAGCCACAGACTGTCCCTTTCTCTTGCCTTGCTGAGTGCATCAGCTGGCTTCAATTCCACTGGGCATGGCTTGTAAGCCTAAATGCAGGGGGAAACAGCAGCCCAGTCACAAGAGGAGACTGATGGGTTTGAATCCAGCTGTGAGGCTGCACCTCTCCCAAAGCCCCAGTTCCAGAGAAGGAAGCCATCAGTGGGGAGAAAGGGGGACCCCTATGCCATATCTCAGCAGGACAAGCATGAAAGATGCTGAGAACTGTCTCTGCTCCACCAGACAGTGCTTCAGGCAAAACATGGCATGGCAGCCTGTGGTAGCACCCCAGAGCTTCTCACCTTCCCCCAGAGAGCCCCAAAGAAGTACCTTCTGCTGCTTATTGCTTGTTTGGCTGAGGTGGTTGGATATCCTGGAGGGGCTGCAGCTTGTCTGAAGGTGCCTGGGCACAGCACAGAGCAAGGCTGAGCAGCAGGGCTGGGCTGGCTCCACTGCACCACCACATCCTGTAAGTCCCACTGTGAAGAGAAAGGAGCAGGCAGTGCCCCAGACAGGTGCCAGGGAGCCCCAGGCAGCTCCCTGGGCACCATGGGACCTGCACTGCCTCTTTCCAGAAAGGAGAACTGGCTGCATTTGAAACAATAAAGTTTTTGGTTCTCCCTTTCTCCATGGCAAAGCAGAATAGTGCTGGTTTCCATTTTTCTCACACACTTCCCTTGCTGCCCAGACAATATCAGGAGAGGGCTCAGGCGCACACAGAGTGGCCAAGATGTGGTGTCAAGAGTAAGAGAATCCCTTTTCCCTGAGACCACACAGTGGTTCCTGAGCATCCCCCTGCACTGCCCTGAGCATAGCCAGTTCTGAGAAGCTGCAAGCAGAGACACTCTTGCTGAAAACCCTGTGAAATCCCAGATGAGCCTGCACTGGTCTATCAATGCTGACCAAAACAAAGGGGTTCTGTAGATGCTTCCAGCTTCCCTTTGCTCTGGGCAGGCAGAAAAAGCCTGGCTGGACTTGCAGGACCTTCCCTCATGTATGATGTTTCTGGTTCTTTGCCTCAGCTCCCAAGTGACAAAGGGCTGGTGACATTTCCAGAAGGGCAAACCCAAGTCTGCTCCACCCAGCACATGCAGTCCTCCTGCCCTGACACCACCCATGGGACAGACCCTTTTCCCACAGCCACAGCAAGAAAGAACACTGGGGCAGAGTTCCTCTGACTCAGTAGCGGTTTCTTTTCCTCTTGTCCTCACCATGACCTCTCTTCGTGTCTCAAGATGTCTTGGGCACCTCAGGCATTTAGCTTGGAGAGATTATTTTCTGAGGTATACTGGAGAGCTGCTCCCTGCCTCTCTCCCAGCTGCCCCAGGATATTTTTCCCCAATATTTTTTCCTTCTGCAGCAAAAAAAGAAAAAACTCAGTAAAAAAGCTGGACTAGAGCCACCACACAGGGAAGGGGGACAGCACAATACTGCTCCTCACAGACAAATGGGGTAAAGGATCCTGCAGGGGCCAGGCAATGGCATGAAGCTCCTCACAGGTGGGAAGGAGCTGTGACCAGAGAGGAAAAAAGAAAGGTTGCTTCTCACTTTAAAGCAACAGTGTCTCAGGACAATTGGAAAAGAGTTGCTTCACTTTTGTAGAAAGAGCTTGAAAGGCCCTGGACTCAGCTGCTGCCTTGCCATGGCCAGAGCCACGCTTCCCATTGTGGTCCTTTTGGCCACCTCCTTCCAGGGTGGCTGGGAAGAGCAGCTCATGAGCCACTCTGCAGGGGTGTGGTGGGGTGGGAGTCCCCGGGGACCCACACCTCTGCTGGGATCCTGAACTGGAGCAGGACCCAACACTGCTGCTGGGGGCAAGAGGGCTGCTCCTCTGCCTGGGAAAGGCCGGCCCCTAACGGCAGGAGAGCGGGAGTTCAGCCTCCTCCAGAGACGTAAGGGAGGGAGTTTTGGTCCAGGCGGTGACTGCAGAAAACCAGCGAGATCCCACACGGCAGTCCCTTGCTGCAGACTCCCTGGTGCAAAAAGCCATCATCCCTTTGATCCTTGACCTGAGACGCTGGGAAAAGATCAGACATCTGACCCTGACAGCCCCACAGTCTGCAGTGGGGTGATGGGCAGAGGACTTGTTTGTGTAGTGCTGGCTCTGCCAAGCTGAGGAGAGTGAAGCTCCTACATCATCTGCCACCAACTGCAGTTCGAAGAGCCACAGCACCCACAACAGAGTGGCTTAGGGATTTGCATCCTGGCATCCCCTACCCCTCAACTGCTCACCCATGATGCTTCAGGTTTCAGGAACAGAGTAAAACATACTGCTCTTCCTCAAAACAAGACTGCAAAACACTTTTTTGTAGTAGCTAGATGGCCTAGATGGCAGCTCAGACATGCAATGACAAGACCTGTGTGTGAAGCAGAGCCCCAGGTCTCTGGACGTCCAGGGCAGAGCTGGTGATTGCACCACAGGCTGCCAGCGCTGCCCTGCAGGTGTGGCACCCAGTGCCACACAGAGCACAGACCCACCCATGATCTGCTGGGACACCACGTGCTGTGGGAGAGACTGCAGGCTGGGGTGAGACTCTCTGAACTGGGCAGCAGAGACCTGCAGGGAGAACTGTAGTTCTCAATGCAAGTGCAACATACCATAAAAGGCCAGTTCAGCTCCACAACATATTCCCAAACCAGTTCTGCATTTCTGCTGCGGGTATCAGTGCAGGAGGTAAAAACATCAGCCAGGAAAACAAGCTGCTTGCATTACAAAGCAAAGCTGCCTGAAAAGGGAGACAGCACTGGGGTGCTGGAAGTGCTGTGGATTGCAAAGAAGAGACTAGAGCCAGTTGCAACCTGCATATTCCCTCTACACACACAAAGCACTTGAAGAAAACAGCACTCTAAAATGGAAACTGGCCTTTTCCAGACAGCAGTGGAGCAGCAGAAGCCCATTCACAGGTGGCCAGGACAGAGCACATCGTCTCCTTTATGCTGGCTCTGACAAGTGAGCAGTGCCCGCATGGCCTCATGCCTGCCAGCTGCTGCCATGTGCTGTACTGAGCTGCCAGCAAGGCCCAGCTGGCACTGCCCAGTGAGGGATGTGGTTCAGCAACACATCAAACCACCACAGGAAAGCATTAATTTGCCTCTTACCTATTTTGCCCACTGCTCAGTAACAGCATGAAATATTAACAGGTCTTTAAGTCCTTCCTCTGTTGAGGCAAGAGTCCTTTAGCACAGCAAGGAGCAGTTTGCATTTAACACCTGAGCACACAGTACTTGCTTGGTCCTATTTACATTATCCTCCATTCACTCATGCAAACACTGCAAGCTGCTTGGCAGGTCTCGCAGCAAAAGGTTTCTACAAGCAACAAGCAGTCATCCGAGGTCTCAGGCCCTGGGGATTTCTGTCACTCACTAGATTTGGAAGGGTCTACATAAGGACACAGCTTGTCCAGCAAGGTGGCTCATGGAGACCCAGCTAACAGGAAAGGCAGACAATGAAAAAGAAGAGAACTTGCGTACATGCAACATGGGGTAACAATTCAAAAGGCTTTGAAAGGAGAAAAACAGAATAGAAAAAATTATTTTACATCTTCAACAAAAGATACTCCAGTTTGACAGGTAATAGCTTCACACAAAACAGGACAAAAACAAAGGAATGTTTCTGAGCAATCAAGTCCCTTAAAGCATTGTAAGGGACAAAAGCAGATACCTTTCCTGCAAGGAGGGTGGAGAAGTCAGATCAGAGTGATTTGGCTAAGGCACAACGTTTTCAGGAAACAAAGGCAAAGATCACCTTCTCCAGGAGAACTAGATTAAACAGTCTCTCCTGAGAATTTACTTTCCGCTACGGTACACTGATTTAAAACACCATTGACCATATTAATTCAGTGTAATTATACTTTAACTTTACAGATGGCAGGGAACTATCTTCCCTCCAGTGATGTAATTAGGAACTTGAGAGCAGGCACTCCAGGGTAAGCAGGAGCTGAGGTGAGAGCTCTGCTGTCAGGGGATCCTCTGCATACACAGTGCAAACTGGCTGTACAGGACACACACAAAGGGGCACAAAGCCAAAACTGGCTTGGTTGCACACCCCACATTTGCTGTGGCTTTGCTCAGCAGTTGCTTTCATCTCTCCATCCACATTCAAAGCCTGGAAAGTACAGAATTACAAGACAGCAATCCCTTTTTATAGTATCAAGAGACCAGCATCATGTGTTATTCTTCCACCACCTAAAAACAAAGCATGGCTCATCTTCGTGAGCTTTTCCAGTCCTATTATTACTCCCTGTGCTGAACAAGGAATGAAGAGCTCTGACCAAGTGCACAAACATTTTCTCAGCAGGGCAGCTGAGAAGTAAATCTCACTTTAACCTGACCCAGGTAAGTAAAGTCTTTTTAGCATCAAAGACTCATGTCCTCAATTAAAATCTGTTAATAGACAGTTCTCAGACTTAGGACAATGAGACAGAACATGACACACATACAGGAAGTAAAATCTCAAGTATATTTAAGGACAAATTAGCACCAGATTTTTAGCCAGTTATATGGAGACAATGTTTTAAAATACCAGTGGGAAGTCACACAAGAACAACTGATACCAGCTCAGTGTAAAGGATATAAAAGCAACATTTTCCTTGCACGGTGTGCTGTGCTCTGCTCAAGCTGGGAAACAGGGAGTGGTTCCAGATTCGACAGAATAGGACTGAGAACAGCAGAGAAGGAAGAGGGCAATAAAGATCATTCTACCTCATTTGTCAACACACTAAAGCATGTTGTCAAATCAACAAACAAGCCTTAAAGACCAGAAAAACAAAGAAGAAAAAAAAAGAGCAATAGTGTCTCAATATGTAACAAACATCACTCATTGAAATTCAACTGTTTAAAGACTTTAGTCAGTTTTACAGGGCTTGCTTTGATTGCAACAGCTATAAAATACATCCTTTATGGAAGGAAAAAACATTCCTGCACAGCTCCATCTGCTCCCATTGAAAGGATGTTTCAGCAGCAGTCAAATGTCTGGGCTGGCTTCCAGATAACACGAACAGCCAGGTCTCTTTTGTTCTCAGAAGGGATGAACTCCAGCCACCAGAGCCCACTCTCATCCCCTGCCAGGCCAATCCACTGCAGAGAGCTCCCAGGTGAGCTAGTGATGCCCATTTATCTGTTTTTTTCCCCCTCAATTAAGGCCTGTGAGACAGTGCAGTCCCTGCCCTGAAAAGGCAAGATACTGGTGCCACAGCTAAGCCTCCAGGTGCTTCGTGATCCTGCGTATTTTCTCCTTCTTGTTCCTGTTTCCATGTTTTTTCCAGGGCTTTCCTACCACATTGGCAGGGTTGGATGCAGTCGCAGGCACGAGGCCGCTCCCAGGCCGGTAGCCCATGGCAGCCCGGACCCCCTTCATCAGGGCACGAACATTCTCCTGGAAAAGGAGACACAACCAAGGAGAAGATACTCAACCACTGCAGTATGTCACTAAAACCAGACACAGGCAAGCTCAAACCCAGCAGGGCCCACTCAGCCCCTGCTCCAGAGCTGCAGGAAGGTCACGGCAGGCAGCCAAGGCCTGCCAGCAGCTCCAGTTCTGCCAAGCTGTGCCGGGTCCCCAGCGCCTGCCACTGACGTGACACCGTGTCCCAGCCAGTATCAGCTCCAGCACCAGGATGGATCCTCACAGCCTCTGCTCTGCGCACAACAAATTGTCTTCACAAATAAATCTGGCGCCCAGGAAAGCCACAGACCAAAATAAGTTGCTCAAGTCTGGAGCGTGGGCAGCACTGACGGGGCTCACAGCTTGTGCCAGCACTTTGGGCAGACAGAGCAACAGTCTGGTAATCCCAAAAATTCTTTTCAGGTCACAGTTTCCTGAAATAGCTCACTCTTTTTTTTTTTTTTTTTGAAAAGAGCCTGACTTCTTGTTTTTAAAATGCATGATTATCTTAGCTGTGCTAAACAAATGGTGTTCACATCCAGCTAACCACACAGAATGGAACATGCTATCTATGACCCATTCTGTTCATGGCTAAAAACCTGTTCTAATCCTTGTCAGGTATGCAGATCTGGTCAGTTATGGACTTTATATTTCACTATGAGTCATTAATACACTTTTTAAGTAGTGTAGAGGCAAAACAGATGCCTGTGGGATCTAACAAGAATCACATAGGTTAAGAAAAATTCCCATTTTCCACTTAATTTTGAGATTTCTTGACTGGATTTTAAATCGGTTTGTATTCTTTTCATCTGATTTCTGGTTCCGAGTCAAAACCTTGAGGCAGTACTAAATCAATTGTCTTAAAAAAGCTTATCACATCCTCTAAATACATCAGCTCAGGACAGGAATGTCAGTTTGAAGGACCTGTTAGTTCAAAACCATGTTCTGGATCAGTTGTCAAGTCATTCCTCCTTGTCTTTCTTCCCAGTCACCCTCCTGTTTGCTCAAGATTGATGTCTGATTCCTAATGACAAGGGTCACCCCGCTGACCTCTGAAAAATCATCTGTGCACACCTCATTAGCAATCCTTCTGTCACCTGGGACATTCCCAGTGATTTAGGAGATAATAAAAAGAACAGAGAGCTCTTGGGTAGAAATTACATGCAGATCCCACAGCACTAAACACCACTAACTCAACCCAGCACACCTCCACCCTCAAAAGTGGTTTTCCCCCACTAACTACAGATGAGTGCTGCAGCAAAAATTCCTAGAACAAATCTTTTCCAGAATTTACCTGATGGAAGAAAGTTTTGTCCACCACATTTTCAATTTGTTTTGCTTTGGTATTTTTCTCAGGCTTCACCTGTCCAGTGGCCTGCACAGTTGTACGGTCAGGGCATCTTTGATGTTGGTGCTGAAAATCATTTGGGTCAATACCAGGAGGTGGGTGGCAATATAACAGCTTCCCCTGTGAAAGCAATGGGACTGAGTTATTGCAAAAGAAACTCAGAGGAAAGAAAACAACTCCAACCCTAAGAAGGGCCTGAAATTCAGGGGCTCACACTGGCAGACTATCGGTACACTTTATTTCTTCTCCCAGGCAACAACTGGCTTGACTCCTAGGTTAAAGTACTGTTCCACCTCTACATCAAAGCACCATTTACAGCTGCAGTGCCCAGCTGCAAACAACACAGAGCAAAACTCTCAGGAGCACCAGAGGATCCTATTAAGAAATTATCAACAATAAGTTGCTGAGAGATGCTAAAGAAGCATGCAGTATTACAACACTCAGAGCAACAGTCCTTAGTGCCAAATATTGGTCCAGCTGTACATTATGCGTTCATTTCTTGAGTAGCTGCTAGCTATTTTGGAGATATGATTATTTATTTAGCTGGCACTATATTTTTAAGCAATCACCTTTCTAAGATTAGGCAGCTTGAGAAATTAAATTTATTCTTTTAAAACATAAAAGCAACCCAATTTCAAGAATCTTTTAATACATGGTGATTTTATCCAGAGAAATAGAATTGACGTTATTGTACTCCAGTGCAACATTTAATTCACCTCTGAGAAGAGAAGAAAACCCAGATGTAGGAAGCACTTACACTGACATAATCTTTTAACACATATCGAGCTGATCTCGGCTGGTCTGGCTGTCCATGAGCTGTCATAAAGCCCCTCATATCTGGAAGAGAAATCCAAAGTACATTCTTTGTAAGTACAAGAGAATGCTAATATGTTCTCCTCTGCTGCCTTACCACCCATTTGTATTCTTTCTCAAAAATACTCGTTTAGAAAGAGGCTTCTCTTGGGGAAAGCAGGGGAAAAAAAAGGGAAGAACTTTGGTGACTGTGAAGGTACTGCAGAAGCATCCTGACATGAAAGAAATTATAAGAGCTGACATCTCCCTGCTAGCAGAAAACTGCTAGGATTTTATTTTTGTTTTAAAAGCAGAGAATGAGAATCCACTGCATTCTTCAAAGTCTAATTCAGACACAGATGGTGGGAGGTACCTGAAAGGATAAGAGCACCACACTATAGACTGGCAGGGCATGTCACCAATATCTTCCACACTATCACTACATCTGTCAGATGAGTCTGGGAAAGCACCACTCCAACCCACAAAGGAGATGAGCCCTTAACAAAGACCATTCCTGAGAGAGGGGCAAGTCCTATCAAAGAGGTCCAATGCACAACAAACCCAAGCTGGGCCTAACTTTACAATGTTATCCTAAGGCCATGTTCAGGACCATGCACACAGTAGAGGGGACAAGTTTTAAAAGGATCATCACTCACATCCATATGCCGTTAGCAGCTCTTCAGCTGTTGGCTTTCGATCTGGGTCCTCATCTTCCCTTGGCCTTATGATATTTATTCCATAGGTTGCTTCCAAAATGTTTCGCGGGATATGCTGGCAAACATAAGCTAGTGAAGGAAACCACTTCATGATTTACAGCTACACAAGTAATCTTGCCCTTGTCACTCTAAGAGCACACACAAAAGAACGACTTTTGGATTTTGTTACAAACCAGAAAAATAACACAAGTCTGACAACACAACTAAATTGAAATGAGACAGGAAAAGACCAACACAGCAGGACTGTGTTATCCAGTATGTCCCACCTCCCTCAAAGCATGAGCACGTGTGCTGCTAGCAGGGCTGGAACATGCTACTTGGCATACCTCAGATCCAACCTTTGCATGCACTCTCACAAACCCCATGCAAAGGATATTAGAGAAACAGGTGGAACATGGTCCCTCATCTGATCTATAGGCAGAATTCCAGAACAAATCATTTCTGCCTTGGTAGAGACGAAAGATGGCATCACCAGACCAGGGCAATCACAGAGGCACAGGCCAGGCTCCACATACAGGGTCTACATGATAAATAACCCATTAGTTCACTATGGCAAGTCAGTGTCCACAGAGGAAAAAGGAACAAAAAAACCAAAAATCAAATGCATAGATGAAACATGGATGCAAATGACAATAAGCAGAAATTCTACTAACACAGACACCTGCCCTGCTGGTCCCAGTCTATGAATTAAGGAGATCAGATGTAGAAGACAGCAACATTTTTCAAAGTTCCTAAATAAGGTGTCCAGATGGGGGCAGCAAGATCTTCAGCTCTCCAGCCCGATGGGAGAGAAGAAAGCACTCCAGAAACCTTTAAGTGTGTTGGACCTTCTGAAACAGCTAGGAGTTTGAAAAGTACAGATCCCACAATGGTTCCACACTATAGCATTGGAGATGCTACTTCAAAATCAAAGTTTGATCAATATGAAAATATCAGCAAAACTACATTTATTCACAGCAATGATGTTGACAAGGATAGTTTGAAGCCCTGACCTTAAGCTACATGGAGGAACACTCACTTTAAAAAGCCTCTCCTCATGACTGGTGATGGAAAAAAAGGGACAAGATAACTAAATAAAATGAGGAGATGGAAAACATGCCCCATTGCACAGCAGCTCTCATGAGCGACTCAAAATTGAGCACAAGTTTAGAAGCAAGAATTAAAGTTCCAAAATTACACACATGAAGACCACCCCTCTCCAACCTACTCTGCTGGCCACAGTTCAGGCTGGCACAGTTCTCAGTGAGTGTACGTGGTTGCAACTAGGTCATAATGAAGCTCTCTTCCACTGGGGAAAAACAAATGATAAAAAGACCAATGTTATTTGTTAGCAATACCTGGAAGTGTTTTGTACGGCCTGGTGTAGCAGACACCGACACCTTCTTATTTCCAAGGATTGTGTTGATGGTTGAACTTTTGCCAACATTAGGGTAACCCACCTAGATGACAAAGAAGTGAAATGCTATTAGGCAAGGGTGATGCCAAAAGACTGACAGAGCTCTGACACAAAAGTTCTTTAATAAAATGTTCTAAAAAAACAACTAGGGCAAGCAGGGGGGCACACTGAGCTCTAGGAACTTCAGTACTAATCTTTGCATAAAACCCACAGTGGTTTGTGCTTGCTAGTTTTTATACCCTTATAGGAAGCCAGACTACAGGATGAATTTTTCCCACGGAAGGCACATGGAATTAGAATTTAGATTAAGTAAGTTCCATTTAAGCACAAAGTCCAACTCACCAGCCCAACATTTACTTCCCCATCCTTCACCCTTGGTCCATTGTGCATAGTTTTGAATATCTCCAGCAGCTCATTCCTCTGTACCAGATGGCTGAAGTTCCTGATGTTCCTGTTCTGCTCCTGCACTCTGTGCTGCACTGCAGCATCATCAGTCCTGCTTTCCATCTTCTCTGGACCAACAGCATTTATGTTGTCACCAGCTTCATCTTCAGAACAGGTTTGCCAGTCCTCCTCTTCATCATCTTCACAGTCTTCATACTCATCACTGCTGTTATCACTCACCAGAACCTGGTTTGCACTTTGCCAAGTGCTGCCTGTGGACACTCTTTCTGCACTACCTTGTGCTGTGTTGTTGCCATCCTGACTGGAGTCTTCATCCCCAGAACTGCTCGGGTGCTCCACTCCCCCATCAGCGCCCAGTTCCTGTGGGAACAGCAGTTCAGAGGTAAAATGCAAAGACAATCCCAAGCCTTGCTGCTGGCTCAGTGAGCTGTCATCAGCCAGGTCCCAAGAGCTGACAACTCAGTGTTTACATCACACTGGGGTTTTTTAGAGGTCTTCAGCAGGATGTAGGAAAAACTAGCCCGTTTCAGGAGAATGACAAAAGTATTCCAAGAGGGACTGTTCACAACTCCTCTGTGAAGTCATAAAAAAGTTCCTCTCCAGAATGAATGTGTGCACACCCACACTAGTTATTTTAAAATAAGTATTCAGAGTAAAAGGAATTAATGTCGTTTTTTCAAAATGTTCAGAAAGAAAAAAACCTCTGTACAGATAATCCCAGCCCTTGCAGCATCCATCTTGGAAAGGTTTCCAATTCTTTCAATGAATTAAGAGTTTGCAAGCAGGTCTGCAAGGGCTGTTTCTGTCTTCTGCACTTTGTTCACCATTTTACTCTCCTCACTTTTGCCTCTGAATTGAGCCTTCAAATGCTGTTTTACAGTAATTACTTTAAAGTAATCCTTTTGTGCTCAGGTATATCACAAGGATAGCTGCAAAGCAATTACCAGCTGCAGCCAGCACAGACCTAGTTTGTACTGATCACCTGCAGTACCTTTGATTCTCCACACAGCCGTTCACACTCTGCCAAAGCTGACCAGAACACCACCTTGACACCCTCGTTCTCAAAGAACTGTGCCCAAGCAGCACGTTGCTCCTCACTCAGCAAATCTGCTTTGTTGATCAGGATCATGTTCTCCTTGTCATTACTGACCTCCTTAACGTAACTTTCCTAAAGAAAACAAGAGAAGGATTGGTTTGTACTCTGGTTTCAACTCCTTCCACCCCAAGACAATACAAGAGCAGCAAGACAAATTACTACATGCAGCTCCACACGAGTGTAGCCAAGCTTACCATCCCTAGATTGGTGGAAGTGCTGTTAAGCAGACAGCTAAAAGAACAGATTGGAGCATGCAACTACCACAATACAGCTTGCTGCTGGCCATGTGTGCAAACACCTTGTCTGCGTAGAGCTGTGACAAGATATTAATCAGCACCCTGCAGCAGGAGCTCCTAAGATAACTATTTGAACAATTTCATGTCTCCCTGATGCAGTGTTCTAGAGCCTATCATTACAAACTTGTCACTTCAATAATTTTTGATCCTTTGTAATCCTCACCCACTTTTATTCCACTATGCTTTTACATAAGACAATTCCTTTTTGTGAGGACACTTCTAATGGGTAATGAGGAATAAAATAATATCTGCAATGTAACATCTGAAGAAGAGCCTCTAAATCCACAACATTCTGTGTGAAATACCAAAAGACAAAGAAAAATAATTTCATGCCAGAATTCTTGCATCAGTTAATAAGATATCCACTCAGGCACAACAGCAAAACAGCTTCAAGGTGGCTGAATGCATTGAGCAAAAAATATATCACATAAACATTAAGATGTAAAATGAAGACAACATTCAAGAAAGTGGTTTACTTACCAGGTCTTGACATCTAAACAGGAGGGGGTTTCTGGCATCTACTATCTGGACTACAATATCACTGCAAAAGTAAAGGGAAGCCCCATAAAGCACTCCTTCTTACCTTGCCTCAAAGAAAGCAGTAAGACACAGCAATTATTCACTTTCAGGTTTTCCTTGGAATTTTAATAGTTTTAACTGTATTATCCCACTAAATACCTTTACTGAACAACAGAGTATCTCAGCAGCCCACCTGCCCAACAGAGCCATGCTTGTGCTACAAGCCAGTACTGCCATACAGTGCTTCCTCCTCACCTGGCTCATTCTCCTGCACAGCCATACAGCCAGCAAGCGGAAGGAAAACATGACAGTTTTGCCAACCCATCTACCCTTCAGAAATGCTCAGCAGGCAGGAATCACAGTAGTGGTACTCCATCTTTTAGAATGGTACTAAAAACTGTGATAACACAACTTTGTTTCTGTCTATTCTCATCCTCAACTGTGGCAGGGTGGTTACGGCGAGAAAGAAGAGGTGGTTTTCCTACACAGCGAGATATTTTGGAACATTGTTGTCCTCCTTGCATGGAACAATATGTACAAAGCCTCCCACAAATGACATGCAGATTCTAAGTATTTGATATTGAGTAGTTTCAAAAGTTCCTCTGTGCTCTGTCACAAAAAGCATAAAACAATGAAAAAATAACCTTAGACTTCAGTAAAATATGTTGCTCCCCCATGCAACCTAGGCCTTGCAACATGCTTCTAGGAAACACCTTCCAAACCCAGAGACCAGGTTGCCACTACATACATGGGCAGGACTTCAGAACTCATTAGTTCCACACAGTAATTAAATGCAATGGCTTCAGATCCCAAAGGCATTCATGCTTCTTTTGTCAAAAGGAGGGGAAAATTTAACTACAGCCTCTTCCACTAGAACTTCTCCAGGCAAGTAATTTAAAATACTGCCATATATTATCACATGCTAATTCTATTTGTTTGACAGGGATTTCTGTTAAGTCAGGACAACTTCAGAACACCACGGGTTGAACTGAAGAATTTCAAGCTTCACTAGGCAGTTCGTTATGTATTTAAAAAAAAAATCAATAATCCCCCCAAGAAAATAATTTAATAAGCCCCATGGGTACAAAGAGGACTGCACAGTTACAGACATTCGAAGATCAATACAAGGGAAAGCTGACACCATCATACTGGGATGGGAGACAGACAAGTTACTGAACCACACTGCTGGGAACTAGTTTGAAGCAAATACATGGAAAAGGCTGACAACAGATCAAATCTTCTGGAAAGGTTAAAGGACTGAGTGACTTTTCCATTCACTTCTGAGACTCACTCTACATGAAATAAAAAGCTTTTAACAGGAGCAGAAAGGCATTAATGACACATTCCAGTCACCTCAAAACACCCTGCACACTCACAGTGCACATCAAGATACCCTACAATGGATGCTCCTGACCAGCACTCTCCCAGCCAAAGGCCCAGCAGCACTCAGTACAAAGCCCCTTCTGTGAAAGGACCAGCTCACCATGACCTCACTGGTGAAGTATTTTTCAATTTTAGGAAAGAGAGATGAGATGATCTTAAACCTAATTACTAGTGAAATTAAATGCCCCAGTTAGATTAACGTAGCAGATAGCACTCTTATTGTATTACAGCTCAGCAGAGCAAACAAAGCTGTTCCTGTGGTATGACAGCCTGCTGTCTTCTGTGCACTGCTGCAACCTCTCTGCGTGGCAAAGAGACAAGGCGTTCCTTCTTTCCCAACATTACTTACTCCTTGCCTCCTGCTCCTGAACATCAGCTGCTGCAGTTTGGTTGGGAAGGAGAGGAAGGTGTTCATCTTGGCAAGACACCTCAAAGGCACTTTCTCAAAGGAGGCCTCCACCACAGAGTTACTGGGGAAGGCCAAGAGACTCACAGCAAATCACTGCACATCACACTGTTGAGAGCTAGCAGGCACCACAAAAACAAAATCACTGCAGCGCTGATAATAAAAAATTACTAACTTAATAACTTTTCCTGTGCTGAGACATTTGAAGCTTGTCTCAAAAGCTGCAATTCATGAAAATACATTCAACATCACTTTTTAAAAAGTGGATAGCAAAATACTTTACCTTCTTTCAATGACTCTCCAAAGCTGACGCCAGAACTCCAAGTTTCTTTCAAATGGGGTTAGAATTAACTTTTTCTCTTCCTCAAGGCTAAGGCCAAACAGAAAAAACAATGTCACATTTGGTCCATGGCAGGCTGTAAGCTGACTACCAGTCCTTCCCTAGATCCAGAAGGCTTTAGTTTTGCAGACAGTAATCAAACCAAACTCATACAGAGGTACTATTTCTGATTTTTTTTCAAACAGATCAAGCCCTAAGGTTTCACTGACTGCTGTCAGTGAAAACGGTTTAGTGGTGACACAATGGCTTCTGATCTTGTCAATGCAGAAGTGGTAAAAGATGAAGAGAACAAGAACTCATCAAGAGTCTGCCTGTGAAATTGGAGAGCCATAATAACAAATGAGAGAAGTTATCCCAAGTGCCAGTAGTTTTTTCTTAATTGAGTACCACTTGGAAAAAATAATGAAATTTGGGGATGGTACCTGAAATACCTCTATACAACCTTTAACTTGGTGTTACCACCACCTGAACAACTTTACTCAGGATAAGCATGGGTCTGCAGGGTGGGAGCAGATACCACTCAACTCTCCAAGCCAGCAGATGCAGCACCAGACCAGCACAGGCTGCTGGATGCAGCAGGCTGGCAGCACTGCCTTCTATTCAGAGCAGCACTGTTACTCTTAAAAGACACATCCAGTAACCCTCTACTTCACAGATGAATGAAGAACATCACATACCATCCTGAATTATTTTAAAAGAACATGCACACACAAGACAGCTTTGCAGAGCTGACCACAAAGACATGCTGGACTGTGGCTGGGATGTCCAGCCTTCCAGGACAAGTACAAAGAGCTACTGAGTAGACGTCAGTTTTGTTGGTCCAACAAGGATAAGTACAACTCACTGCTTCCTGTGTCACTAAATGCCACCAGCTACTTACCCAGCCACAAGCAGCATACTCACTGGGCAAGCTGTCGTCTCCACTCGAGAAAGCTCTCTCTCTCTGCTTGCTTCAAGTCCTCTGCACTGGTTGTCCTATCCCAATGTGGCCTATAACGAGCATATTTTGGAGTGAGTGGTCAGAAATAGCAGTCAGTCCAGCTACATTACTTCAGTAAACATAAAGAACATAAACACCATACATTCAGCTATGCTGAAGTAATGGTTCAGATATGCATGCATCTATTTCCAGCAGTTTTAAGTACACCTTCTTTCCTTGTTCCTTCCAAACTCCATTAGCAGAGAGCATGTACACCATACACCACAAAGCTGTTTTCTTGAGCTAAGTTTTGTAGGGTCCTTAAGATGGGGATTAATCTCTCTGTTCTCAATTCACAGAGCTCTGAAAAGGCTTACCAGGCAGCCTGGATGCACCTGGTACAGCAGTGCCAAGCTTTGGGCAGGAAACCCACACCATCAGGCCAGAGAAGCTGGCACTGGCAACACTCACATGGGAGACAGGCATCTGTGCTGTGGGTTACAGCCCGCTCATGCAGGCTACTTAGTAGCTTCTCCAAAAGGAGGGTATTGCCAACCTGAGGGCTGTCCTCAGGCTTGTAGCCACGGAGGGATCAGCCATGGAGCCCCAGTCAGCCAAGGGGCACCCAGGCAGCGCTGCAGAACTCACCTCCGTGGGATGCGCAGGAACTCCTGATTCTCCTGGTGCAGCTGCCGAACGCGCTGGGCCTCCTGTGCTGTGAGCAGGCCCGTGCAGCTCTGGGCAGACACGATCTGGGCATTCAGACGCTCTGAAAGGAGAGATAGTCATCCAAAGCCACCCGTCTCCAGCGCTGTTACCCCCGCCACCCCATCCTGTCCCTGCTGACCCCAGCCCCGGCTCAGGGCCTCACAACCTGCCCCCAGCTGCCGCCCGGCCAGGCCCACTGCCAGCTCCCATTCGCACTCACTCATCCCAGAACCGGTGCCGCCCCGCCCCGGGACCCCCTCCTCGGCCCCCGGATCTGCCCCCGGCCCAGCCGCAGCCCCAGGCCCGTCCCNNNGCGTTCTGCCGCCCGCTTCCACCGCCCTTTCCGCCGCCCGGCCCCTTCCGCCGCCCGGCGCCTCCGCCGCGCCCGCCCCGCGGTGCCCCGGCGTCTGCCGCCAGGCGGTGCCACCGCACCGGCCCTCGCCAGCCAGCCGTGGCGATAGGACACAGTGTGAACGTGCACAGGGGGAGGTTTAGGTGGGACATTAAGAAGAATTTCTTAACTGAAAGGATGATTAGACGTTGGAGTGGACTGCGCAGGGAGTTGGTAGAGTCACCGTCCCTGAAGGTGTTTAAGAATGTGGCACTTAGTGCTATGGTCTCGTTGATATGGTGTTGGACTCGATGTCAGAGGTCTTTTCCAACCCAGTTCGTTCTGTGATCATCCATCCATCCATCCATCCATCCATCCATCCACGCACTCATCCATCTTTCCATCCCTCCCACCCTGTGGTGCTCAGTATGGACACACATCTCTCTGGGTCTCCCCTCCTCAGGCTCAGCTCTAACTCCTTCCCTCCCGTAGCAGCCACCAGCCCCACCAGTAATGAGCCTGGGGCACGGTTCACTCCCACCCGAAGGTCGAAGGTCGGTGCTGCAGCCGGCGGCCCTGGCAGTGGGGTGACACACAGGGCTGCCAGCCCCAGCCCAGCCCGTGGCAGTGCCAGCAGCAGTGGGGCCAGTTTCTCTTGTTGGTTCGGCCTGGTGCAGATGCTATTAAACCACATTGTGCAAAACCCTGCCCAGCAGCCAGCCATGGGGGCAGGGGTTTGTGTCTCCCTCTGGGGAAAGCCACCAGCTCCTGTGGCTGAGGTTGACCCTGTGCCCTGTAACACAGCCAGGCCAGTGCAGGTTCCCCTTCCCTAGTGTCCGCCACCCCAATACAGCAAATAGGGCATGCGAGGAATGATGGTGGCAAAGTGGGATCCTGGATGCAGCTGTGGGAGGTACACTATGAGGTTGCTGGCAAAATCTAGCCAGGGCATCTTTGCCAGAGGGAGGACGTTGCATGACCAGCCAGGGAACCACTGAATGGATTTCAGCAGCAGCCATTGTGACTGGTCTGGGTCAAGATGGGAGAGCAGGTTAAATTAATAAACAACTTGACCTGTACTTGCTCACTGAACTGATTTATGAAGCATTTCTCCTTTATGGGTGTTTGGGTTAAGGCCAGACAGTTTTCACTACAACCCTGTAATGTCTATCAGTTGTAACTGGAGAATAACCTGTCTAATCCCTGGAAAACAGAAGCAGACAAAGCTTAACTTCAGGAGCTGGCCACCAACAGCATGGCAGCATGCACAACCCCCTGGGCAGGAGCGGTCTTTTCTCTCTTCTCTTTTCTTTCTTTTCTCTTGCTCCATGATAAATGCTCATTAGGAAGACACAGCTTTTCTTTTCTTCTTCTTTTCAAAGCCAGTAACTGCATGGCATAAATTTCCCAAGGACGTCTGATCCTTTGCCATGCTCATCCCAGGCTCTGCTGCCGCCACCAGCCTGGTCTGGCCCCTCCTTTGCTTCCTAAAGGCAAATAAGAGAGATGAAAGGGGACTCAGCAGTCGCCTTTTCATTTAGGTGAGGTGCTTCAATGGAAGGCTGGTGGGCTGCAGACAGCAGGCAGACATTTAGTAAAATAATTTCTAATCAAGTAATCTTTAATAAAACCATCTCAAGTCTTTATGTGGGCACTGAAGCAGTAATATAAGTGCTCATTATTGTCTTTCTTTTGTACTTCAGTTAAAAGTTACCTTCTCTCTACAATGCATAATCACCAGCCAGAGCAGCCAGCCAGCCTGGCTGATCCCCATGCCTCAGGTCTGGCAGCACTTCTAACCCCACAGCTGAGGCACGTGCAGTGCCATTCCCAGGCTGCCCAACCACAGGCAAAATGCTCTAATAATCCCGTTGGCACAGCCCTGGCAGCACAGCCTTGGCACCATCAGGGTCTGGAGACTGTCAGTACAGAGTGCAGAGCTCAGTGGATCTCCATGGGACACTTGCAGCTGTGTTCAGTGGCATGAACTGGAAACAGACACTCAAGGACAGGCAGAAGGGCTGGTGCAGTGGGAAAAGGAGGCTTGCTCCACCACCTGCAACCCATTCTGGGGCAGGGAGGTTTGAGGGTAACATGAAGAACAAAGATCTCTGCATTTAGATTGTGATGTTTTTCCCACACATTGCCCTTTCCCCCCCACCTCGCCATCTTTCCCTATTTCTAGACTGAAGTGCTTCAGGGAAGGGTTAACTGCAGGTATTTTCTACCACCTTTGTGGGACCTACTTAAGCAATGCCCAAATTACCCTCATTGTTGCAACAGATAGGTTTCTGGGCACTTCATAAACACCAAGGAATTATTTCTGTCTGATGGTGCCAGCAGCACTGCGAAGATTGCTTTGAGCAGAGCAGTGCTGAAGGAGATACAGACTGGGTCATCCAAGAGACAAAAACACCAGAGCTAGAGTAGTAATTGCATATTTCTAATTGCCCTGTTTCTCATCCCTCTCCCATTGCTCTGCTGTGCCTACCTGAGCAAGACAGGCTGCTGCTGGTCTTACCTGAACACAACAGCCTACTGCTCCTAGAAGACATTTATGCATGGATTAACCACACACAGTGAAAAGGGAAACTGAGGTACAGATGCTGTCACAAGAGCTGCACAGAGGCAGCTTGGCACCAGAGTGTGTGTGCCAAGAGCACAGCCAGGCAAGGAGAGCTTGGAGGAGAGGGGCACGCTGCTGTGAAGTGTGATAAACCTGTTGATTTGCAGCCCATTCCCATATGATGCAGTAGCTACCACTGCATGCAAAATGAACACAATTTTTGCTGCTGGCCTTTGTTTGTACAACTCATCTCTTTGACAGAGATGGGCTGGACTGAGGTGTTGTCCTGGGAGAGAAAGCACCCCTGTGCAGCACAAAACTTCTCACCACTCCTTTGAAAAGCACTGAGTGCCCAGCACTGCTGGGTCTTTGGAAAGTGGTCACAGCTGTGGGAATTCTCACAAACCATTGCATAGACAAAGTAAAATCTGCTGTCCTTCCAGCATATTGTAATCATTGACTTGGGCTTCTCTCCCAGCTTCTTCTGCCTTGGAGCCAAACTACTGCTCCAGTTTTTGATGCATATCCTGAGAATTATTTAGCAGCAGCAGCTCTTTTTCAAAAGCCAGTGATAACAGTGAGTTTTTGCCTAAAGGAAACATCGTTCTTTCTGGACAATTTTTCCTCCATGTTCCTTTAAGGCAGCACTGGGAGATCTCAGACCGTGTCTCTAAAATATTCATGTGATGACTATTCATTATTCATGTAGGTTCACAATGCTCAATTCAGTGGTACTGCCAGCCTCAGCCTGACAAGCAGACCCATTAAGAAACCCTCCCCACAGCAGCCCTGAAAGAGCACCAAGACAATTTTGCTCTGTGCACAACTGCAGCTGCTTGAACCCCCTTCTTTCCAGCTGTACTCAGAAGCAGATTGGCACTGTAGGAAGAGTGGGAGCTTGTTCCACAAGCTTCCCATCTCTTGGTGAAGGTCTTGCTCCTCTTTAGAAAGAGCAGCATGCTGAGGAAACTCTGAAGCAGGGCTGCCTGGCCAAGGCTGAGCCCTGAGAAGGCACCAACCCCACTGGGGCCCTCGTATGAGTTTTTTTTAGACTCCGTTTCTTCCACCAGCCCTATGAAGATAAAATCACCTCTTTGCCTGGCAGGGTGGGGGCAAGTTAATTAGAGAGAACTGTCTGCCTCTTTGAAGGCACAAAGCACTGGATGGGAAACCGATGGGATTTCTCCAGCTCCCATTGTGCCAGGACTGCCTGGGAAGTCTCACCCGCGCTGCCCACTGCTGCCCCTCAACACGGCCCCATGGTGGCAGCCCCCAGGATGGACACTGAGCGGAGGATGCTGCCCCAACACCACCCCTGTGCCCCTTGACTGGCAGCACGCTATGAGGACGGATGTCCAGCACCAGCCCACCCTGCAAGCCGCCCCCGAGGGTGCCGTGACACCCAAGGGAGGGCTCTGCTCCACTGGACACCGGCTGCCCTTCTAATTATAGCAGCCGGTGCAGGAAGCGCCGGGGCCGCAGGAAGCGGGGTGTGCCGCTCTCGGTGACTGAAAAACAACCGCGGCGGAGGTGTGCCCACACCACCTCGGCCCCGCCGAGCAGCAGAGCCCCTGCTCCAGGGGTACTCCCGGTCTTCGGCACCCTGAGCAGCACTGGCATCACCCTTGGTGTCCCAAGGGGATCCAGGCCTGCCTATGGATGGACCTCCCCTAGTCTTCACATGGCCCTGGCATCACCTGCGCTCCCAGCTCCGAGCCCCCGAGCCCTGCCAGGGCACACCCGCTGCAGGATGGGGTGGCTGCTCCCCTTCAGAGAGGCAGGAGGGCAGCAGGGGTGTCATGTGGCTTCCATTAAAGGCTGTCAAGGACCCTTCTCCCTGAGCAGGCCATGCTCTCCCCTGCCCTGCCCACCTCTGTCAGGCTGTCCCTGCTCTTGGCAACAGGCAGCCATCCGCACTTGCTGCTGGCCAGACCTGGCTGACGGCTGGCGGGGCTGGGGGCCAGGGCACCCTGCCTGCCACCACGGATGGCCTGGGAGGCTCAGGAGCCCATCAGCCTTTCCGCTACGTGGAAAAACCCAACAGTTCAGCATTTCCTCTGTCCCGGTTTGGAACAAAGAGTCAAAACTTTGACATGTAGCATAGTTATAGAGACTCTGAAATACTTTGTTTTGGAACATACTGAAATGCCGGTTTGCAGTGTTTCACTTTGACTGTGTCACTTCAGCTGCTGCAACACAAGAAGTTCTATTGCTGCCTGGGGGGAGAAAACCTGACATGTTTTCCTACACTGACAAAATCAGTACATTCCCATGAATTATTTTGATCTTGTCATATCAACTTTCCCCAGCACCTTTTCCCATCACTCTCCCCAACCAGAGATCTGCATCAGCTCCAATTCCAGCTGCTGGGCACAAAAGCCATCCCTGAAGTGAGGCTGCTCCCTGCAGGGTTTCACTCTCTCCCATCAGACAGACCCTTGCATCTCTCCACACTGCACAGGACAGCCAGCATGAACAGCCTGGCAGTTCCCTCCAACAGAGGTATTGCAGAGCTGCCTGCCTGTCTGCACCTCAGGGACACCGTGCACCCCAGGGCTCATGGTGGAGTGTGACCACGGGCTCCAGTGCAGACTGCGGTGGCCAGGGCAGGAGAGGGATGGAGTGTGGCAGGGAGTGGGGTCTGCCGAGGGCCAAGTGCAGCACTCACTGTGCTGCTGGCTCTGGGCTGCAGGGCAGAGATGGTATCTTACAGATTTTCCCACGCCTTGCTCTGGATTTCCATGCGTGCACAAGGCAGGTGATGCTCAGTAGCTGCTGGAATATTGCATAAATAGGGAGCAGGCTGCTGCACTCCCCTCGGGCTACAGCGCCATGCAGATAAGCCCCCAGCATGCAAGTCCTACACATCACGGGCGCTGCCGGCCTTGCAGGCCAGGAGGGAGCCTCGTGCTCACTGGGAAGCAGGCAGCACGCCCTGGCCACATAGGGCAGGCTCCCCTCTCACTGTGCCTCAGCTTCTCCCCCTGGCAATGAAATACAGACATCCAACACCACAGGAACAGCCTCAAGCATGGAGCAGGTGCCCCAAACTTAACTGGGCTGCTCTCTGCTGCCAGACTTCACCCAAAGGCTGTGGCACAGCTCCTCAGCCCAGCACAGAACTCAGAGCATTTTGTGTGGGAATTGCTGTCACAGACCACCATGGTTTGTAACATGCTCTTCGGCTGCTGAAGCATGTGGCAATCATCTGTGCCCAGAACTGAAGCAGTTGCCACATAGCAGGAAAGAGATGGTCCTGAATTAACTGGGCCCATTAGTGAAGCAAAGAAAGCTACAATGGTCTGGCACACAGACTGGTGAGCAAGCATGGTGAAGAACTGAGCCAAGACAGATTCCTTTCTCGAGCCAGGATGTGACCACAAGGCACCTTCCTTGCTGCTGCACTTCAAGTGGTACAGAGGCAGGTATTCTGGGGTGCTGCTGCTCCCCAGCCACAATCTGGACCCCCAGTGAGTCTCTGAGATGCTGATAAGGAAACCTCTAGAACCTGAGAATGCAATACAGAAATGGCAATGCTGCTGCCGCCCCAGCATTGGGGGGGGAGCCAAGCTCTAGCCAAGCTCGGGCCAAGCTCTAGCTCTACTTGGATGGAGTGATTGACAATCAACCCAGATGTTTTCTGGGGAGGCCATGAGGAGGGCAAAAGGGTCAGATCTCCTCCTCACCTTACACACCACTGGGGTTTGCAGACAAATATGCCCAAGGGCTGCTGGAGAGCCATGGGGCTCAGCAGCCTGCACAATCCATGCTGTGAAGAAGTCTATGTTCCTGAACACAGATCACTTCAATCGGGATGGCAGAGCCCAGCATGACTCTGCAAACAGCTCTGTGGGCATCATTATCAGAAGTGTTTGTGTACCAGCACCAGCCCCCCCAGCTCTAACCTCCCTCCAGAGGCAACACTGCAGGAAGGTATGTGGGTCTCCTGGCTCGGTCTATCCCACCTGGAGCAAACACCTGCCTGCTGAGCCGCCAGCCAAAGGCTCAGAACAGGTTTCCCTGCCCACAGCTGGAGGCAGGCAGGTTTTGGCAAAGCAACTCCCTCGTATGGAGAGACTGCCACGCCCACGCATCTCCGAGGAGCAGACGGGCTTGCTCTCGGCCCTGCAGCTCACAGGCACTGCTCAGGCAGGTGGCAGCTGCTGAGCAAGGGGCAGGCATTGGTCTGAGGAGCTGTGGTTCAGCAGGACACCTTGAGGGAGGAGGCAGATCTTCAGGCACTTCGGGAGTGCCACACCATGCATGGGTGTCAGATGTTACCTCAAGCCATTGGATTTATTTTATGTGCACAACAGCATCTTCTGTTTTCACCTTGGAAGACAAATAAGAAAAAAGAAAAGTACCTTGAATGCTACTGGGAGATGAATCAGCTGAACAAATCAGTATTTCTCTCCCTGGGATGGTCCTGCAGGCTGGCAGGAGCTGTCTGCCACAGGCTGCAGCATAGCACACAGCCCCTCCTGCCCCCCACACCAACAGCACCATGGAGACTCCCCACGGGTGCCTGACACCCAGCCTGCATCAGGGTTCAGCGCAGAGAACCCCTAGCTGGGCAGGCTGCTGCTGGGCACTGCAGTCAGGGCAGACCTCAGCCCTCCTGTGAGGTCCCAGTGTGGTTTTGTTGAAGAGGCGGAGGGTTTGGTGCAGCACAGTGCTGAGCCCAGATGTGCATCTCAGTGGGTGCTGGGCTTCACGTCGAGGGGCCTGGCTGTTGAACAGCTCGTGTGCACTGATTGGTGCACACCCAGCCCATGCAGCTCTCCAACTGAAGTTTTCTCATTGGAAAATGGGAGCATTAACACATTCACTTCTCAGGGCAAGCAGCAGCCTTCCTAACGCTGTCAAACTGCTGTGCTAGAGCTGCTGAAAACAGGAACTGCACCATGTTACCGACCCACACCTACCACTGGCCTCTGGAAACCATGGCTGCGGCCAGGTGTCCCCTGGGACCAGCTGTGGCTGAGCAGTCTCAAGGGATGGTGCTGACCACGCTGCCCTCCAGTGAGGGGGATTTTGGAAATACAAGTAAATGGGCTTAATAGTTGGATGCTGGTCACTGTGGTTACTTGCAATTCCCAAATAATCTGCTAGATGGCATTATGTAATAATAGTAATAAATAATAGTAACAACAACAACAATCATTACATACTGGTTTAATTGATCCAAACTCTAGAAATTATTTGTGTAATAATTTAGGCAGGTGTTTACATATTTTACTGCACAAGTACGTACTGCCCACCTTTTGTCGAGCACTTATCCAAACCCTGATGAAGTGCCATTATCTGCAACACTAGAATTTCTATTCTTTTTGGCAAGGATCTGACACATGACACTAGAAGCTATAGTAACAACATAGAGACCAACTTTCTCATTGTCTGTGAGTGTACTCAGCAACCCCAACAAGAAATTACAAGACAGCTTCTTGTTTTTCGACTGCTGCATACAAATAAAGAGCAAAGGATTACTCATACATAATAACTAGTATTTGCTGCAGGCCCTTCAGGTCTCAGAGCCGGACTAACCAAACCAAAGGAAAGATCATGTTGCAAGAGCGGGATTTGTCCATGGCACACCCTGGCCGTGCAGGCAGCTGAGATTGGGGCTCTCCCGGTCCTGGGATCTCCCAGAGCGTGGGGTCCAGCAGTGGCCTTGGGATTTTTATCAGTTTAAGGGGATTTGGGGCAGACCGATGCCCCGCCGTGCCCTCTCCATTCTCCCCGCCCGTGCTGACGGAAGCTGCAGGAGAGCGCTGTGCCACCCACCCTCCGCACGTGGCCGTGGCGAGCGAGCTGGGGTGGGACGGAGCGCACGGGGGTACCCGCTCTTCCGCGCCCGCGGCGGCACCGGCGGGTGTCCCCCGCTGGAGGCCGCGCTCCGCTGCGAGCGGGGAGGGGATAGGGGCCGTNCTGGCGGCGGGCGAGGCGCGGCGGCAGAGCAAGCCCAAGGGGTACGCGGTGAGCGTGCACTACTCGGCCCTCACCTCGCTGGCCCGCGCCTGCCCCGAGAGCGCCCTGCACCGCGTGGGCAGCATGTTCCGCTCCAAGCGGCGGAAATTTCGCGTTACCAGCGAAGACCCCACGTATACTGTGCTCTACCTGGGCAACGCCACCACCATCCAGTCCAAAGGTGAGGGCTGCACCGACCTGGCTGTCTGCAAGATTTGGAGCAAGAGCGAGGCGGGCCGGCAGGGCACCAAGATGAAGCTGACCATCAGCGCGCAGGGCATCCGCATGGCCCACGCCGAGGACAAGGGGCTGCGCCGGCCCGGCCACCTCTACCTGCTGCACCGGGTCACCTACTGCGTGGCCGACCCGCGCCTGCCCCGTGTCTTCGCCTGGATCTACCGCCACGAGCTGAAGCACAAGGCGGTGATGCTGCGCTGCCACGCCGTGCTGGTCTCCAAGCCCGAGAAGGCGAAGGCCATGGCCCTGTTGCTCTACCAGACTTCGGCCACGGCACTGGCCGAGTTCCGCCGGCTGAAGAAGCGGGACGACGCGCGGCACCAGCAGCAGCAGCTGGTGGGCGAGCAGAGCATCCCGCTGGTGCCGCTGCGCAAGCTGCTCAACGGGCAGTGCTGCTACAAGCCGCCGGTAGAGCGGAGCCGCAGCGCGCCCAAGCTGGGCTCCATCACGGAGGACCTACTGGGCGAGGAGCAGGAAGAGCGGGCCATGCACTGCGACTGCGAAGACATCCTGGAAGCACTGGGCGAGCCCGAGGGCGAGCTGCTGCGCCCCAGCACCGGCCGCGGCGAGAGCCCAGAGCTGGGCCAGCTCCTCCGCGACCTGGGCGAGCTCAGCCTGGGCAACGATCTGCGCTCGCTGCGCGCCGATCTGCGCGTCCGCCGCCTGCTTTCTGGGGAAAGCACGGGCAGCGAGTCCTCCCTGGAGAGCGGCGGCACGGACGGGGCCGCCCCGCCCGGCAGCGACGCCGAGCAGCCGCCCCCCGGCGACCCCGAGACCGGCTGAGCACTCGAGCCCATACGGGCGTGCGCGGTGCCGCCGGGGCGCACCGGGTTCCTTCTGACCCCTCCGGGAATTCCCGGTCCCTGCCGGGCGTGCACGGCCCCAGCGGGGCGCACCGGGTTCCCTCCGGGAGTGCACGGTCCCTTCCGGGCGTGAGCGGCGCCGCAGGGGCGCATCGGGTTCCCTCCGGGAATGCGCGGCCCCGCCGGGGCGCACCGGGTTCCTTCCGGCTTCTCCTGNCCGGTGGCCGCCGGAGCCGGACCCCAACTCGCTGCGGCCCGAGGAGGGGAGGCGGCCGCGGGCTGTTTACCTCCGGCTCAGCCCTTGAAGATCTGCCAAATTCCTGGAATAGCTTTCCCCGGGGAGGGCGGCGGGAGGGAGGTGTTGCGCCTTGTTTACAGTCAGAAATCTCATATCCGAGAGGCCCCCCCGCCGTTTTCTCCATTAAAGTCACTCCATCGTGCTGTCGTGTCCAAGAGGTTTGCACTGTTGTGAAGTTGGGGTTTTTTTTTTTTACTGTTTTTAAGTTAGACCTTTTTTTTTTTGGGCCCCGGTCCTGTCCCCGGTCTCAATGCTCTAGATCTTTTGCTGTGCAAAAGAAGACTACTTGTGGCTGTTCACCTGTACATAGGGAAATGTATGCAAATACATTTTGTTATTTTTAAGAACACCACCATTGCGATCTCCTCTGTTTGCACATATGTGAAGAAAATAAAGATGATGGTAACTTAAATAGGGTCACTGTGGCAATTTGGCTGTGTGTGGATTCCTGTAAGGAGCTGGTGGGGGAGAGATCCCTTGGGAAGTGTTGTAGGTGCTGGAGAGCGCTGCACAAAAAAGCTGTTACAAGCATCAAGCGTGATTCCCAAGCTCGCTGGAAATGTTACACTACAGGGAAACACACTGGGCACTTAAGGACTCTTAAAAGACACAGGGATGAGGTTTCCTCTCCACAGCCTCTAACGATGGGCAGGAAAGTGCGAGAAACCTCTCCTCAGGGCGCTCTGGCTGGATCCACTCTGGAGAAACCCAACTGCGGGGCCCTAAGACTGCCCTGAGGCGAGGTGCCCCTCGCCTGGGCACTGGGGATGCTGCACAGCGTTAATGCCATTTGCATCCAGGTGCTGCCGCTGGTCCCTCGCTGCTCACAGTGCTCAGAGACAATTTTTAACCTCACCCAGGGTAAGCAGTGAAGTTGATTAGCCACGGGACTGCCGTGGTATTTTTAGCTGTAAATCTGTTTGTAAGTGGCAGGCTCCCAGGGCAGGAGGGATGTTCCGGTTTCATTTGTCCCCAAGTGGAGGTATCAATTAAGAGATAATTAATCTGGCATTTCTGATGTCTAAATGTTTTCCACTGTGCCTGTGCTGCAATCGCTGGAGTCGCAGGAATGTCAATGAAAAGCCCAACCAGCTGCCAGGGCCAGGCCACACTCCCTGTGTAAGGAGCCCTCCTCGGAACTTGTAAATACCTCATTAAAACCTATTGCAAAATCTGCCACCACACCAGCGAGACCATTGTCTCAGTATGAGTCAGTCAGAGGAGGAAAGCACAGTGGTGTGGCTTTCGTGGGAAGGGGTTATGGGGAGAAGGGGGAATCCCCTCAGAGTGGGCACATTCTTGCCCAGGCACCTTCTTGCCTTGTGATGGGCAGTGAGGTGCAGCCTGTGGCCACTGCTGGATTTGAGCACACTCAGGCCGGCACTGCAGAGACACACCTTGCTAAAGAAATATTGTGTTTTGCTGCTTTTTCTCAGACAAAGCTCCCTTCACCTTTCCTAGGGAGGGAAGGGGCACGAAGAGGAAATGAAACACCATGGAGAGCTTATCCCAAAGTGCTTATCCCGAGATGGGGCTTGCCAGAAGTGCCCTGGGCTGAGGTGAGCGCCCCAGGTCTATGCCCTGAGCTCTCTGTCACTGCCTGCTCTCTCCCGGGGCAGAGGGAGCAGGCAGTGCTTGGAGCAGGAAGCAATACGGCACCTGGGGAGCAGAGAGGGCAGCGAGGAGTCACGGGGGTTAGTTAACTAACCCTGGGTGTTGAATGACCGGGTGGTGTTTGCTTTACATCCTCCGTGTGTGCTTAAAGGTGGTTAATGGCCTGAGCTTAGTCAATGCCTTTCCTCTCTCCAGAAGAGCCATCATGTCTGCAACAGTGAGAAAAGGTTTTTATCGCATGCCAGAGCTAAAAGCACAATTCCCTGAGCAGCAGTAGCAGCAGCCAGGGCCTGAAGCATTTCCCCTCGAAGCCATTAGCAGGGCTACTGTGCAGTTTCCTTAGAGGCCTGCATAGATCGTTAGCTGTAGAGTCCAAATCCCTTTGTGCCTGGGATATTTTGGTACTAAAACCATAGAAAAAAAATGTCATATGTATGTCTGCAGTGCTGGTGTGAGGTTATTCATGTATGCTTACCTGCCCTGCCCTCCCCATAGCAGCATGCCTAGGCCTGCAAATGAGAGCAAGTGCATGTGAGGGAAAAAAGGTCATTTTATTTTCCACACAGCAAGTTTGAAGGAACATCTTCCTAGAAAAAGGAGAGGAGGAGAGAGCGAGACCTTCTCTCCAATAGATTTGAGTAAAAGGCTGAGCTGCTGCTGTTTTTTCCTTTTAAACAAGTATCTGCTTGCTAAACTGAAAAGCCTACTGCTGGCTGATGGGCTGGAGTGGGGAGGTGCAGCAGGGCTTTGGGAAAGGCCTGTTCTCATATGTAGAGGACAAATTGTTCTATGGTCTCTGCTGGGTGACAGGGCTGATGCCAGCCCCCGTGCCAGGGCTGCTGCCCACTGACAGTGTCCCACCAAGCGTGGCACTGCCCCTGCTCGGGCTGTCAGCAGAGACATGTTCCCTGTCGATCGGGCTCCATCCATCAGCGCTAAGTCAGCCTTACCGCTGGGGAGGGTGAATCAGCCCCTGACGCAGCGGAGGCGGGAGGGCTGAGCAAAGAGCAGCGCAGACTCTGAAACTGCTCCCCAACAGCCAGCAGCCCCATCCCACCACTGCCTTCCCAGGGACAGGTGGGCAAAGAGAGAGCAAAGGCAGCCTGATAGCTCTGCCAGTAGCAGAGCTAACTGTGGGGGAAGAAGTCAAATGTGGGAACAAGTGTTTGCAGAATTACCTGCATTGCTGTCTGTCCCTGGTGCAAATCACTGCCCTGCCCAGGCTCGGTGGGCCAGCCAAGAAGGTTTCCAGCACAGCAAGGTTGAACGCTGAGCTTCACACATCTCTGACCTAGCAGGCAGCATGTGATGAATTGGCCAGAAAATACCTATAACAAACAACACCAGGAAAGGCAACGATCCTGCTCTGAGCCTGACACACGGAACCGATGCTTTGGCAAGTCAGCTTAGGTGCTGCACCAGGTGCCTGAGGTTCCCCAAGTGTGTTATGGCTAAATAGAACATGTTATTATTCCAGGCAACAACGATGCCCCCAGAATATGAAGAGATTAAGGGGAAAAGAGCCCTTTTTGCTAATGCTATTTATTGATTGTGTATTTGCTGGTATACTACAGATTTTCTCCTGAAAAATGAGGCTGAGGGGGGACCGTACAAATGTGTTGGCAGGATCCCATGTACAACTTCTTGTTTTTCTCTGCCCTTAGCATGCCCTTCTCCCATCTTTAGGTCTTCCTCATCCACAACAGGAAAAAATATCATGTGCAACCAGAAAAATTAGCCAGTGGTCAAGTGGAATGAGCCAAGTCATAAAATGACTTTTAGCCCAGACTGTAGTACTGATTTAGATCCAGAATTATTTGCAGTTTAGTTTGGAGATGTGCCTTGCACAGGGCACATCCAGTTTGCCTGAACAGGGGGGACGATGTGGGAACTGCTGGCTGAGGGGCTGCTTTGGACTCCTGGATGTGAAATCTTGTTCAATGGCAGCAGGTCAGTGGTGAAAATCTCTTCCTTTTTGGGGGCTACAGGCAGTACTCAGTATCAAATACAACCCTGGGACAGTTCCAAGTCACCTTCAGCACACACACTGTGACTCTCAGAGAAGCAGGAAGGCGTCAGGATTTCCTTCTTGGCGGTGTGTTGGAGAAGAGCAGCTGACCTGTCCCACTGCTGTTAGTCATTCTCAAGGCATCACAACTGTCCCATTGCCCAATTCTTGGCCATCACACCAAACCCTGTATTATTCAGTGGGGAAAAGCTCCCCAGTTTCAGCCTGCAGGGAAGGCACAAGGCAGACAACCTACCATCAAACTGTCCCAGGGGTTGTGGGTGACAGCACTGCACAGCCCCTGGTTTTCTTGGGTGAGGGTGGGCAGGGTCCCACTGATGATGAAAAAAACTGGTGTGCTGCAAGGAGGGTGCAGTGCCAGCCAGCTATGCCCCACCTCCTGCTTCTCCTGGAGCTGGGAAGAAAAAAGCCCTTCATTTCCAAGGTCAGCAGCAGCCCCAGCTCCCGCAGAGCTCATGTGCTGTGAAGGCGTCTCCCCCTCCTCACCCCAGCCGCTGGTAGCAGCAGGGGCTGTTTTCCTCAGCAGCTGGAAGGAGATGATGTGCAAGGACAGGAATGTGAGGGCAGGCAGCCAGGGCAGCACAGGGACAGCGTGGGGTCCCAGAGGCCTGGCCAGGTCGGTTCATCTGCAGGGCTCAAAGAGCCCCGTGGAGGAACTGAGCTGACCTGGCCTCTGAGGTTCTGTTTCTCTCCACATCTCCATCACCCACCCCAGACAAGGTGACACCTCCAGCTTGCTGCCTGGTGCCTTGTAGGGGCCTGAATCTTGGTTAATGCCTGGCAAGGTGCATGAACTGGGGGGGAACAGAACTGTCCGCTGCAACAGCCCAGCAGGAAATCAAAGCCATGCATTCAGAAAACCATGACATTCCCCCTTGCCGGTGGGGGCTCTGCCTGGTGGGAGGCTGAACACTATGAAAACACTCAGAGAAACAGTTATATAATGAAGGACAAGGTCCCAGTCCAGCTCTTGGCTTGACAAGGTGGCTCTGCAAGGAACTGAGCTCCAGGCTGCAGCTGCCCAGCACCCTCTGAGATCCAGCTCCGGTCACTGCAGACCATGCTGCTGCTGAGGGGTGGAGGTGGGAGAAAGGCTGCAGAACGCTTTTTCCCAAGCTGGGAAATGTTCTGCATGCTCAGACTTGGTAAGCCAGAGCACAGCTCCCATGTGTGGGCTTAAATCAAGCCCCTTTGATGCTAGGAACTGGGCAAGGTCTGGGACAGGACAGCCCAGGACTGATGAAGGTCAGGGTCTGCTAGTTGCAGGCATCTCAGCTTTCATGCCACTGCCCAGATGTCTTGGACCCAGTGGTGGCACATCGTGGTATACATCATCTGCCCCTATGCCCCAAATTAGGGGCCTATGTCCTCAAACATATGTTCTCTGCTCTGTGGGAAGGACCCTGGAGAACTGGTCGCAGTAAAGAGCTCTGCCTCCTCCCTTACTCGCCTGCTCCGCAATGGAGGGCAGCTGGGCAGCCTGCCTCTGGCAGCTGGTCCTGCTGCCACCCCCCAAAGAGGGCTGACATGCTCAGTGTCACGTGCTGCTCTGGCCCAGGCAAGCAGGGGGGACACAAGGAAAAGGCTCTGGGATGAGATTCATCCCTCCTCCCGCAGCACCGTGAAGTTGCACGAGGTCTGCTCGGATGCATGAACAAGCTGAACTGTGACACTAATTGGAGCTGACAGTGTTCCTGGAGGGAGTGGCTGAGCAGCAGCACCAAAGCTGCTGCTGCTGGCTCTGTGTGCAGAGCCAGGCTCTGCACCAGGCTGGTCTGGCCATGCCATGGCCCTTGAATCTTGCCACACTGGGGTCTGTGCTCACTTCAGCTCCAAAGATCACAGTGGGAGGTACACCCCCAGCCCCAAGGGACAGGAGACGTGGTGCCTGAATCCAGCCCTGCTGAGCATTTGCCCAGCATTGCTCTGCTCCTTCCAGCCAGCCCTAACTGGAGCTGGGCACTGCCTTTCTCAGTCCTGCACACTTCCCTCTGGCTCTCCCCTCTTATTGTGGCTCTTTGCCCCCAAAGTGCTCCGCCCTCAGCACCACTGTTTCTCACAAGCTCTTTTCCCATCCTAATTTCCTGCTGAGTAAGAACTGCCACTTGCTGCTGTTTCACAAATGCCATCGAGGATTGCCTGCACTGGAACCCAGGGCAGTAAGGGTTCCTCCTCCACTGGGCAGGGAACAGTTAAGGGAATTAGGATGAAAAGTTGATATAAATAATTTGGTAGCTCCTGGAGGAAGATTGCAATTTAGCTTAATTATCATAATTACATTTTCAATCTCTCTGCTAATACTTATGAAACAATAGAGTCAAGTGTGAATGCAGCTGCCTGCATTTCCTACCAGTGACTTTTCATTGTGCTGCTTAAAACAAGTCCATGGGGACACTGAACCAGGCAGCAGGGACGGCAGGTAAGAATATGGTATTTCCCCAGCACCTTGTTTTGGGCATTTGGAAGCCTCATTCCCCTCTGCCTGGCATAGGGATTTTAACTTCAGCTCCAGGATCAGCAATATGATTGTCTGAAACTAGCCTGCTTTGGTGTAAAAACACCATCTCTTCTGCTGGAAGTGGAGGAAAATAGTCTGGAAATATTTATTTCTGAGCAGGGAGACCCACACTTTCTCTGCCCAGTCTGTGGTTGATGACCCCCAGAGGCAGCTCCATCCGTGCTCGTGGTGGCCCAGGAGATGAGACCAGGGCAAGCGGAGAGCCAGGCCTCGGCAGCTACTGGCAGGAACGTTCACTTACAGCAGCTCATCAAATCTGAGCGTTAGTGATGACTTCTGAACATGGCCAAGACCATGTTTGCCCTGCAGCCTGCTCCTGCCTTTTCTCACCTGGGAAGAAATGGATGCTTCTCAGCAGCAGAGGCAGGTCCTGGGGTCTATGCCCTGCCCACCACCTTCTCTGGGGGTCCTAGGAGAGCCTGACCAGGAGGTGCCTTGCCAGGGCCCCAGCAGCAACAGGCACCATGGCCAGGAGGCAAATGAGCAAAGGGATGCAGCCACAGAGAGCTGAGCTTGTGCTGCCTCCATTGGGCACAGACACCTGAGGAGCACCCAGGGCCATGGGAAGTCTTTCCCCATCCCAGCATCTGCCTTCATTTGAGATGTAGCACACAATACACAGAGCACTGCTCTGCCCTTGGCTCAGCAGCAGCAACTCCCCTCCATGTCCCAGTGTCCCCCAGGTATCCCCAATACCTCCACACATCCAGCTCTGATCAGAGCAGGACTGGGGCAGCTGTAAGAGTTCAGGCTCCCTCAGGGCAATCTGCCACTATCCTTGTCATCCTTTGGTGACACTGCGTCCTGTCCTGCCACAGTGCTCCGGCAAGTTGTGGGTTGGGAACTGAGCCGCTTATCTTTAGTGCTGCTCTGATCTAATTTTACTTTCTTAAGCAATGTCCAGGCTTTAGAGAGTGTTTTGTAATGCAAAGGCTCTGCATGGCAAGGAGGGGAGTCCCTGCACTAATACAGCAGCTATCCCACATGTACTGGTACAGCGGTTACCCCCACACCAGTACAGCAGTTCCCCCCACACCAGTACAGCAGTTATCCCCCAGACCAGCACAGCAGTTACTCCCACAGCAGCACAGCAGTTATTCCCCATACATGACTCTGGCTGCAGTGCTGGCTCAGCAAATTTCCAGCAGAGCATACAGCATGGTACAGCTGTGCAGGAGACCTCAGGTCCACCAGGGTCTGCTGGAGCTGGTAGTCACTGTAAGATCTGCCCTCTCTCTCTGTTTGGACTCCCAGTGCAATCCCATAAAGACCTTTTGGTTACTGCTGCTTTGAAGTAAGCTGAGCCCCTGCCTCTTCACAGCTCTCACTGCTGTTACCAAAGAGAGAAACACCAAGGAAATCAGACCCTCCAGGCTGCCACCAGAGAGGCAGAGGAGCAAGGACCACTACAGGCAAAGGGTATTGCAAGGGCCTGGTGTGCAGCAGTAGTGAGACCAAGAGTCCTTATTGCACCTCTGGGCTAACCTAGAGGTGAGGTTCATCAGCCAAGCCATTGATTTTCATTTATTTCTGCTCCCCTGTCTGGGCTTCCAGGACTTGGGATGTGACCTGAGCTCAGGTGCACTCCATGGCTGTGCAGCCTCCCTGTGAAAGCACTTTCATTGTACACTTGCACTCACGCTGCCCCATGGCACCTCTGAAAGTAAAGCTCTGCAGAAGGCTATTTCAGGACCCAACATGACTCTCCCTGATGTCAGGACCAATTAGTTATATCCTGCAAAGGAAAAAATTCTACTAAAGCCAGCTCTGGTGGGACAATGACATTAAGATGTTCCAGGTGCTTATCTGGGTTCCCCAAGCAAACCAGGAGCTAAACATAGCCCTGGGAAAGTGACAGGAGGGGGTGGCTGCTGTCCTCTGCACTGAGGTCTCCTAGGACAATCATCTCCTGTGTGGGCCATCTCTTCTCTTTTGTGCCCTGACCTTCCCTTGCTCTGGCCCTAGTGCAGGAGCTATGCTCTGAAATCAGTCTGAGCTCATCTTGGTGGGCTTTGTTGATGCTTTATCCCACTCAACCAGGCCATTAAATCTCACTGTCATTTTCCAAGGAGGAAAATTTTTCCTCCCCATTTGGAGGAAAAAGAGGAAAAAATAATTAGTCAAAATAGTGAGAGACAGAGAATTTTAGGCCTTTCATATTCTCATTGTCCTCCCCCACAATGGCATTATCCTTCTCTAAATAGATGCTGAGCTGAAGACATAACAACACCCTACTTCCCCCACATAGCTCGAGTGAAACAAATGCAGGAAGTTTGAAGGGGTTGGAGCTGTGGCTAGACAGGAGCCTGGGCACCCCATGGGTTCCCTGGGGCCACGAGGGCTTCACAGGACTGGCAGCTGAGCTGCAGTGAGCCAAGACCCAGGGTCTTGCCCTCATGAAATAGGGGCTGCTGCCCTTGCACTGCAAAAGAGCTGATATGGGAGGTCCTGGCCCTCAGCCTCCATGTCTGGTCCTGGTGCTGTCCTCCTCCCTAGGAAAGCACCAGAAGGGCAGCCCTGAAGCATGGCAAAGGCAGCAGGAGACACAGACTCCACAGCCCATCACAGCTCAGTCCTAAAAGCTGGTGGTGGTGGTGGGTTGGCCTGTCTGCCCCTGGCACAGCACAGCCCTGGGAGCACCTGCCAGCCAGAACAGCCCTGGTGCCAGCACCTGCCATGGTGTGACAGGAGGGAAACCGGTGTCCCTGGTTGGGTGCAGCTCAGTTGTGCTGCTGGCACTGGTGCCTGCTGGGGTGGGGAGCCCTGCTGCTCCCACTGGGCCACGCATGGCGTGATGGGGACACTACAGTCCTGAGCTGCTGCCACAGTAAGTTGCTTCATATGGGGGCTTGAGGTTCCCCTGTCATGCCTGTGTGCTGTGGGGACAGCATTCTCTTCCCTCTTCCCAAAGCCGAGGTGACATTCTCTCTCCCAGGCAAGTGCCAAGCCTCACCCAGCACCTGGGGCTGCACTGGACTGTATGGTATCCATAAGGAATGTGGCATTGGGCTGTGTTGGGACCCCAGCAGGAGCTGTTTTATCAGGACCAGGGTTATCACATGCGAGGGCAAAGCCCCTGGCAAGAGCCGTGCTGAGACAGGCAGATGTGGTTTGTCCCTGAGGAAGAGGCAGCCCCTCCAGACAGCCCCTGCCTGCAGTCCCTGTGAGCCTTGACCAGGTTCAGCTCTAGAGCAAGGCACAGTCGCTGCTGCGACTGAAGATGTCTGAAGTCACAGTACTTCAGCAACTTTTCACAATTGTCTTTAATGGCAGAACCATCAGTAAGGCACTCAGAGGTGCAGTTAGACCTTCCCTCCCTGAGGAATGCTGTTAACTGAAACCAAAGAGCAGGCAAGGAAATTGCTCGATGAAGTAGTTTGGTAATTGTGAAAAAGAAGAACTTGTTTTCTTTGTCTTGCAACAGCAAATTGCACAACATGACCTGCAGTGGCTTCAGCTCGGCAGGTTTTCAGGAGGAGCTTGTGGGGTGATTTAAAATCCACACTGTGAGGAGGGAAATGATTCTGAGCCTGCTATGGACCGTATGGTATCCATAAGGAATGTGGCATTGGGTGATTGAGTGATTGTGTTTGGTTTCCTATTCATGTGCCCTACGTGGCCATGGGTGAGGTCTCCTCTCCAGTTTGGGGGCCAGCTCAGAGAGGACCTGGCTCAGCCTCAGGGCTTGCCTGTGTTCCCAGGGTAAAGTGAACTAACGGCCCACTAATGCATTAAGGAAGAGGAGCTTTTATGAGCTCATTTTGCTGGGTTGTTTTAAGAACCATGATGATGATGATGACTTTTAGCCCTGTAACATAAAAATACTCTTTGTCAAGGTGAAGAGATGCTCTGCAAGTCAACCCAAAGTGGAAGGAAAAGAAAAATCACTAGGAGAGGTCAGTTAGGATTAATTACTTGTCCTGCTGTCATCCCTATGTACCCCAGGCCCAGACATGAGCTGGATGTGCTAGGTGCAGGACAAAAAAATAGAAGACAAAAATAAGTAGTGTTGAGAGGAACCAGCAGCAGATACCAGAAATAGCCCAGGCCAGGAGAGCAAGCCCAATCTGAGGTCCCTCTCCTTCCCCTCTTCTGATTCCTTCCCTCCCCAGGTGCTGCTGCCTCACCCTGGCTTTGTCATTCAGATGCAAATGGGAATGCTCCAGCGTGAGGCAAAGGCCGCTGACACTTTACATTTGATTCAACTCACAAAAGTCTACCGGGTACTAGGAGGAAAACAAAAAAAATAATCCCACAAAAATCTTCCATCTCTGTTTTGTCCCAGTTTTAAATGGTACAATCTGTGCTTTGGTCTCAGCTATTGTTGCAAAATTGAACCACTTTCAGCCTCTCACCTTACTGAACCGCGGGCTGCCTCCACACAGAGCTGCTGAGTACAGCACGGAATGAAAGCCCTCGCTTGGCCTAGAAACCTGGAATGTGTGAACCTCGTTAAAATGCACACTGGGAGCCTGGCTTTGAAGTGGAGGGAAGCCAAAAGCCAGCGAGCCCCCAAAGGATGCTGTGTGGCTGTTCCCAAGACAAGGAGCACACCCCCAGCTGAGAGACACGCTGTACCTGACAGTCCTGTAATGCCTCCCCGTAACAGCCCTGGCCTAGAAATAGCTCAGTGCTCGATGCAGCTCTCAAGAGACTGATGAATGTTGCTGACTCTCTGCAGCATCCCAGCAGCTGCTCCTGCCTGCTCGCACCTTCCCTTGGCTCCCCAGCACCAAGCCCTTCCTTGAGGACCTGCAGCACCCTTGTCTGATGAGCACTGAGTTCTGCTCAGCTGGGATGGAGTTAAAACACCTTTCGTTCTGCAAACATTGCAGGCACATTAGCCTCCCCTGGGGCTCTGCCTGCCTGAGCAAATCCAGCATGCAGAGCTGCCAGGATAGTGTTTCCCTTTCTTTTTGGAGACGTGACCCTGGGAAGGGAATGAGCTGTCACCTCCTCCAGCTGAGAGAACACCAGTGCTCAGCAGTGCCAGCTGGTGACTCCCTGGTATTGCCATGTCCTGCTCAGCCATGGGCTGCACATTCCCACTGGACTTTGTGGGGCCAGGGATGCTGCAACAATGAGACCTGAGGTCACTCCAGCCCTCTGCATACCCTGGGGCTGCTGCCACTCTGAGCTGGCTGTAGGGTGCTACCCCCCAAGTCATCCCAGATCCTCCTTTATCCAGTGGCAGGTGGCTCCTGGAGAAGCCCTGGCCTCAGCCAGGAAGATATGGGACAACAAAGGTAACTGCAATCTGCCCAGTTCCTCCTGCCATGCAGCCAGATCCATGCCCTTGGCTGCTGTGCAGGATCTCTGTGTAAAGCTGAACAGCTGCTGCACTTCATTTCCCAAGTGGCCACTGAACAAAGTGAGTCCTTGCCCATGTGAGCAGCGCTCACCAGCAATTCTGCACAGCACAGAGACCTGCAGTGCTGGAGGGTTGAAGTTCAGAAAGCCATTCTCTTATCCATCCATCCATCCTCTCTCTGTGCAGAGAAGGCAGGGATGCTCCTCCTCTCAGCAGGTAATGTAGGGAGGATAATTCACTTATGAAGTAATTTAGTGTAATTCTTAGTTATTAATACTGTGCTTTCTATTTTTTTAGGTTCTGTGTAATTTCTCCCCTGCTCTGACTCATGCTGTTCTAGGGAGTAAGAGCTGTGCACTGTATTAGCACTGCCTGCAAGATGCATGAGCTCCTTAGCTCCTGCCTGGTCTGGCTGAGGGGATCCTGTCCCCTTCTTTCCACACCAGACCCCAACCTGCCCCTGCAGTGCAGCAGGGACAGCCTGATCTCTGTAACCTGCTCCAGCTCATGGCCCCGGGCTCCTGCAGCAGCACTGATTTCTCTGCAGTCACTCTACAGGGGAAGCAAAAAGCTCCCTGCTATCTGTTTTATCTGTGTGCCTCATAAGCACTTAAGAAAGGTGTCATTGGAGCCCAGAAGAAGGGTAATTTTTTTTTCTTTTTACATGATTGAAATGCGAGTTAAATGTGCAAAGCCATAAACTGTGTCTGATGCCCATCTGCTCTTGCTCACCCACAGTACCTTTCAAATAGTGTCCCAGATCAGCACTGTGGGGGCCCAGTTTGCACCCAGCGATCTCCAGAGGCCCCAAGCCTTCCCCCTCCCCAGTTTGCTGTCCACAAGGCCCATTGCATTGCTCCCAGAGGCTGGGCAGACAAAGGCTGTGTGTGAGCAGCCTGGTTTCTGACCCAGACTCCAGCTCCATGACAGGGCTCCCATCCTCAGCCCCCCATTCCAGGAGTTCATTGAGTGGCCACTATCCAACCCCTCCCTCCAGGACAGGGCATTTTGCTCAGTCACACCTCTCATATCCTCACTACAGGTGATGTATCCCATACTGTGGGTGTTGGGGGTGTGTTATTTACACAACAGCTCTCATCATCTCACATCTGCAGTGAGATGACAACGTTTTCAGAGTCCAGCACGGCACGTTTGGCTCACCGCTAGGGCTGCCTCAGTTTCCCTTCTAGGTGGCTAAGCCAAGAGCTAGCACCACATCCCTCTGTGCTCCCTCCAGGGGAGCGCAGCAATGACCCTGCCACTCACGCTCCTGGATTCCATCACCCTGTCTGTGGGTCAGGGAACCATGACCTGCAGCAGCCACCATGTGCACAGCCAGCAGGACGTGCAGGGGGGTGTGGGGAGGCATCTGACAGTGAGGCCAATGCCACCCTGCACTGGCACCCTCTGCCAGCCCTCTCCTTGGCAGGGCCTGGAGGCAGGGGAGGCTCTGCCTGGGGCTGGCATGTGTGGCAGCTGGAGATGTTTTAGGTAGCTGTCCAGAGGGTCTGCTCACTCCATGAGTTATTTATAAGCTCTGGGAGGGAAGCAATGATAAATAATACATTGGCATTCTCACATTCTGCGTGCATGTGTCTACAGATAAATATTTCATTCTCAAGGAATACACATAGATGCCTGTTGATAAATAAAAATTGGAAAATGTTCTATTGGATGGTTTTAAATATGACTCTCCCTTTGCATCTGAAGAACATGGTGTACCTGGTGTACAGCACGAAGATGCTAATTTCCCTCAGCAGAGGCTGCCTAAAATGTATCACTGCAGCACACTGGGCACGGTGCCTAGTGTAGCACACACACCCCAGAAACATACGGCCTTGGCTTTCCCTTCCACACCATTATTTTAACATCACTTTTATAACAACACTATTCAAGCAGCTTTTCTAATTATACCTTGCACTGACTGGGCTCAGGACACAGCAGTCAGCCTTCTAAATATTAGCAGAGAGACCCAGAAGGCTGCACATTTTCTCTTGTGTCATTGGAATTTGCAGTGTGCTCAGGCATGACTGGCGATGCCAAGCTTGTTACTGCTGTTTAATTAGGCAGGTGGCTTCTCCCATTGGAAAAACATGAGAATCTGAGTGGGATGTGAGAAAAACCATGGGTCCCACCGGCCCTGCCAGCAGCATGGAGCTGCCATGTGCTGCTTCCTACACCTCTTGGGGGCCCAGGGCGCTCCTGGGCTTGAAGGCAGCTGGAGGGAGATGCAGCCCTCTCTCCAGAGCACCTGCCCTCAGTGCTTGCTGCTTGGAAAGCCCCACAGCCCATGACCCAGGGCCAGCACCCACATGCAGCTTTGGCCTCTGCCAGCCCAGCACCAAGGGCAGGTGAAGGAGTTGTTTTTCCCCTAAATATGTTTTCTAGAGCAGGTCACTCCTGGCTGTCTCTGAATGCAGTGCTGGAAGTGGATTTAGCAGGGTCATTGCTCAACTTGGCTTTCACAGAGAAGGCTGTGGGCTGTAGATGCCCTGGCAGAAGCCTCTGGCACAGCCTGGGCAAGCAGCACACGCCGTGCCTGGCTGGTTCACCAGGAGACACCTATGCAACATACTGACATATTTGGAATTTTTCCAATGGCCAGATTTGGCTGCACTGACTTATGATTTTTTATGAGTAACCCTGTTTTGTGCCCTGTTATCACAGCTGGGTACTGTGCCATGCTGGCTCTGGTCCCAGCAGCATGCAAGAAGCTCCCAGCATCCACTATACCGTGCTTTGTGCCACCACCCAGAGCAACAACGAAGGATTTTCCACCTGGAAATCCCAGGGACCGGCAGCAGAGCTCGGCGGGGAGACTTTGATCATCGGCCAGGGCTTGTCCCCATCAGCGGTCCCAAGCAGGGAGGCAACACATCAAAGGGCAAGGAGGAATAGCTCCTGCTGAGCACAGCAAGGCTCCGTGCCACGAGAGACTGCCCCAGGCCCCTGGGAAAGGCAAGGCACAGGGAGCTGCTGCCCCGGGGCGGGGAGGCTCAGAGGAGCTGCGAGGCAGATCCAGGCTTAAGGAGAAAAAGTAGGGAAGATGGTCCAAGGAAGGAAACAGAGCAAGGAGGCAGTGGTGGTAAAGCCAGTCAGGAGGCTGGCAGTGTGCCTCCAAGAGTATGACTTGTGCTTTCTGGAGCCATGAGACACCAAGTCACCAGGGTTTGTCTTTAGCAGCCCTTCTCATCCTCATCCTCATCCTCATCCTCATCCTCATCCTCATCCTCATCCTCATCCCCTGCTGGGCTCCATCACTAACAAAGATGTCCGTCCAGTTGACAATGAAATTGTAGCCACATTTCTTTCTCGGCATTCCCTGATGGGCATTTTATCCCAAGCTCCCCCAGGAAACTGCTCTGCCAGCCAGAGGAGTTAGAATACATGAAACTCCATAGGGAGCAGAGAAGCCCTGGAGGGTGCAGGACTATTCCAAGAGGTGCTGCAACTCAGGTTTTGGAAACTGGGACTGCCAAGGGGACACACCTGACAGTGTACTGGGGGATGCACAAAGTGCCCCGAACCTGCCAAGAACCCGAGGATGTGGTGGTGCAGGATTGCACCTTGCAAAACATGACTCGGCAGGCAGTGGGGAGAAGTGCTTTGATGTCGTGGCAGCCAGGTGGAATTACAGCCCCATCTGCTCTTCCTTGAGGGAGATCTGCATCCCTGGGAGGAGGCTTTCAGACAGGAGGGCACCACGTTGACACTAACAGGGGCTGCACTGCCTATTCACTCTGAACATGGACTGCCATCCCTGCTCGTGCCATACCTGACCCCTTCTCCCACCTGCCAGGTGGCATCACTGCCAGCTGCCAGGAGAGGTTCATTTTACCCATCCTCCTCTTTAGCACATTTTTTGTGTGGTAGCACCTTTTGTTTTCCCCCGACCTGGTACTTGCATGAAGCATGCAGAGAGATCATTCTGTTAAGCCTGGGAAGTCTGAAGCCACAGTACCTGTAACTAATGGAGAAAGTGTGGGAATTTTATTTCTAGTCTGATCTAATCTCTATGCTGCAGGTCCCCACTTCCTCCAGCTCCATTAGGAAATTCCCATGCTGAGTAATATGGCAATGAATAGGCTCAGAAGGAAGACACATTGCACCCAAGCCTCATCTCATCCTACTTTAATATTGGTTTATCGCACGGAATAAACTGGAGTAATTGTGCGGAAAATGGCTCCATCCACATCATGCCCATCACACATGAGGATTTTCTGCTCTGAGTAACTTGCTGTCACCAGTGGCCAGACCCACCTCTGACAGCAGTTTCCTGGGAACACCAGGCACTATAAGGGTGCTGTGGGGACAGCAGGGCAGGGCCTCACAGTGGGACAGAGCAGGACACGGGGGCAGTCCCACTGCTGGGCTGCCCCAAGGTTGAGGTCAAGGTGGGAAGTCCACCCTCAGATCTGGACCAGAGGGGCCCATGGCTGGGCAGGCCATGTGGGTGCTCTCCTCTTTACTGCTGGTTTGGGGAGTGATGCCTTCACAGTGGTGGGGCATGGGCAAAACCAGCATCTCCCCAGGAATATGTGCCTCCTCTGGCTGGTGTCTGCAGGCAGGACAGGCTCTGACCAGTGCCCAAGCCTGGGGCTTGGTTCCCCACAGGACATTGACCCCACATCCTGCTCCTGCTGATCCTGGCAGGGGAATGATGGGATGGGAGGGACAGGCACAAGCAGGTCACAAGGACAACTGACTGAAATGTCCTACATAACAGCATGTGGGAGAAAATCCTTCACCCCAAGGACTCTTGAACTGCCTGTGACAACCAGAAAGGGAATAAAAATAGTGCCTATTGTCGTATGTAGGCAGCAGGCTGCAGCAGGGTTGTGTAATGGCACCAGCCAGCACGGGCTGCCTCTCCCAGAGACAGCAGGGCTATGTGGGTCAGCTGGGCACAGCTCAAAATGGGACCAGGTGGCAGTGGTCCCTGGTGGACAGGAGGGATGACCCAGCCTCTGTCCTAATGCCCAGCTGGACCCCCCAGGCTCCAATCTGGGGCTGCTGCCAGCAGCTGGCACAATTCTCTGCTGTGTTCCCCCAGCCTGCCCTTCCCTGGAGCAGACCAGGTCCTGCACCTCTCCTCTAGCCCTAACCAGCATGCCAGCTCTCCTCTGGATGCTGTCCACTTCCCCTGCCTCCTCCTGAGCCAAAGATCCCAAAGCCAGCCAGGAGCAGCCTCACCACTGCCCAGTGGAGGAGACACTCCCCACTGTGTCCTGCTCTACACAAGGGATACGTTTCTCTCTAATCCTGGTCTGCAAAACTTGAGATTAAGAAGGGGAAGACCTTCCCAGCAGCCAGCATGGCATCAGAAGGAGCCAGGCCAGCTGGACTTGCAGCTGTGCCAGGGCAGCCGTGCTCTGTCCTCACCCTGTGCACTGTCAGATTCTGCAGCTGGTGAGCTGCTGTGCTTTGCCGATTGCCTCACAAATTGCTTTCCAACACCATGGTCCTGTCAAATGTTTTAGCAAAGCCAAGATTTTGCTTTTTTATGGATTAAACACAGGTTTGTTGACACCAGCAGGAGCTGGTCTCTGGCCAGAGGTGTGGCTGCAGGGTAAGTGGGTCAGGGAAGTGGCTTTCACAGACACCAGCCAGAGCTCGGAGCTGCCTGCCCGCTGGAGATCATGCCCAGCACTCCGCCAGCACTCCAAAATCCCTTGCAGACGTGGCTCAGCACAGGCAAGTGCTAACCTCTAAGGTGTTAGTGGGTTTTGATGTACCACTATGTCTTAACCTGATCAGAAGCCCCTGGCTGTCAGTGGGCTTGGGTGGGAGTCTGACAGGTCCAGGAAAGGGAGCAGAGCAGGTCGGTGTGACTGTCCATCCACCGAGCACCAGCCTGACCTGCACTGGGGACTCAGGAGGGATGAACGCACACAGCTGCAAGGCAAGGGCAGGTGGTCTCCCCCACTCCCTGCAACTTGACACCCCATCTGAGCCCTCTGCTCTCCTTAGTGGCAGCAGAAAGCAAAGGGCACAGGTGATAAAGGCAGAGACACCAGACATTCAGCCCAGCAGTAACCCCCACCTCATTGCTTCATGACAGCCCTGGGCACAACTTTTCTTATGAAGTGCCAGAGCAGGATGTTCTCATCTTGCTGTAAATCTTCACTGTACTCATCAGTGCTTGAAGTTTGTCCCTACTAAATCCCTGTGTGGCTCTCTCCCTCCATCTGGGGAGCATGCAAATACCTTTGGAGTTGATAAGTCCTTTCTATGTCAACTTTCAGGTTTATTTATACAGCAAAATATCGCTTCATTATAATGTAAATGAGGAATCCCTGGGAAGCAGTCAAAGCAAGCAGGGAGGTTTGTTTGCACCGTTTCATGTCAGACAAGCTGGGATGAAAGGATCAGCCGGCAGGAGCCTACAAATGCCACCTACAAGTGCCACCGTGCTTTTGCCATGTTCATGTGGAAAAAGGGCTGGAGCGAAATGGGGCTCCTGTCCATGCTGGCTCTGGTAGATAACCTTCCTTCCCATGGCTCCTGGCCATTGCCTGATCTGCCAGTGCCACCAGAACAGATTCCCATTAGGTGCAACACTCCCCACAGCAGACACCAGTGTACTGCCTGGCCAGCTCAGCAGCTGCAGGGCTCTGTGCAGCCCTGCACACAGCAGCCACCCGGCCCATTGCCCAGCACCTAATCCTGCTCACAGCCCCACACTCGGTCCTGTCTTCTCATCCTGCTCCTGTTCTCTATGGCCACTAAAACAGCAAAGCCCTCTGAGCAGGTCACTGGTGCCCAGGATAGCAAGGGGCTGAGGGTTGTTAGTGCCCTGCCTGTGCATGCAGCAGGGCAACAGAGTGGGCAGCAAGAAGGAGAAGGACAGCAGGTGCAGCAGTGCCAGTGAAAGACCTGGCATGGGAGATCATGGTGCATGCCAAACAGTCACCATGAACAGCAGATCACTACCTGTCCCCGGGGGAAGAGATGGGGACCATGGCCACCACACCCAATGTGGGAGTGCCCAGCTCCCCTCTGGGCACCCCCAAGAGTGTGTGGGGCATGGGGACAACATCCCCTCCCCAAAGGCACCGCAGCCACAGGGACACCCTGCGGGGCCGGGGGTGGCAGCTGGTGTGGGTAGAGCAGGCTGGCCAGTAAAGCAGGCTGCTGGCTCCAGCTGGGAAAGCAGGATGCTGTCCTGGGCAGGGAGGCAGGGCTGTGCCTGCAGCCCCAGGCCACGCACCCATGGAACACTGAGGAAAGAGGACCTTTGCCCACCCTCTTTGTGAGCAGAGAGACAGGGCAGGATCCATGAGAGGCTGCTGGAGGTTCACCAGCTGCAGACCTTGCATGCCGTACAGGGCTGGATATTTGCAGCTCAAGAGGAAAGCCTCTGGCACAGCTTAATCCAGCTGAAGCAACTGTGCTTAGATAGAGTCACTAGGTGCAAATGGCTCATAATGAGGGAGTTTAGTTGGATGAATATTTCTAGATCAATTGCAGATTAGCTTGATAACGCTGGCAGCCTAAATGGGTTTGAACTATCTTTTATACGGGGAGCAGAGAGCTCGATGCCTGGTGACTGTACTCCTGGCCCAGCTCTCAGGGGGTGCCCTGTTCACATCCCCAGACAAAATGGGCTGATTTTCCCTAGGATCCGACTGTCCCTGCTAGGGTGCCCACACAGGAAAGGCTCCTACCTAGGCAGCACCAAATATTTAGCTGAAAAGGGTCTTGGGACACATGTGCTCCCCTTCCCTAAAGGCGTGCACTCCCTGCAAATCGCTGGCACGAGCCTGACCTACTCTAAGTGCCTCCCCATAGGAAGATGCCGACATTGCAGAAATAATCAACCTATTTTTAAAGGTTAGGAATGCTCCTAGCAAATTCTCCCCTGAGTTTCCTTGCCCCCAGCTTTTTCTCACCCTCTGCCTCTCCCCTGAGATAGCAATCAATGATACCGCAGGTTTAATTAATGTTTTTGACTTCCAGCTCAGGGATGTGATTTCTCCTCTGTGCTCTTGCCAGGAGTGGTTATCCTGCCAAACAGGCAGGTAATCTGGGCAGGCAAGACTGGCTTCATACCTGCAGCTGTAACAAGGTTGTGCCTTTGGGATTTGTGGTAGTGCTGGCAAGGCAGCAGAGCCCCAGTGCTAGCACCAGGCATCCAGCTGTTGCTAGAAAAGCTGTGAGCTGAGGCAGAGTAATGCCAGGACCTACACAGGGAGGCGAGGAAGAGGAGGCACTCTCTGGCACAAGGGCAGCCAGGCTGGGTTTCTGCCCAAAAGGATGCCCTGGTGCAGGGAGGACAGCAGCCAGGATGCTGGCATGGCCATGGTCACAGGACCCAGTGCATTTAACTAGATAATCCTTGCTTTAAAGCAAGAGCAACATCAGCACTGGCCTTGCAAACCTCAAGCCCTGGCAGTGACTTCTCCCACCAGCAAGGAGGGAGAAGCTGTTCCACAGGACCCCAGCCCATCACTGCTGCAGCCCTCAGGCCCCACTGCCAGTCTCTGCCGTGATGCAGCACTGGCGTCAGCATGGGGACACCCAGAGTGCTGAGAACAGCTGGCACATTGCTGCTGTCCAGGGCTGGTTTGGGGCCCTTCTAGTTTTGTCTGAGATACTCAGACTATATAAAATTAGATTTAGCCTTAGTGCTAAAAAAGAAGTGCTAATACCATTCAGCTGAGGGCTGAAGATGGGGCCACATCTATTAATAACCCTGTCATTTTCACTCTGGAGTGGCATTTCAAGCCACGTTTCAAGCATTTCAGCTCCAGCACAGCTGAAGACTCTGTTACTCGAGAGCCACCTTTAGCTGTGACTCCGTTTCATGCAGGGTGGCAAGAACAGTCCCTGCAGGTGCTTGCTTCTCATGACAGGGCTGCTTTTTCTCTTGGGGTGTTTAGTTAGTGCTGATCAGCAGAGATATGTCATTAGAGCTAAGGCAGTCTCTGCTGGTCAGCGTGGTCTGGAAGACAGTCAGGCTGGGAGCAAGGCAGCAGAGAAGGCAGGAGGAGCAGGGAGCTCAGGGCATGGGCTGCACTCAGCAGGCACAGGTTGGTCCTGCAGTAACAGAGGCTTTGGGGCCCCAGGGACATCAGTGTCAAGCTGGGAAGGCAATCTGTGCCAGCAACAGCAGGGAAAGGGAAGAAGGCCTGGACAATTCCGTGTCATGGGTCTCCTGTTCTCTTGCAATGCATGTTGCAGATGGGGAAGGGAAAGTTCACTGCCACTGCTCCCCTCCCAGTGGCACCCACCCTGTCTCAGGTGGAGCAGGGAGACATGGGATAAGAGGAGGTGATGATCCTGTTTTTCCCAGTCCTGCCTGCATTCTCGTGTTATTGTACTTCTGAGAGCCCCAGAAAAAAAGACAAACTCCTATGGTCCATGTGAGGGTTAAGTCTATTAATCAGCTATTAAACTAAAGTTTTGAGTTAAAGCTTCCCAGAAAGGTGCCAACTACATGCAAAGCAGGAGTTACCCAGTGCACATTTGGCTGAGCAGGAGTGCAAAACATACCCCTTGCAGTGAAACAAAAAAGCCATGGGTGGATAACATACCCTGAGAGCAGAGCTTTGCCTCTTCCCAGGCATAAATCATCCTTGAGTGGGCTGTGATGTTCTGTGCTGTGCCTGTTATCTGCTGTGTGAAGCTCCCTGCAAACATTCCCAGCTCTGCAGGCAGCTTGAGTGCTGCCTCTGGGATGAGCAGGCAGCACCCTGACTTGCTTATTTTACTGTCAGCATCCCCAGGGTCCCGGGGCTACCACAGCCTCATGAAGCAGGGCATCAGCTGTCCACCAGGCTGCCTCCATGCTGAGCCAAGGACGATTTTGCTTGTTCTGCCTCCAAGCATGTCCCATGAACATGGAAAACACCTTATGCCTCCACAACAGCTACACCTCTTCCCCAAAGACCCTCCACTGCTGCAATGCCCACAAAACCTCCAGTAGATTGCCCTCGGCTGCTTCCTGCACCCCAAACCTGCAGGGTGGGGGGCTGCTGGTGGCAGTCTGCATGGTGAGCAAGTGCCAGGCACCTGCTGCAGCCCTGCCAGCTACAGAGACCCCCACAGTGCCTGCTCCTGCTGCTTCTGGGGCCCCAGAATGAGGCATGCCAGCAGCCAAGGCTGGAAGATCATCAGGAGGCACCCATGGTTGCACAGCCCCTAGTTTCCTTGGGAAACCAGCACAACAGTAGCCCTACTTCTGCCTGAACAGGGGAAAGCACGGATGGGGCTTGCTAGAGGAGACAAAGAGCAGTGCCAGAGAAAGCCACTTGGTCCCCCAAGGAGAAGACAGTCCTGCTGTGGCAGCAAAGCCAAGCTCTGCAGTCGTGCAGTGGCCAGGCTCGGTCCTTGTGGATGCACTCAGGGAATGGCTGTCCTGCAGTGCAACCCCTGCCTGCAAGGAAGGGGCTGGCTGCTCTTCCCAAAAGCAGCCAGAGCCATGTTTGTGCCAACAGCTCTGCTGCTCATTTACCCATCCCTGGTGCTGCTGGTGGCTGCACTGGAAGCAGTGAGCAGAGCATGTTGAGAGCAGACAGTCAGGGATGCTGGGGGCTGTGCAGTCTCCGGGCTGGGTCCCTGCATGCATCAGGCCAATGCAAACCTTCAGGAGCATCCTTGGCCCTTGCTCCTGGTGGTCCCTGCTCTTCCTGGGGACCTTCATGTACCCCAAAGGCAAGCTGATGGGCAGCACCATCCACCCCCTTGCTCTGCAGCCATCACAGAGTGGCTCTGGCTTGCTCCAGCCTCCCCATTCAGTCTGGCAGGGGGGCAGCAGAGCTGTGCCACCGAGCACAAATCCCATTAAACGCTCCACAGCTCTGAGCTGCAGCTCCAAGCTCTGAGCCTCCCAAAGGACATAAGGCTGCTTAGGACACCCTAAGCTCTTCATGCAGATGAGTACTTGAGGCCATCAAAGAGGCCTTAAAAGCTTAAGGCAGGTAAATGTTTAAACTGCTCTAAGCCCTCAGTGTCACAGCTGGGCCAGAGGGAAGTCCCCAGCTAAAAGCCATCTCTGCATAGTCACCCTCTGCCACAGCACAGCAGCACTCAAGGGCCACCAAGCCCTCGCTTCCTCAGCTGCATTGCTCCCCCAAGTCCGTCCTTCTGTCCCTGCCATCCTCCCCCAACCACATCCTCACAGCAAAGGCTCAGGCTGCCATGTCTCTTCTCCTGCCATATTTATTTTCTGTCTAGACAGTGGTAGTTTTGATATGCAGCCCTCCAAATCCCAGCTGTGCATTCTGCTACCTCTCATCAGGAGAGTAATGAAATGAATGCTTTTTCGTGGGCAGTTACATACTTAACTCAAGCTCTACCCCTGAAAAACCTGAATGAAATTGCATGGAGTATAGCTGGTGCCCCAGGAGTATTTTAATAAATAAATCTGGAGGTTTCAGTGGGATCTTTAATACACACTAAATAGGAGTCTGTCACAAACTTGTCCTCTTGCAAAGACACAGCAGAATATCTTTTATCCACAACAGCAGATCAATGCACACAGATTTTCCTCAAGTGGTTTCTTGGTGTCACTAATGACTTGTTCCTTCTGGTTGCAAAGAACTGTATTTGCACTAACGGGATACCACAAATTACTTCACTTGTTTCCAAGATGCTGAAGCTGCCCTTAAGCTTAATACTGCAAGTTATTGCAGGTACCTGTGCCTCTTTCCTCCGAGGTACCACGAGAAAAACCTTGCTGATTGTCTCCTTCCCAGGGCTTGTGTTCCTACACGTTTATTGTCAGTGTGGGAACAAACTCAGCTTTTCAGTTTGAACTGTGCATTTGCCCTGGAGAGGACCCTGGATGTGGAATGCTCACCAGCTGAGCTTCCATCCTGCACCTGCAGCCATTTCCCTCCCCAGGCTCTGTTAACTCAGGAAGTGCCACCAATGTAGCATTTCCAAACATACTCCCACAGAGCAGGAACGCTGTGCCCTTCTTAGAGCTGCCGGCCTTAGAGCAGGACTTACTTTCAAACTACCTCTTCATTTTTAGGAATATTTATTGTGCTTTGTTATTCACTGGACTTGATGGTCCTAGAGGTCTTTTCCATCCTAAATTATTTTATTCCTACATCATCAACCTTCAGGTTGGTGTTTAACTGTGCTGGGATACGCACCACCTGCAGCACACATGCATTGCAAAATCAAAGCAAATCAACATTTTATTTTAACACAAGAAACATCACATCCAGCCAAGAGGTTTGACACCTGCACACATCCTTTTCAGCATCCTCCCCAGCCCAAGCCACTTTCCCACCTTCCCATCTTCATCCCATCTAGTGCATAGCACTGCTGCTCCTCCTGTGGCCAGTCTGGTCCCAGTCTAAAATGATCCCATAAAGGACATCTTGTGACCTTCCCAGCTTTTGCAAGGAGATGACACAAGGACCAGTAGTGACCAGTGCTACCAATAAGCACCATTCCCTCTGCAGTTCAGTCATCCCCAGCGCTGTGCTGTGTGAGGGATGGATGGATGGATGGATGGATGGATGGATGGATGGATGGATGGATGGATGGTCAGCATGTGATGGATCACCACTTTTAGCCCTCTGACAGGCATGGGAATTACTGTTGGGTCTTTCATAGGTTTTATCTCAATGCAGAGCCATAAAGAAAGTGGAAAATGCAGCCAAGCACTGTTGCACTTTGATGTGGATCAACACAGAGAATTCCCAGTGTTCAGGCAGTCACCTCAGACTCCCCAGGCCACCAGAGGATGTTTTCTGCTCCCAGCTAAGGGCAGAGACCTCTGAGAAAACCCTGCTCCAGCTCCAGGAACCTGGCATGCATGAAAATATATTTGGAGGGAGGGGAGAATTTCCATATGAAAGAAGGAATTGACTTGAGAAGAAGCAGGGAGACTGCAGCATGACACTAACATGAAAAGCACATTCATGAATATGGGCTGGGTAGGAGAGCCCAGAAACACTTACTTCCACATTTGCAAAATGCAGATTTATTTTGCATACAGGACAAATGCTAAAGGGGCTCCAGGTCCTTCCAGCAGAAACCTGCAGCAGCATGCTTGGGATGCTCCTGGGCTGCTGCACCAAGCTCAGACCCTGTGGATGGGGACACACCTGCAGGTCTCATCCTAAAAAGCATTGCATGTCACAAATCCCGCAGTGGGGATAGGAATGAGGGATCTTCAACTTCTTCATCTTCACACTGCTTGCAACACCACCTATTCCTCCTCTTTCCCTGTGTAAAACTCTGCTCCCTAACTCACAGTCACAGTCTGGGAGACCCCAGACCCCCAGCACAGCGAATACTGGGATATATAATTCATTAAGGTTGAGGTTCTCTTTCTGTCAAAGGATTCTCACAGGTACTTCACAATTTCTTTAAAAAAATCCAAGCCTGGTCCACCAAATTGAATCTTTTACCATGGTGCTAATTTTCATACAATTTCTAAACCTAAAAAAAGCAATTTATTAAGATGCTATAACCATGCCATTACATCATGAGACAGGAAAACAGTGAGAGAGCTTCTTTAAAAAAAAAAAAAGGTCAGGCTTACTCAGCCCTTAATGTAGCCCAAGTGATCACTCTGGCATCCTTGGAATGAGAATTTTGAATTAAGGGTGATGATAGCCTTAAATAATAACCTCCATGCTGTCTACAAGGCTTTTATTCTATTAACTCCAGCATCTCAAGCAGGATGATAAATTCACTTGCTAATGGTCAAATAGCACTTTTTCTTATAGCTTGTATTTTATTTCTTTTTGGCAGATACCATCTCTGCAATCCAGCCTGTGCTGGTGCTGACAGCACTTGCAAGAAGCCTTTCTATTTAACTGACTCTTAATGACTGAGCAGCTTTGCTGCTGGGGAAGTTTTGGTCCCTGGGATGAAAATAAATGGGACATGCCTTTATTTCTAACTACTCTGTGCTTTGCCAGTTCTTTTTTTGCACAGAAATATCACCCGAGCCCCCAGGACATGAAGGAGCACATTCACAACCCCAGCCCTCTGGTCTCTGCTGCCTGGTTCAGCTTCACTTCTCTTCTTTAGGTTCACACAACTTCATATTTTTTAGAAGTTCATGATTCCCTGAACTATCATTTATATCCCACACCTGGTTTGTCACTAAGTTTGTGTCAGGATTGCTGCAAGAGTGACAAGGACCCTGCCACTGCTGTGGGAATGCAGTGGTTCAAACAAAGCCTTGACTAAATACCATATCTTGTCTATGGAAAAGGCAGGCAGCAGCAAATAACTTTTTTGATCTATACTCAGGACACAGGTACAATAAACTTGTAATTAAATAAATTCAGTAAATAACATGAAATGCCAGCTGGGTATGGCTGAGGCTCTCAGAGAGTTTTCCTCTTCAGAAAAGCTGACTATTCAACAATCTGACATTTAAAGTATCCTAAATTTCTTAAACTGGACTCATATCTGGAAAATGCAATGGTGGCTATCACCTCTGTAGTGACAAAGGGGAAAATCCAAGTTCTGATTCCCCTGGCCCCTTCCCCTGCCTGGTATTTTTCCATGGCCTGGTTACCCTTTGGACACATCCCAAGTTCCTTCCTGTGGTGGTCTCTGAAATTCATTTAAATCAGGAAATTACTCTGCCTGTTTTTCTCCACAGACTACATGTGTCCAGGCTGACAAATCACGGCAGGATGGATGTCAACCATGATTTAACCCTTCATATCCATGGCCAGGCCCTTCTGAAGGCTGCCTTTCCTCTCAGTTCAGTGTGCCGAGACCACAGCTTCTGGAAAGGATCATTTTATTTACCCTTGACTGGATCCTCCTTGAGTCCAGTTCATCATCCTCAGGACTGCCCACAGCCCTTGGGATTCAGGTGTTTTCTGTAGGTGCCTGCGTGGCTGCACAGGGGTGGCACTGGGATGCCATTGGCACCGTGGGTGCTGCAGGCAGGACCCACAGCAGCGAGACCAACACCCCTGGTGCCACATGAGGACGTGAGGGAAGGAGCCACAGGGCTGTGCAGAGGCTGCTGCTCAAAGAGATCAGAGGTTTGCAGGTGTTGCTACAGGATGGGACATGGCAGGGGCTGTTCTGCAGCCAAGCCCGGGGCAGCTGAGCAGGTCCCATCTGCCCGAGAGACAAGTGAGCCACAAGTGCCTTCAGTGATTAACATCAGCTCCTGACAGCTCCATCAGCCTTTCTGGGGCATCAGCTCCATGGGGAGGACCAGGGACTTTTCCAAGTCTGGAGCACTCCTGGCACAAATGCCTCTGCAATGACCTGGCAGAGGTGCCACCTGAGCTCTTGCAATGAGCACTGGCAGGTGTGGAGGCCAGACCTGCTTAACAAGGTCACTTCTGCTTTTTTAAAGGACTTTCCCAATCCCCACATGGGAACAGATCACACCTACAGTGGGGCATGACAGCTGTGGCAGATAGCCAGGCATAGATTTGGGGTTGACTGTAGCCTTTAAATTCATATTGGGAATGATTTGGAGAGACCCAGGTCCTCGTGCAGTGATGATTCATTTGGCAAGGTCACATACGTGGGAAACTCCTAACCTGGAAGCATTATTCCAAGCAGGGCAAATAGATGGTGCCCACTCTGAGCACCAGCAAACTGCCCAGGCTGGTGCATCCTGCCTGGCATGGCTTTCTGCAGAGGACCAGCGTCAGGAGGAGGGAACTTAAAGAGATGGGCTACACCAAGGATAAGCCAGCCAAGGTTCCCATATCCTCCAGCTCAAACAGCCAAGCAGAGCCTGCTGCTAGAAGACAAGAAGTTGGAAAAGATGATTAATAGAGGCTTGGGAACAAAGTTGACTTGATTTCTTTTGAAATGGAGAGCAGTTCCTCAGACAGCAGCTGGCACAGCTTCCAGTGGGAAGGGAGATAAACGCCTGCCTGGACCCAGTCCAACCCAGTGTGAAAGGAGACACATTAAGGAAGCAAACAAACCTGTTGCTCTCAGTCCCAAGGTGCTTAGATGGGCTTGGAAGCCAGCTTGGGCAGGGGCCACCCCAGAGCATGCTGCCCTCTGCCATTACCCCAGGAGGCAGTGCCAGGCAGTGTGGCAGAGTCACAGCCACTTATACTCTCATCCCTGTGTGAGCAGAGCAGGGGCCAGCAGGAGAAAAACCCTTCCATCAAAGGCAGCTGGACCAGGAGATGTGGGGAGCTGGTTTACAGCCCCTGGAAAAGGTTCCAGAAGTTGGCCAGAATGGATATCAGACCTGCTGGTTGTTTCAAAGCCTACATTGCATTCACCCTATAAATCAAACAGGAAGATGCAGCAAACTCATCACAGTGAGATTAAATGGATTTCTCACTGGTGTTATGCCAATGCCATGGAGCTTTGCTTCATCTCACTTGTTTCCAGGGGTTTTAACTAAAAGCTTTTTCCCTGAACAGTTTATGATGTGGGTAAAAAACTCCTGGCCAGAGTGACAGGGAAAGCAAGACTGAGCATCTGTGCTGCACAGCACCTTCTGCTAAATGGGGATAGATTGGGGTAAGTACTCCAAACCCATGTGAGGGTGAGGCTCCAGTCCCCCTCATCCAGGAGGATTATAAAAGACCTGCTGGTCTCCACTGAACTGCTCCAGCTTGCAGCTGTGGCAGGTAGTCGAGCCACAAACCACGTAAGTGAAGGGAATTATTCTTTTAATTAGAAGCAAGCCCCAGCTCTTGAGTAGCCTGCAACACCTAAAGGGCTGTTTGTAAAGAAAATGTTTCATTTCCAGGGAGATGGCTCACTTTTGACAGCTGTAAAACCCCTTAATGAGAGGATAAGGGTTCTAGAGCCAGTTATAAAATCCACTGGCTCGTTTCTTGCTTTAGTGTTGCTTACTGTTCAATTTTCACAGAGGATCATTTGTTTAGCAGACATTAATGCAGCAAAGCCGAGTTAACTGCATCCAGCATTCACTTACTCCCAAGGCACAGCCACAAGCTCCCAAAAACCTGTCTGCATGACTCCTCTGCCAGGATGGGGCCAGCACACAGCCTCTCCCCACCACAAGCACTGGTGCACGTGGTCCTAATGCTGCTTGCTGGTCCCTTAGCAGTTCCCTGGGTCACACCAGGCAGCTGTCCCTCTCCAGCCCACCTCCACCCAGGGGCACTCATAGGTGCCTGCCTGGGGCAGTTCTGCAGAGTCCCAGCATCATCTTTTAGGCTTTGCTCCTCATCTTCACAGTGCTCAGAGTACCCTGCAAAACCCAGCCCATGAGGACAGATCCCTTCTTGGCAGCTACTTTCTTGTACAGGGCAGCCTGGACTATTTTATCTCAGCAAATGGGAGTGGGAAGAATGGGGCAGGTACCCATCCTAATGCTAATCCCTCTTCCATAGGGACAATAAAAAAATACATCCATTCCCATAGGAACACCACTCAGCTTTGCAACACTGAACAAAGAGTCTATTAAACCAGACAGCTCCTGAAGCTGGTTCTGTACAGTTTAATTAAACTCTACAGACAGCTTCACACACCCAGCTTTAACAGGAAGGCAGAAAAACCCCACTGCAAAAGCTCCAGCAAAGTCACACAGGGCAGAGACGTGGCTCCCCGTGGGTAGGAGATGTTTGGGGCAGAGGGACTGCTGGCAATGCCAGTCCTGGGCACCTTCTGTCACCGATGTCCCTGCAATGCTGAGCTGTGAGTGCAGCCTGTGCTGGCTGCTGCCTGCACTGAATTGCAGTGCACTGTCCCCATTTATTTGATTTGTATCGCCTGAAGGAAAATGCTTTTGCTGTCTTCATGCACTCTAAGCATTTGGCTTCAAAATAAAGGCTCTGGGGACCTGTCATCACATGCTTTCCTTCCCATAAAGAAAAGGCAAGTTCCAGTCTTTTGAGCTGAATTGCAGAAAAGTGCTCAAGCCCACCACAGCTGCTGCGCCTTGCTCAGGGATGACCTTGCAAAGGTTATTTTTGAAAGCTGCTGCCTCCTCCTGCTGCAGCCTGACATTGGAACTGTCACATCCTTCCTTCCTGCTTTACCTGGAGGACTTCAACAGCCTTTGGAGGAGTCAGAAAAGTAGCAGCATGGCTCAGGTTCTTCCCCCTGAACAAATGCTCTCAGAACTTGATCCTACATACCCACATTCATGGGTGCCCCTGCTCTTCCACTGGCATCACACGGATGCCCATGAGCATGGCACAGCCCTGGGCCTTGGTGGGAGGGGAACAGGTCATGTCTGCTGGAGGCCTGGGTCATTCCCCTCTGCATCCGGTGAGCTCTGGCAGGATTTCCTCCTCTCCAGACATGCAGAGGCCATGGGGGAGGCATGTGATGGTATGTGTGTGTGCTTGTGTGCTGTGCTCAGTGCTGCTCCTCCTGCCCCATACACACATGCATGACCCAGACCTCAGCTCCCAGGGACAGTGGCATGGATGTTAATGGCCTGGGTGAGTCCAAAATGAAAGCCCAGATCAGAGTTGCTGGGAAAGAATTTCTCTGCTCTTGGGAATAAGGAGAGGAAATTCAGTTCCCTGATTTCTCCCAGTGCAGACACTGGTTTCTTTCTCACCTCAGACTTTTGTGCAGTCCACTTTCTGTGGTCTATTACACAGACACACAGACCATGGAGGATGTCACTGCTGGCAGGGACACCAGACAGCTGCAGTGTGCTCTGGGCTCCACTTTCTTCCAGACACCTTCACACAGCTACCTGGCACCTCTAGAGCTACCCAGGCACCCACCCACGGGAGCACAGCTTCCCTGCCAGCCCACCACCAGCCAGGGAGCTCATTCCTTACCCTAAGAGGAAGAAAAAGAAATATTTTAATTATTTAATTTGCAATTTACTCCAGTCCCTTAGATCAAGACATTCAGTACAGCATGGCCAAAAAATCCCAACCGCTGTTTTGCTTTAAAATATTTCGCTTGTTCCAACAACACTGTTACTGCAGTAGCAGATCTCACTCCTCCTGTCTCTCACTTTATCTTTGCCTCTCCTCCCTCCCCCTCCTGTTTTTCCCATCTGTGTTTGGAGCAGAGGAAGCGGAGATGAAACACAGGCTGCTGACTCTTCCTGCAGGCTCTGGATTGCCCAAACCAATCGACTTCGTTCAGTCTCTGCCTTTCCCTGCCCACTTCTGACAAGCTCTGCAAAGATCACAATGTATTTACTCTTCTCCCAGCGCAGTGAGGAAGATGGAGCACGAGTGCTCAGTGTACTGGTACAGAAATTACAAAGAAAGGCTCTGCAAATGCAGTGGTCGGAGGATTCTGAAAGCTCTGACCTGACCCAGCACAGGGCCCTGGTTAAATTATTTGCTGAGAGCTGCCAAGAGGCTGTGCAAGCATCAAGCAATGTGCTGCTGGCTGCACAAACTACCTGCTTATTCCCTTTGTTAGGGTTTACACACACACACTATGCCTCTGAAGGAATAAAAAATGGGTGTTGAAAGCTCCTACCGATTCTGCAGTGAACTGTGGCATTAAGGATGTGGAGGGAGGTGACCCCACCAGCTCACGGTTCATTCAGCAGCAGCTCGTGGGTGTTGCTCACCAGAGAGTGGAGCCGTCTCTGGCAGCTCCCTGCCCTACTTCTCTTTCAGAAATACATAATTGTGACATTGTGTTACATAATTTATCATGTTACATCGAGATCGGGCCGTCCTTGTGCAGCTTATTCTTCTGGGTATTTGAGCTGCCAGGGAGGAGAGACAAGAAGTGCAACCCCACAAAAGCCACTACTTTAGAGAAAGCTTTTAGAGTTTGGAACAGTCTGAGACACTGCTATCCTTGAGCACACAGTGAAAAGGAATTGCACAAGCAGAGCTTGGTCTGACCAGTGAGATGGCATCTGCCTGCACCATGTATGTGCACAGCTCCCTGGCACACTGCTCTAACTTCAGGGTGTTGGAAGGGACCCCAGTACATCAGCAAAGCTCTCCCCAGACAGCCTGTTCCTTTTCTAGTGTTTCCTTACATGCTGACCAAAGGCCCAAGACAAAGGCAGCTGTGAGTGGGTGAAATCCTCCCCACCACTGCCAGCCTCACTGCCCACTGCAAGGTGGGCTGCAGAGCCAAGCCAGCCAGCGTTTGCTGGACAAGCACCCTCCCAGAGCAGGGTTACACACTCACAGCCACAGGCAGGCTGAACTGGCCAGAAAACATCTGTGCAGAGCAGCAGGAACTGTGGTGCAAGGGCTCATCTCCCTGAAGGTGCTAATGCAAGCAGAGGTTCCAGGTGCCAGCACCCCCATGGCAGCTCCACACCTCCCACAGGACAAGCTTCTCGTGCACTGTGTTTCCTCCTCCTCCCCTCAGCAGGAGGATGAGGTTCAGCCTGTCCAGGGACAGGCACTGCCTGGAGCCCTATCTTTGCACTCCCCGTGCAGCCTGAGCTGCAGCTCCCTGTCCTTGGCATGAGGGATTTCACTGGTGTCCAACACTCCACCCTGGCACCTGCCTCCCTCACCCACCAGTGGCAGGATGGGCAGCTCTAGCTTTCATCTCCCCCGTGCCGGAGTGGCAGGTGTGTGTCACCTGCTCGGGTGATGAGTTGTGCAGGCACAGCAGCAATTCCTGCACCAACCCATCCAGCTGTTTAACCTGGAAACGAGTCTATTAGCCCCAGGAATTGTGGCACTGTCCCATCCCTGAGGCCTCCAGCCTTCAGCCAAGCAAAGCATGTCCAGCTACAGGACCATCAGGAATGGGACACTGACCATGCCTGGGCCAGAGCAGAGGTGCTGTGGACAGTCACTGCTCATGATACTTCTCCCAATGCCACAGTGGTGGCCCTGTGTATGCCCACCATTGGTGAGCCTCAGAACAGCCTTATAACCACTGCCTACCCCAAACCTTGTCACAGGACAGGGATGCTCAACAAGGCACGCCCAGGAACTGATGGCAGGCAGCAAACAGTCCTTGCTGTTCCCAGAGGGAGCTCCCTTGTCCCATTAATGTTTTTAAGTGACTGCCACAGGGTTTTGCTGAGTGAAGCCTGTTCAGTGCAGGAGCCAATGCAGCCTGGGACCCTGCAGCTGTGGGAAGGATGGATGCAAACCCAGCAACAGGCAGAGCATGGGGGCCTCAGCTGGAAGAGCCACAGGGCAAGAAATATCCCAATACCACCAATCCTCCCAACAGCCCAACAGCCACGGCACTCAGTTAAGCACCTTATTGTCAAGAGAAAGAGGTTTAGAAAACAGAGCTGTTGTCCTTCTTTTCTGGAGAAGACCACAGCTTGTCCTGCCTGACAGGCTGGGTTGATGCCTTGCAATCCACTTTCCTCAAGGGTTTTTAATGCCATCTGACATGAGTTAAAAACACTGCATACAAACAGATGCTCTGACCAAGTCTGAAGGGCAAAAGAGAATTAGAGATGCCATTTGGCTATTACAAGCAGCTCCAAGGGGATCAGCTCTTGGTGTTGCATAATTTAATACTTTAACCAATTAACTAAATGACTAGAAAAGTCTTTCCTGGTAAGACGAGCAGATGACAGAAGCTGGTGGTGCCATAAACAGCAAGGAGCACATGCTGCTAGTGCCAGTGGTCTGAGTCAGCCAGGGAACAGCCCCAAATACACCTTGAAACTGTGAGCACAAGGGCAGGCAGGGACCTGAGGACACAAGTGCTGTGAAGGATGAGACTGTACAAGGAAGCAATGGCTGAGGACGTGACCTAGGGACCACAGCTGATGGAAGCAACCAGGCTGCCCTGCAGTGATGAGGCCATTGACAAATCACTGTTCTGTGCTGGACACAGCACCCAGAGAAAAATAAAATAAAGGTTAGAAAAGATCTCTGGAGGTCTCTGGTCCAACCTTCTGCTCCCCTCAAGACTGTTGCAAACACTGGATCAAGACATTTGAATTTTGGAGATCTCCAAGAAAGAGACATTGCCCAGCACCCTCTCTCCCAGTGACTCCTCCAGTGACCTGGCCCAAGCCCACACAAAGCTCCTGGCACAAAAACATGAGGGAGAGCTGCCTGACCAATAAAACAAGGCTTCAAAGTGAAGGATATGGGGGATCAGACGTTCCAGGTGTAGTTGGTGTACACAGACATGTCAGAGGAAGAAATGAATGTTCCATCACTGCTCCAAGAGACCAAATAGCACCTCATGGCTAAAATGCTGCCTCTAACAAAAGTCACTTGAACAGCGTTAGCAGTTTTTCTACAGTGAGATAGATCAGACACTGACAAACTTACTGCAAACTGGAGGAACCAACTGTTGCTGCAGGTCTCAAGCATGCAGAAAAGCCACCCCTCCAGCATGAGCAGAGGGGTATTTGTACCTGCCTGCATCCCTCTAAATAGCCTAAATACCTGCAACCACCTAAACAGCCTCGCCAGAAGTGTCTGGGTGCATGAAGCCAGTGGATGGCCAATAACAAAAGCCAGTGAGGGCAAAGTTCAGGTGTGCTGTGCCATGGGATTGGGCTGGGTGCCAGGAGAGTTGTCCTTCCAAGGTGGCAGCTGATGTGCAGCTGTGAGGAGCCCCTGTACCAGCTGAATCAGCCTTCCATCATACCTCTGCTAAACCTTTTTGTGCTGCTCATACCTACAGTCACCTGTCATTGCATCTTCCCAGGGTGTGGGTGCAGGGCAGGGGGTGGGGAGCAGCGCCCTGTGCTCTGGGATGTTGTCCTTCCCGTGGCCATCTTCCTATTTCCTTCTCCCTTCTTGTGACTGAGTCACCCTGTGCAATCCCAGAGTGATGACAGCAAACCAGGCACGCGAGCTCTCGCATGGGCCTGCATCCCTGCGGAAATGTCCCGGGGCTGGGATGGCTGGGGACTCTTTTTGGGGTGTGGGGCAGCAAGCTGGGAGACAAGTGATGCTGGACACACAGCTCGGGGGCTACCACACAATTTGGTCCCCACTCTGTGGATGTGCAGCCCTTGGGTTGCAGCAAGCTCTGCTTCTGCATGCGGCTCTGCTCAGGAAGTGGAAAGAGGCATCAGGGATGCAGAGCAACCCATGCATTTGTTGGGGTGAGGGTGGCCAGGCAGGGCAGGTGCGAGGGGCTGCAGCAGGGTCACGGCCCAGGGGTGCTTTCATTTAGCCCAGCTGGAGACCTCATCATTCCCAGACACCTAAAATAGCTGCCACCCAGCTCTTGGGTCATCCACAGGCAGAACTATGTCCCAGCCATCCAGTGACCTCCTTCAAAGAGCGTACAATTAAAAAGCAAGTTTGTAATTTGATAATTTGTAGAGAGGAAATTAATTGCTAGCTGTGTCTTGGCTGCCTGCTGTGGTGACTGGGGCACCTGCTGGCTTGGGAGCCCTTGGGAAGGGAAATTACTGGGGAGGGATCCTCAGGATTGCAGCACAGTAATGGGAGATGCTGCTCACCTGACAGCCTCAGCCTTGGCCATGCACACGTGTGCATCCAGCAGTGTCAGAGATATTCTAACTAGGGATACAGCATCTCTTTCCTGCAGCAGGGGCAGGACCCTTCCTAGATGCCAAATGGAGAGTCCCCTGCTCTGCCACAGCCCCTGTGGGCAATCACCAACCTGCTCCAGGCTGTGCTTGTTTCAGGGAAAGAGGGAGCTGTACACACCTTCAAAAGCTGGTTTCTTTGTATTTTCTTATTACTATTGGAACCAAACATGTTTTCTGTGTAAGATCCCATCAGCAGAGCCAGTGTGCTGCCAGGCAGGGATGCAAGGAGGGACCCCATCCCTGTAGAGCACAGCAGTGAGGAGCCACAGGCCTCATGGGGCTGCTCCTTTGGAGCACTGTCTCACAGGGTGCCCACATTTCTACTCCCAGGAGAGCCCCCTCCCACTGCTTTGGGTGTTGGCTCCTGTGCTGTAAATCATGTGTGGGGGTAGCACAAAAGGCTTATCTGCCCCTCCTGGGATGAAAGGCAGCCACTGCCCCCACCCTGCAGGAACCTGCCCAGCCACCCACCTCCACCTCTGCTCTGCCTTGGTGCAATGGCTGGAGAGCCCCAGGGGAGCAGCACCTGCTGGTCTGTGCCCACACAGAGCAGGACAGCAGCACAGCCCACTGGAGCAGCCAGAGGGGTGGAAATCTGGAAATCATTGTCCAGAACAGGGTGTGCAAATACACACCCCAGAGCAGAGCCAAGAACTGCCCCAGCACGTGCCAGCCTAACCCCCAAAACTGTGGCCAGAACAAGATACAGGTCTGCACATCTCAGGGTAAAGGCAATTGCAAAAATAAAGATCAGAATAGAAGGCGTAAGTCTGACAAGCTGCATGAACATCACGAGACTGCTGAAGGAAGCGGTGAGCACAAGGAGAAATCTCTGCCCCGACCAGAAAGGCAGAGGGTGACAAATTATGTAGGCAGCAACCCAGAAAAGGAGAGGTATTTGATAAATATTTCTGTTCAGCATTTGGGAGGCAAAAGCCAAACAATACAGCATGCTATAAAATAAAATATAATCACAATAAAACACTTTCCATCCTACGAGGGCTTCAGGAAGATCTTAAACAATAGCTACAGGGGTTAGATGTTTAAATCGGCAGGTCTGACACATCGGTGAGCGTACAAAGGAGCTGGGAAAGGAGCACCTAATCAGCTCCTGTGAGTCCCTGGGACTTCCCCCGGGGTCCCAGCGCTGGCGCACCGCCCGTGCCTCCATGGAGTAAACAGGATGTCCCAGGCCGCTCCGCTGACATCAGCCCTGTGCCGAGGGCTGGAATGGCCCTGGCCGGATTTGGCTGATAAAGGTTTGAAACGGGGAATTATCATTAGTGTCAATTAGCACCATTTTATGAAAAAGAGATCCTGGCACATCTCTGTTCTTGCGATTGTGCCTATCAGTGGCGCTGGTGACGGCGCTGATGTAAGCGGCTTGCGTGAGGCTTTTGGCAGCTCCCGCCGCGGAGCGAGCGCGGAGCCGCTGCCTCGGGAACCCGGGCTCTGCGGAGCTCCCGCCTGCTGCAGGCACGGCCCCGCCCGCAGCCAGGTGTTTCTGGGGGCCTCCAGGGGGGATTCATCCTCAGCCCTCTGTCATTTAACACCTTCTGGTTTCCCAGCGAGGGCGGGAGCTGCCCAGGCTCTGGTGAAGCCAGCCTGGCACAGGTACCGGGAGCAGGCTGTACCGACAGCACCAGGGCAAGGGGGCTGCGCCCTGGTGGCTGGGGGACAGTCCCCCTGGAAAAGAGATGCCTCTGGTAGGGAAGGGACTGAACAGAGCTGTCCAGGAGGGATCTACAGTCTCCCCAGGAGCCAAGCCTAGTGCGGGGGCAGCATCTCAGGAGGCAGGGAAACTGGAAAAAGCCCAAAGAAGAAGCCGAGGACCAATGAAGGGATCAAAAGACAGACTTTTAATGGAGAGAAATTCCTGGGACACCGTCAATGCGGGCCAGAAAAAGAGGTTAAAGGGCTAACTTGATCCCAGCTTATTAAAGCTCTTTTTGATGTGATTAAATGTTTGGCAGTGCCTCTGTTTGGCAGTCAAGGATGAGAGAAGGCTGTGGTTAGAAATAAGGCACGGATTTCGTGTGTGAGCACCTTCTGAAATACCTGACAAAGCCTGGGTGAGTCCCCCATCCCTGGCAATGCTGTGACCAAGGTGTGGATAGGCTCAGTGTGACACAGCCCTGCAGCTTCACTATGGACAAAATCTGTGCTGACAGAGCAGCCCCCTGCCATGTCCTTGTCCTTGTGCCAGCCCTGCTTGGTGGGATGCACCAGGGCTGCAGGCAGAGGGAGAAGCTGTTGATGGGCTTTCATAACTATTGACATAACAACAGTCTCAGGGAGGGGTCTGGATTTACAGCTGGCCTCTCCCTGCCTGGCTAAGCCCTGTCCTTCATCATTTACCTGGAGCAACAAATCATGCTCCCCATGGGCTTGTCACTTCCTGGCTTTTGATGGACGCCTCTCCTGGGCAATTCCAGGTGAAGGCAAGTGGTTGCTCCATTGTAGAAGACAGTTTGCTGCTGACAAGAAGCAGTGAAGAAAGCTTGGCTGATTAATATACTGGTTTTTTTGACATGCATGCTAGAAATAGAGGAGTGGATAAAAAGGTGATGATAAGCAGTGTGATTACAGACTCACGAGGGAAATGAACATATACTTCAAACTGGAGGCAGCAGAGCACAGCCCAAGTGACAATTAAAGATGATTCTGCAATCTGTCCTTGTGTGGAGGCCACTGGCTTCCCTGTAATTTGGAGTGTAATTGGAGTAATTACTCAGAGCTCACCCTAAGGAGCATGGTGGAACATCATTTTGGGTTGTTTCTCTCACTGGTGGTGTGACAGCTCCTTGTAAATCACTCTGAAGTACCTGGGTGTGATGCCGAAGGAACTGGGCATGGGCTGTGCTGACCCCTGTGTCCAGCCTGTGAGAACAGAGCAGGAGTCCTTCAGCAGCAGAGGCACTGCTCAGAAATTAACTGCTGGGCAATTATTTAATTCATACTCCTCTCTCCCTCCTCAGTTTTCCCAGTAAGCATTGCTTGGCAGGCTGGGCTGCCTGTAATCCCTGGCTCCACACTCAGAGCTGCATCTAATCCCTTCCAGCAGGCAGCTGCCTTTCCTGTTTTTCCCCCATCCCAGTCTCAGCACACCCCTCCTAAACAGCCTCTGCCAGTGGCTGCCTCTTCCCTGGTGGTTCAGTGCTGCTGCAAACCATCCCTCAGGGGTGCAGCCATGGTCACTCACTTCATTGAAGGTGTCACAAGCATGCCATGGTATGGTTATCCTGGCAATCCCAGCTACTGATCCATGGGCTGCTGCTGGCAGTCCCAGACAAGCTCCGTGGCTGCAGCATCCCCTGCATCCCTGTCCCACTGGAGACTGGGCACTGGAGCTGGCAAACCTCCCCTGCATCCCACCAGTGAGCCAGCTGGGGCTGAGGCACCTCCTGGCTGTGAGCCACAGGCAGACAGGCAGAGCAAAGAGGGTGAAGCCACACACCCACCCAGGGAACACGGGACATTTATTTGCCACCTTGGGAACATCAGCTGAGCAATGGGTTTTGCAGAGGACACTGGGCAGTGTGTGGCTACAAGGTGCCCACACCATGAAGCCAGTGGGACAGCAAAGCAGGGGCAGATGGACCTGTCCTGTCTCAACATGTCCATCTCCAGCAAAGCCAAGAGCAGCACTGACAGGCATGAAGGTGGGGGCAATCCTGGGGGAGCAGGAGGGTGCTGTGAGTATTTTGAAAGTCAAAGGGCAGAAGGCTTTGTGCTTCATGAGCAACAGGGCACAGACTGGCCCACAGTTTCTGTGGCTCCTCTTTCCAATGGAGGAGCCCTGGAAATCAGACTGTGGCATTATGCAAGACTGGTCATGGCTGTTTGTTGCTTCTCAGAAGCCATGTAGTAATCCTGCTGCCCAGAGTGCAACCTGTGAGAAGCACGTGTGCTGCAGACCACGGGGGCCTCCTTCCCTAGGGCCACTGCTCTCAGGGAGCTTGGGACATCACACCCCAGCAGGCAGGGAGCCTGCTCTGCAAGGTGCCCACTTGGCTGGAGCTCCTGCTGCTTCCCAGCACCGGATCAAGAGCACAGTCATTTTTCCCGGCTGTGGCAGTGCTCTGCCAGGAGGTGTTGATTAGCTTGGCAGGTTGCTAATTGCCAGGAAGGGCCCAGCACAGAGGTCAGGGTGGCTGTTCTCTGGGAAGAGGGAGGTCGGGACACCGTGGTTAAATGCATGGATGCTTGGGGAGAAGGGGTTACACCAGTGCCAGGGCTGGAAAAACCCTGCTGCTGAAGCACGGCTCTCTTTTAAACTCCACTGGTTTTGAAAAAACACAGCCAAATGTCCATCTCTGTCTCACCTTGAATCAGCACCTCACATGCTGGAGGAAAACAAAGTCCACAATATCCAAAAAAGCTCCTCCAAGGTGCACTAAGACAGCTGGGCAACAGCTGCATGGTAAGCTTCTCCTTGCCCCGTGCTTAGTAACAACCAGCACCTCCCTCCTCAGTTTTAATGTCTTTCTTTTTAATTATTTTTTCCCCAAATCACCTGCAGCTCTGTTCTGAGGCTCCTGCCTCAGCTTATCCCAGCAAAACATGGAGCAAACATCCATGCTCCTGGTCTGCAGCACAGCCCCCTGTGCCTGTGTGCCAGGAAAAGCACCTTCCCACCCTCCTGTGGGACACTGCCCAGGATTCAGAGGCTGGAGAGAGTGCCATGAGGAGCCTCACATACCCACACACCCACGTACTCACACTCACATGCACTTGCCCTCCCTCAGATACTGGTTCTCCTCAGCCAAATGTTCCATCACCCAGACAAAAGGGACACCCGACATTTTTGGCCAGGTATTGAATGAAGCCAGTCTGTGAGATGGTGAGGGTGTTTAAAGGCTTTTGTTTATGATGTCTGCTAGAGATAAGCCTCCAAGAAAGATGAAAGATGCCCTTTGGAAACAAGAGTAAGGCAGGTAGGAATGCCAGCCTTAAATTACTGTGAAAGCTGACACTACCTTTTAACATTCAATGTGCAAAAAGCCTGTGTCCCACCACATCTTGAAAGAGGCCTCTTGGATTATGAGCATGACCAGTAATGACTGGAGGTAATTCCTGCCTCCTCCTGGCAAGTGCATAAGCTGACAGCAGAAATTGTCTTCCACACTGCTGCTTTTCCCTTGGAGGCAGAGGTTCACAAGGTGTGAATATAAATCCATGCAGAAAGCCCAACTGATGTTCTCCTAATGTGGAATAAACAGTGGAGAAGAGGAGCCCTGGCTACAGCAAGGTCTGGGGGCAAGGAATGGCCAAAGTTTAGGGCTTTCACCTGGGCAGGCAGAATAAAGCATCACTTCTTGATCTATTTTACATTTTGATTTACAGTCACAGACTCTCAATGCAAAGCCTTCTGTGCAACACACATGGGAAGTGTTTCTTCAGGGATGAAATTGTTTACTGGACTTACTACAATCAGCAGCAGGTTTTGGCTCAGGCTCTCAAGGCTTTAAAGACAACACTGTTGGCAGGTATTTCACCTGGCATCAGTCTGAAAGAAGAAAAATATCTGAGGCCTCCAAGATTAACTGTCCTTTCTGTGAGAAACATTTATCACTGTTCATTCTGCTCTCCTCAATCTTTATTTCTATCTAATGCCTTTGACCAAAGATCTTTGCCCTATCTGAAAGCATTTCTTCCCCATCAAACACAGATCATGCAACTCTCTCCCAGCCATACAAATTTCATGTTTCTAGAAAATTACAGTGTCCAGATCAGCCAGGGAAGCACTTTTGCTGTCCCCCTGTACTCTGTGCAGCACGATGTGCTGTTAGCCTAGAGGGGAGGGGAGGACGTGGGGACCCTTAATAAGGGGTGATGCTTCCCTCCATCCTCAGCCACAGAACCCTGAGAAGCCCAGCTCCAGGAGAAGGGGTCTCCAGTCCTGAGAACCTCCCCAGCATGTTCTTATCCTGGTTTGCAGCATTCCCCAGGAAGAACCACCCCCCAGGCCAGGAGGGCAGCGTGGACCTTCCCAGGAGATGTTCCTGGGAACCAGGGGCCCACCCCCTCCCTTTTCTAACAGTGGTGCTCAGCGAGGTCCCACAGGTTTGGCACTGGCACCAGAGGGCTGGGAATGAGCTAAGAGTCCTGAGATCAAATGTTCTCCTAAACCAGTAAAACACCCTCTGGTTGTTTGCAAGGAGTAAGGGACAGCTGTGACCCACATCTCTGTCCTGCAGTGGGACATTGCAGAGGGACAGGAAGCAACCGCACCGCCTTCCCCACTCTATTCCAGCCACAGGCAAAAGAATGAAAATGTGGGGGACCCCTCTGCTGTAATTTGCTTTGTTTGACCAAGGACAGAGCTGGGGCAAGCAGAGGAACTGCAGGAGAGCCATCCCAAACAGCACCAGGGACCTTGCACTCAGTGTGGGACTTGGGCTGGGAAGCCCAAACCCTTGCACACAAGCCCAGCACAAACCCTGCTGGCAGCTTTCCTGCTACACTGAGCAGGGAAATGGAATGGCAAAGATCCATGTTTATCCATAACTATGGAAAAACATGGATCTGTCTCCACCAAATCCCCCTCCCCCAGCCTGCCCCCCAAATTGTTGCAGAGGTTTATCCAGGGGCTGGAAGGGAACAGGAAGCCTGGTTTTATATCAGGGCTGGGTGTGGCTGTGAGCTCCCTGAAGGTTGTAGGAGACACCAGAGATGAGCAGCAGACAGAAGCTATGTGCATTAGATACAATACCTTGGATCTTCTCTCATCCAGAAAATAAACTATTAAAGATTTGCTTGAAAGAGGCATTTTCCTTGCCATTGATACTTCCAGCTGTAGAAATAACAACTTATTTCCAATGCTTGTTTGTTACAGCAATTTGCAAGGAGAAAAAAACATTGCCTGATTATTTCCAAGGCAGCAATGAAACTGAATTAACAATATTTGATAACATAAAAAGTAAACTACAAGGAAATAGTTTGAACTTCAGCAATATTTGCAGCTGATGTGATAATGTTGAACTGGTGAGATGCTATCCTAATGACACAGTCACAGAAAATGAGGAGGAATATTTGCTTCCAGCTAATTGCTGAGCCTGTGTACCGTGTAACACCACAAAGCACATTCTGAATAAGTCATCATTTGATCTTGAAGGTTATGCAACAAAACTTTTCAATAGCCTTTTCTCATCATCAAAAGAATTTTGGGATTACAGGAGAGAATTCATTTTTTCAGCTCTGAGAGCATGGAAAAGCAGAGGTGTGCCCTGACAAGGCAGTTATCTGTGTGCTTTGCCACCTGCACGGCCTGGGCACGATTCCCAGCTCCCACATTTCCTCGTGTGGAAGGGCAGGGATGGTGGGACTGGGCAGAGAACGCTGGAATCCCACTGGTGCTGCTGCCCAGCCCCTGTGCTGGGCACACTCCAGAGGCTGGGCAGGGGAAGCAAAGCAGCCTTTGGCATCACCCTTAGCCCAGCTCCTGTGCCCCTGCCCCAGGGAGGCTCACGTGGCTGTGGGGCAGCAGCTCCTCCCTCCAGTGCCCACTGCTGCTGAGCCCTGTGGGTGCCACCCTGGCGTTGGATCACTCCTGTGCACCACGAGCTCCTCACCATTTGCCCGTTTATCTTTTGCAGCACAATCCATCATTTCGGCATAAATGCTGCCTCACCTGGCATTGCAGCTCTGTTTGTACTATACATTGCAGGTGTCCAGGCCAAAGGCTCCCCTCTCCTGGGGCCAGCACCTGCATCCTCTCCTGCCAAGCTGAGCCTCTTGGCTCTATACATGACTCAGCTTTCCCCACAATGCACCATACACAGTTTTTTACAAGGATGGTTAAAAATATCACAGTTTGATCTTCCTTATGCAAAAGACTGTGACATCTAAGGGAGAAATTAGAAAAAAGTAGGCAAACTTGGCTCTTAACTAAAACTGGACAGCAGCAGAGCACAGCACTCTGCCAGGGGCCTCCTTCACAGCATCATGCCGCTCCCAGGGAGCCTCTGCAAGCGAATGGATGGGCTCAGCTGCTCTCCCTGCTTCTGGAATTTGGAGAAATTAGCATGCACCTTACTGTGTCTTACAGTCTGAGCCCAGATGGTGTGTAGGAGGAACCTGAGAGCTCGGTGCATGCCCATGTGATGGGCAGTGTGCTCTGGGCAGCCTGGTGGCAGTGCTGGGACCCCAGGGTGTCACTAACATCCCCGTGCCCTCCCACAGCTGACAGCTGCAGAGGGTGTCTGCAGTGTGGGCCCCATGGGACAAATGCCTTCCCTGGGCCTGTGTGGGTCAGCCACAAGCATCCCCTCCTTCAGCCCAGCCCTGCTGCTGGCCACAGCACTGATTTAGCTCTGGTCAGGTCCACCCTGCTCTGGCAGTACCAGAAGGTTGCTATTCTACAAGCAACTATAAAGGGCTCAAGCACTAGGACAGTATCAATTGTGGTTTTCTGACAATGGTTCCACAAAAAGCAAAGTTATTTTGAGAAGGGTAAATGCAGCCCAGACCATTATATTTAATTCATGTCCACCCACAGCCCTCCTGCTCTGCTGAGCACAGTGGCACTTCAAACTCCATGTCCTGCCCTATATGTGACTCTGGGGACAGGACAACTTCGCTTTCTAGTGTTGCTGCTCCTCCAGGAGGAGTTCTGGCTGCAGGAGGTCTCCCCCACACGTGCTCTGCCACCCTCCCATGCCACTCTGGGCACCCATGTGCACCCTACCTGGTGCTGCTACAGGATGTCCCCAGCATCCTGCACCACATCCTTCCCAGCCTGCAGAGGATGCTCTGGGCTGCTGCTGAGCTGCCCACACCACCAGAGCAGGGTGGGCATCGCTCCCCTGGGAGGGATATGGAAGTGACACTGGGAAAAAGACCCACATCACCTCTGGACACCTGGCTCCAGGTCAGCCTCCCATACCCTCTAGTCTGGGACTTTTGGGATTGGAAGCTGAAAGGACAGCCAGAAAATCTTGAAATACTTCTAGGCCCCATGTTGGACAGTGGTTTCTCAGCCTCTGCTTCTTTTTCACTCCTAGAATCAGGACAATGTTGTCCCTTTGCAGGGAGGCTTGCTGAGCACAGGCTGCAGATCTGCAAACAGCAGTAACTTCATACTGGAGACCAGAGAGTCATTTTTCAGGATTTGTACATGATGCTCCCAGCCCAAATCCACCTGACACATCTATTCATTAAGAACCTGGTACTGTGTTTTTATGACAAATGTATGACTGCCTTGGCACTCGCTAGTCAGCCCAGCATTATTTAAAATCTTCCTTTATTATGATTATTTGATAATGCAGCCTATTACACACAGCTCTTCAGGGAAGGAGAGGATGAAACACTGTGCATTTTATATCCTCTTTGTTATTTGCTGGTAAAACTTCACCAGAGCAATGACTGGTGAAAGAAATTTAGTGGCATCTGCTGAGAAATATTTGAGCTTTAAAAGTAAATGACTCATGATAGGATATTTCATTACATTTGCTTTAATAATGCTGACTTCTTCTCTTTCCTATTTTTGCAACATTGGCTGCTTTAAAAATGTGAAACACTGAGGTGTGTCAGCACAGGCAGGCTTGCTGGCCTCCAGTTTCTTTTCCACCACATGGAATTTTCTTCTAGATCTGTTCCTACATCTTTTCCAGGTAAAATATTTTTGACTTGCAAAACTTACTATCTGGTGACTCTTACACCAGTTTTCCCATCCTTTTGCCTAACTTGGGAATCAAGCTGCTAACTTGGGGTTGCCAGCCTTCTCTGTTGACACTGGCACAGTACTGGCATCCTCCTTGCCTTCTGCACAGGTGTTGCAGTGAATTCCCATGATGTAACTGGAATACACTCCAGCCCTGCTGGACTCCAGGCACTGCTGTTTCCCTTATGCAGAGGGCAGTGGTTTACAATGCCATGACATCTTTATGTCTATTCCAATTACTGAACAAAAATTGCTGCTGGACACCTTTGCTTTTCTGCAGCACTAAGAGTTCCCCAAACTGCTGAGCACAGATCCTGCAGAATTGCAAGATTTGGTTTGTTCCCAGGAGAGGGTGTGGACGTTGCTGATTCTCCTCAGCTGCACCACCCTCGTCCATAACCTGAAGGCTGCTTTAATCCCTGGGTGATTCCCCAGAGCTGATGCACAGCATCTGTCCCAGCTCCAGGGGGCTGATGGAGCACAGACCAAGGGTGGTTCAAGGCCACAGCTGTGGCTCTGTAAGTGCAGCCTGCAGGATGCAGTCAGGCAGGGCACAGCCTGGCATTTTGGCCACGTAGCCCACCTGCCTGCTCTGCTCCAGTGGTCCTCCTGCCCTGTGCCCACAGAACAGCTGCTGAAGTGGGTGCTCCTGGTGAGCCCACTGAGCCATGGCTTGGTATGAGAGCAAGGAGGGAGATCCCATCCTGGTCTCCCTCCCAGGTGGGTGCTTGGCTTCAGCAAGGAGAGGAATTGGGGGATGTGCTGCCTCCCAGATCACCTTGCTGCTCTCCTCAGCTCTTCTCTGTACCCTTGGGTTATGCCCTTCTACATCTGCTGTACCCAGCATCTACCAGTGATGAATTTTGTTCCCATTTTGTTACCTACTGCTCCGTATCAGCCACATTTCCTGCAGTTCTTCACACTGGCTCTACATTTCCCTGTCCTGAACAGCTCAGCATCAGTGGCAGGTTCTGCCATGGCACCATTACACCCTGTTTTCCAGATAATGGTTTTTCTTGCAGGACCATAGGGCCTGTCAGGTCAGCTGAGCATCCTTGACCTGGCCAGCTCTCCATGCCCCCATTCCACAGCTCAGGGGCCCAATCTCACATGCCATTCATTTTTTTCCCTACTGCTGCTGGTGTTTTTAAGCATTCCATATAAAACTCCCCTCTCCCTTGAGCTCAGCAGATTATGCTGGAAGGAGATGTCTTTGCTGTGTTCCCAAGGTAGCCAGAGAAGTCCTCCAGCACAGAAAAGAAATGAGTTTGAAAGGAAAAAGCATGTAGGGAAAAAAATACACCTTCTTTTTTTCTGACACATTGCCTAGAGCCCCGTGTGCCACAGGGCATCCACAAGTGATTTATTCCCTAAACTGATCCTGTCCTTAGGACCTGAAGGTGTCTGTTTATCCTGACCAGCTCTAAGGAGGGGATGTGTTCTGACAAAGGCCACAAACATTTCAACAGCTGCAAAATGCACTTAGAGCAAGAGGTCTGTAGGTGATAAATGGAGACAGTTCATGCAGTGCCTTCTGAGAACAGGGCTCTGCTGGCAGCCTGTGGCTTGCACAGCTTCAGGATTGTCCCCAGCAGGGTCACAAATTGCTGCTAAACGATGGCTGACCAGGAGCAGGAGGAGAAGCTGGCACTGGAGCTGTGCTGGTGAAGACTGACACCGGGACAAGCACCCTGCCAGGGCTGCACGGTGCCAAATCCATCAGGAATGAGACAGGAGAAAGAGCTCAAAGGTGCCCATCTGTTCTGAGGGGAGTTGGATCCCAGGGCATGGTTTTCTACCTGCCACAATATCAATATCTGCCCCAGGAAAAACACATCTGGCTTTCAGAAACCCACCACAAATGGCTGAGCGTTCCCTCCTTAGTGGGCAATGCCAAAGCCTCCTGCAGGTCCAGACCTGTGGCTCGTTCTGGCAGCTCCAGGCTCTGCTTTGTTACAGCTTTTTCTTCAGGTAGGCAAATGGTCTAAATTAACACTGAGACTTTCAGTACAATACAGCTAATGCCCATGAAATACCTCAGGAAGGTAATTTGCTCCAAGTGCTTCCCTTGTTAGCAGCTGATTAGTGAATAAATAATTTCCAGAGGAGAACTGGACAAAGCAAACCCTGCTGGCAATGCAAAGGCTGCAGGACCGGGCAGCAATTTCTTTGCAATTAGTAATTAAATCTGCAGAGGCTCGCGATGGTCAGAGATAGAGCTACTGAAAACCTGGCTGAAATATCTACAGGTGCTGGGGAATGTGTCCCTCCATGGCTCTGCAAAGCTTTTGAGGAAATGCTCACAAAACATTGCAGCAAGCTAATAAAATCCATATTAAAAGGAAAAGCAGGCAGTTGCTGACCTGTGTCCCAGGCTTACCGCTCTTTATTTTTTTTTGCCTTTTTCTGTGTCCCTCAGGACAGATTTCACGCTGCCCATAGCTCTGTTGAAGGCAGAGGGGTGGTTCTGGCGCCTGCCTGCTCTGCTGCTGCCAGGCGTTTCTCAGCAAAGGCAAAATAATAGGTTGGCTTTTTATTTTTTTGGTTTGTAAAGTCAGGAGCTCCATCTTAGCGCTGAAGCCCGTTGTTAGGCTTTGTGTTATTCTTGGCACGCTGACCGAAGTGCGCTCTGTATGAATAGCAGAGCTGAAAAGTAAATACTGGATCCTCTGGGATCCATGGAGAGGGAGGGCAGTGATATTTCTTAATGGAGCACCCCAGTGCCTGTTTGGGTTAGGCTCACAGTAATTGCTCCCTAGGTGAGTTTATACTAACAATTGATTATTTCAAATGGGAAAGAAGTACAAATGAGTAAGAGAATAAACACTGATGGTGTTACGAAACACAGGAGAGGAGAGCAGAAATCTCATGCAGCTCTAGGACAAGGCTGGAAGCAAAGCTGGGTAGAAAATCATGAATACTGTTTTCTGTATGTACAATTTCTCATGAATGCTGAATGACATAAGAAACTGAATTTTCCCCTAAAGCTTAAGCTAAAGAGATATTTTCCAAAGCCCAATCTTCTACAAAGGAGACCCCTTTGCTCTCCTGTCTCCTGCTCCACCCTGGAAAAACATGGGGCTCTTGACATGAGCAGCACTTTGCTGTGAGCCAGCAGGTGAGAAGACAAGGAGCAGGAATCTGTGACAGAGGAGCTCCAGGCTGAGTAACCTGAGGATAAAGCCCACCACGTCCTTGCAGAAACCCTGGCTGGGCCCACTGCAGCTCTCCCATGGGTGCAATGTGCTCCATCCCTTGCCACCAGCCTGTGCTGGTGGGACTGGTGTCCTGCTCCCCACAGCTGTGTCCCCCACTGCTGTGTGTCACAGCAGCATGCCCCCACTTGCCACTCACCAAGGGCTGCCTTTTAACCTGCTGCATCTCCAGAGGGGCTCCAGCCAACCCATGACCAGGCTCTGGAGTCTGCAGATGCCCTTTGCTATAGGCAGGGGACCAGCGCTGGCCCAAGGTCACGATGCCAGCCCTCTGTTGATGAGGAGCTGCCTGTCAGTCCCAGTGCTGCTGCTGGAGGGTCACCACAGCAAATCCCCAGTGCCCAGGGGCAAACTGGTGCTGCTTAGTGGTCTCTGGGCATCTTTCACCATAATTGTACTGGCAGCTGCCAAGTGCTGGCTGTCCTGCCTTTGGGCCAGCATCACAAGACCAGGAGGGGATGCTCAGGTCTGAATTTGTGTGCCTGGAGCAACGCCTGTCTGAGGACGGGCTGCAGCAGGAGGGTGGGGAAAGGGTTGGGAAGGAGAGTCCCCGTTCTTCCAGGAACTGAAGGAAATGCAGCCGACTGAGCACTTAGTGCAGGAACTGCCTGTGGGGGTGAGGGCTCCTGGGCAGGCGGTGCCCTCAGGGATGCACAGCAAACTCTGCTCCTGCCCCTAAGCGCACCCTGTGGCAGCACCCTTCGAAAAGGCTGAGCCGGCAGCCACGCGTCAGCCCCAGGCTGCCACGGCGCTCTCTGCAGCTGAGCTCATTAGTGCCTGCAATCAGCAGGGCATGAAGGGGAGCTAATGACACAGGGAGCACGGCTCGGGCTACGTGCGGGCTCTATAAATAGCGCGGTGCGGCCCCGCTGCCCGCCGAGCTCAGCCTCGGCCCCGGCACCGCGCGGGTCGGGACGGGGCCGGAGCCGGAGCCGGAGCCGGAGCCGGCAGCGCTGCCTGCGGAGCTGTGCCACGGGGCTTGTGCTGCCTGGGCACGCCAATAAAGTTCAACTAAATGTTCCACTTAACTACGCTTTTCCTAGTGGGAAAAAAAAAAAAAAAAACAAAAACCAAACCGGTGAGTTTCCCAGTGGACTCTGATTTTGAACCAAAAAAAAAAAGGCAAGAATCTATTTTTGGAAAAATACCTAAGCAAAAGGTTTCAGCCTGGGGCGATAGTGGCCACATGTAGGTGTTCCCCACATAGACTCTGGGACTCCACAGAGAGGGAGAAGTGCTCCTAACCCTACAGAGAGCATCCCCTGGCTGCAGGTAGAGAGGGCACAATGCCTGGCCCAGCTCCAGGGATGGCTGTGGGGCAGGGAGGGCACCTGACCCCACACAGCCTTGTCTCCCAAGATGTCACCCTGCAGCACCCATCATGGTCCTTTTGGGCCAGCCCTGACACCCACAGCCACCCCAGAGCTGCTCAGTCCCCAGTAAAATCCATGTTTGCTCACCACTCCACCCCTCCCCAGTGCTGGTGACACAAGCAGCCTGGCCTGTATTTCCAGCATGGCCATTTCCAAACTGATGGCAAGGTCCTGCCCTGGCATGTGAAGCCCCATGTGTCACTGGTGCCACCAGTGTGCCCTGACCAGGAAGTACCAGTTAGCCTCCTTGTCCTTCAAGGTGCATCATCACAGTGCATCAGCTGCCCCAAATCCTGCCCTGCTGCAGCCTCCAGCAAGGCTGGCTGCCTTGCTTTGCACAGTGAGGCTGGATCACCTTGGTTTTTGGTGAAAATATGAGTCTAACACAGCAAGGTACGGCACCTTTCCCTCACCTTTAATCACCTCTTTGCTGTTCCTTCCCTGGGGATGAGAAAATACTTGAAGACAAGGTTTTGTGCTACTTGGACATGGATTGGTTCAGCACATCAGAGAGGGCAGGGTTCAGGATGCAGCCCATACCACAGCCTGCTGTCTCTGCACATCAGTTTGAGGGAGGAGAGCCTCTCCCCCAGTAAGCTCATTCATGGGCAAGGGGGAAGGAGCCCAGGACACTCCTGCCACATATATGGTGTGTTCTGTTATTAGGCTAAGCCACAATCAGCTCCCCATGCCTCTCTCTTGCATGTGCACATCACACAGATGCACACGTGGGGTGTAAAACAAGCTGGGCTGGGTGGGAGGTGGTTAATGAGCCATGGGCTGGAGGTGGTTAATGAGCCGTGCACGTCCCTGACACAGACCTGTGCAGCCAGCCGGGCTCACCGAGGCAGCATTTATTCAAGGAACAGTGTGCTCAGCCTGAAGCTCACTCATTCACAGCACAGGCAGCTCCCTCCAAACCAACCCTGGCTACGGTGGTGATGATCTCTAAAAATCCAGCTTGTTTATTTGCATCACTCACATGGGAGAGATGTGGGATAAGCTATGTGGGGCACCACACTCAACTGCCCAGCAGATATACATCAGCTACTTTTTAAACATGATTAAGTGCAGGAAACCTCCTATTGCACAGGACTTCAGTTGTGCCACAGAAAAACAGCCGAGCGTGTCTGATATCTGCAGCTTTATTCTTGTATGAAAGGTTAAAGGCAAAGCTAGAAAAATGAACCTATTGCTACACACTCACTGAACACTCCTAGGACAACATAGGGCAGTAAAGCTTTATTGCTAAGAAGAACCAACAGAAGGCTTTAAAGCTTATCTAGCATTCAGTTTTTGTTTGTAAGTAACCCAATTTAAAGCAGCTTTTCAGTCTTTAAAGCCCTCTCGCCTTTCTGGAATGCTTCAAAAGGAAGATGACCTGAGGACAGTGTCTGCTCTCTGGAGGGAGCAGACCAATTCTCTGCATGAGGTGCAGAAATGGGCCACCAAGGAATGATGGATGAAACCCAACTGCCCGCTGGGGACTCCTGCCAGCCATCAGACAAGGCAAAGCTGCACAGCACCCAGGGAGCTGGACCCTGCCTTGTGCAAAAGCAGCAGGCTCTGATGGCCCCTCGGCTCTTCCCATGCCCCAGCAGCTGAGGCACACATGGGCACCATGGACTTGGCCAAGCAGAGCCAGGAGCTGAGCCCTGGCTACAGTGGCTGTGGAGGTCCTGTTCCAACAACTGAACTGTCCTTCCTCTTGGAGGGTGAGGCTACAGGCAGTGGGATACTGAATGCTCTTGGGATCCCTAGATTCCCCTGGATTATGCTGGATCAGAGCTGGTCACCCTTCCTGAGGGACTGTTAGTGCAGCCACTATGGCTTTGCAGGCCTTGCTGCAGTCAGAGCTGCCCCTGGGGGCAGTGGGTGCCTTAGTCTTCAGGGATGGGGGTGTTGCAGTTGCCATGGTAAATTCTGACCTCCCCCTCACACTGGAAGTACTGGTCAAACACATCGCTGTATCCATGGTCCCTCCACCATGTGCAAAGCTGCCGGTTCCACGTGCAGTCAAGCACATGGAAAAGCTCTGGATGCTCCATCCCCACCATAGTGAAGAAATCCTGGTCCCCAAGGTGGCCCTTGAAGTGGTACTTCTCCGTCAGCTTCTGCACCATGGTGGGCTCCAGCAGCTGGTTGTAGAGCTTGGATTGCCTCATGGCTTCCAGGTTCAGGAGCAGGACACCACTGTTGAAGCCTGGCAGCCCATCAGGAGGGGGCTCCCCCACTTTGGTTTGGGGGTTCTCACGGCGATACTGCCAGAAGGTGTGCCTGGAAAGAGAGGAAGAACAGGCACAGGGATGTCAGGGAGGGCAGCCTCAAGAGCAGCCACCTCAAGTCTGGGCAGGTCTGGATCATAGCACAGGATCTACCACCCACCCAAGGGATCTCACCATGCTTGTCTTCTGTCTGGAGGCACTCAGTCTCTCAGAACAGCCAGTGCTTCACAGGCTGCCTTTTTCTCCATCCCCCTGCACAGGATATTGCCCAGACTTCAAACCACGCTGCTTACCATCTCCTAAAGCCCCTTTTGTTTCTACCAGCATCACTCTGGTGAATCAAGTGGACACAGGATCGTGTGACTGCTCACACAGCTGTGCAGAGAGACAAAACCACATCCCCAGTGCCTTGGGTGAACCACTAGAAGTGTCCTAATTCCAATTACCTAAGCAAACAACCCAGAAAATTCTTTGGCTCCTTCCTCAGTCCTGTGTCAGAGAATATGCCTTACCATACATACACAGGCTACTTGCAGGAATTGAATTAATCCCATGCTATTCCCCAAGTAGCTGGATCTGCCCTCCAAAATTGCTCCCATTCAGTCTGAAAGTCTTCTTCCCTCAAACAGCATCCTCTGCTGCAAAGCTGAGCACCTGAGAGCAGCCTGAGCCTGTTGTTTTAGAGGAGGGCAGGAGGGACCCATGACCCCACCACCGTCTCACAGCCCAGGGCTGCCAGCACTGCTCTCTCCTTCCAGCCCTCACACTTAATGTGAAGTTACAGAAGGGGTTTTTTACACCTTGCTGTGAAGATGTCAAGGAGAAACACTGTTAGAAAGAATAAGGCAAGCCTGCTACTGGTTCCTCTTCAAACCTGTCAGACACCATCCAAGTCTCCATGCAGCTCAAGGCAATGACAACTTGGTAGATTTAGCACCCAAATGTTTAAAGTGGTCCCATGCTTGGAAGCTGAAGCTGGACTCCCTCAGATGTAGGAAGATGCAGGGACATTTGCCCCTGGGACAGCTCCAGAGGCGATGCTCTTCACTGCAAGCATTTAAATTTAAATGTTTCTTCCAAGAAGCCATCTTGAGCTCCCACAGACAATTGCTCAGGGACTCCTACAGCTTGTACAGAGATCAGACTATCAAATCCATCCTTCTGGCCTGTGCTCTGGGTCCCCAGCACAGCGAGACTGGCCAAGGTGACAGCCAGGATTACACAGCCACCAGCAGAATTATCCCAGCAGAAATGGGATCTATTTTTTTTTCTATTTTTTTTCCCAGCAGAAATGTGGATCTGTTAATGATGTCAACTGAATATCTTTTATATTTCCTGATCTGGAGAGCCACAAGCATCATGCAGCATCACTTCCTTAAAACTTTCCATTAAAGCACTGATATTTCCCATTTCATAAAGGGTCTTTACACCACTCCCTTCCACCTGATTCAGAACGGAAAGGGTTTTTCCCAGTGCCAGTTTTCCATGGAAGGAGGGCTCAGTCTTGAAGCAGTCATATCCATGCTTCCTAGGGAAGGGGAGTGGAGGACAAGCTGCCTCATCAGAGCTCATGGGCAGCAGTGCTCATTGGATCTAAAGGGTGGGGAAAGGATAAAGGGCTCTGCCTCTGTGAAGAGCAGTTGTGTCTTGAGGACAGGCAAAGAAAACTCAAGGATGGGTTGCTCCTTAGAAAAGGAAGGCAAAACGTTCTCCATGCAGCATTAGAGGGAAGCTCAACCTGCAAAGACAAGCCCCAGCCATGAACCAGTCAGCCTCCTGAAGTGCTCAGATCCAGGGAGTGGCTCAAGCCCACCTCTGCATCCTCTGCTCTTTGCTTCTCCCTAGCAGTGCCAAGAAAGCCATCCCCCTGCTCAGAACGTTATGCTGGAAGCTGACAGGAGGGAGAGGGTAAGCAGTGCCACAGAGGGGAGCACATTTCCAGCTCCACAGCAGTGAAGCTGATTCCTTTCACATTCTTACCTCCAAACACATGCTGCCCAAGCTAAGGGACAAGATTACAGCCACTGCAAGCAGCCAGGATAAAAAAATTGCAAGAGCCAGGCCCTTGGCATTGCCAGGCCATGGTGGGGCTAAAGCAAATCTGTATCACATGGCTCAGTTTTTCAGCAATGCTGCTCCCCAAGTGACTTGTGGACGGCTGATAACGTGCCCTTTTCTACAGGAAGAGGAGACAGACTGACAAGCAGCAATTGTTCAGCCCTTCCTCCCAGCACTGGCTGTGAGAGGGCTGCCCTCCCCCGACTGTGTGCGGGGTGTGGGGCTGGCAGGGAGGGCAGGGCCATCCGCAGGGAGCGATGCTGAGGTGAGATCCAGGACGTGATGAGCTGCAGGTGGCTCTGCAGTGATTATGGTTTGGGAACCTACTCACAGCTGAGCACAATGGCCTTGCCCTTACCAAGGGAAAGGTATCCTGGCAGGGCCACCGGCAGCAGCTGTTTAGACAGGATTTTTCTTGGCTTTTGTCTTTCAAGCAGTTTTGGTCCTGTCCTGTAAGGGCCAGGACAGAGAAGAGCACGGCTGAAAGGCACCTCCACCCAGTTGAAATGGAAGGAGTGACGAGTATGAGAGCATTGTTCTCTTCAGAGGAGATGGGGCTGGCAAAGCACAACAACCAGCCAAACAGTTTACACAGCCTGCACCCACTCCACTCTGTCCTGCCTGACATTGCCCCTTGGCACCCACCTCAAATTTTGGCAAAATATAAGGGCAAAACTCCAGGGGCTGGATGCAGGATGTGTCTTTGAGATAATCACCAAGGAACTGAACCCCAGCTGGATGCAATGGAAATGTCTCCCTGACCCAAGCCCCTGGAGTGGCTGGGATCTCCCTGGGAACCGGCAGATCAGGCAGGGCAGTGTGCTCTCCTCTCTGTGCCCCCAGCAGCAAAAGCCTGGGCAGGAAGGCAGCACCACCAGGATGCATCGGGGCAGGAAGCTGTTAGCCAGGAGAAAGGGAGGAGAAAGGAAGAGGAGGCATTTGGGGCTTTTGTTAACTGCTCTAACCCATCTAGATGGGAGGGGACAGAGTTGACCTGTGGCCCCAGACCCCGTGCCATGGTGCAGGGGAGCCGTGCGGGGCCTGCCGTGAGCGCCCGCCTGCAGCCCCAACAGGCTTTGCTTTGAGGAGCTGTTTATAAACAGAGCCGGCGTGTGCTAGGAAACATCTGGAGAAGAGCATTTCCAAGCATTCAAACGCCAGGCCCAGGCAGCCCAGATAAAAAACGCTGCTTCCAGCAGGACTTCCCTTGCTGGCCCAGCACAGGGCGCTGCGGCCGCACCTCCCCGGCCTCGCAGCCCGGCGGTCACGAGCCCCAGCTCACAAAGCTGCCATTGCACCCTTCCAAACGCCTCGCTGGGGACAGCTGCCAGGCCAGGAGGGACCACTCCACCCACCAGCTATATTCTGTAGGACCTTCTCCACAGCAAGGGGCAAACAAGTGGGGGAAAGACTTTGTCCAAACCTGTGAACTTCCACTCATTTACTTCAGCTCTGGGTTATGGGACAACTTCATGGGATAAGCTGGAAACCTCTGGTAAAGCAGCTGGGTGCCTGAGCTGGCAGGAAAGGCAAGACGCAGGGGTTACTGCCAGCTGGGAGACCAGCAGCAAGCTCAAAGCACTTGCCCCACAAGCAGCAGACTGGGCTTGTGTGCCTATACCCATCTGATGTTCAAGAGACTGCAACCCTGCCACACCAGCTCTGCAGCTGCCACTGGCCTTGCTGCTGAGGATGTGGACCTTCCCCATGCATCCACATCTCCAGGAATGCCTGCCCACACAGGCATCTGGGGAATCAAGGAACCAAGTCAAAAAGGCATGAAGTGAAACGAGATGCCAGGCCAGACCCAGGGTGCCTGTGGTTAGAGGATGCTCCTGGAAGGCTGCAGGGTGCAGCCAGTGTGCACTGCATAAGCCTATGCAGCATGGTACCCAGGGAGGAAGGCTGCATGGCCTCTGCCTCCTCAAAGGGGAAACAAAGCCAACAGTCACGGGATAAAGCCACAAAAACAGGGAATCTGCAAGAGTCTGGATATAATAAGCATCCCAGAAACAGTCAGCTCCTTGCTGGAGCTCACTGATTTGCTCCTACCTCTCACCAAGCGCTGCCAGAGTTTGGGCAGCTGTTGGGGAGAGCAGGATGGGCAGCAGCAGCAGGCCAGAACCTTGAGGAGGCCTTTTGCAAGCCTCTCTCACAGGGGTCAGGGGCTGGGGGACCTTGAGCCCCATCCAGCCAGGCATGAGGCTCAGGGAGCAGAGGGGAAGCATGGGCTGCCAGCCATCCCTCTCTGAGCCACTCCAACAGCAGCCCTGGCAGCCCAAACACCAACTAAAAGAAGCCCATGCTTTCGTACCTCCAACTATGTTGTTCAGCTCCTGAGCCAGAACATGGATGGCTGCCGGTGTTATCCCCAGCTGCAGGCACTTGCCCAGCTGGCAAACACTACTGCTCCTGTGCAATGAGCAGCGAGGCACAAGTGCACCTTGCTCCCTGCTCCGTGTGCTGCCAGGACTCCCCCGGGGTGGCAGGAGGACACGGCACCTGGCTGTGGTCCCACCAAGCAATCCCTGGCTGAGCTGCCCCTCTGGTGGTGCCTGGGACCTGGGGGGCCCCAGAGAGCTGGTCAAAGAGGCAGATGGGATGGGAGCCCCAGTGTGAAGTAAGCAGTGTCCTGATGGGGACAGGGGATGTGCTTGAAATGGGAGAGAGCAAAGGGGAGACCCTGATAGCAGCTCCTGTCCTGCCTGGAGGAGAGGGTGCGGGCAGTGGGGAGGGGACAGTGATGGGAATGACGGCATGGTCCATTGAGGGGGTGATGGTGGCTTTCCCCCTTCATCCTTAGCACAAAGTAAGAGCACAGCCAAGAAACTTCCCTGCACCCTTCTCCTCTCGGCTAATCCTCACTGTGGCAGGCAGCCCTCTGCCCCTTACCATCACTGTGTTCAACTGAGATTAACCCTCAGGAATAGGCCAGTTCCCCTTCCTCCCTCTCCTCCCACCTCCAGAAGACATTGCTGCAATGAAGGTGGGCCCTTCCAAGTTTCTGCCACACAAAGGGAGGCAACCACTCGGGGCAGCATCCAACCCAGCTCCCTCCTCCTGCCCCGGCAGCCGGGCCTCAGCCTAGTGAGCTCAGCGGCTTTGCAACAAAGCAGCCCTTGTTGCTAATTGCTTATTTTCCATGTGCAATTGCTAAACCCCTTAACGAGTCAGGGCAGCAGGTTCAGTACCAGCCCATGCCACAGCACCTGAGCTGAGGCTGAACAGCTTGTGCAATCCAGGAAATCCCAGCTCCACGCTTCTCAGGAGCACCATGTACCCCGTGATGTGCAGTGGCATCACCAACAAAGCAGTACCCCTTGCCCTGCAGGGGAAAATGTCAACAAAAACAATGCCAATTTCCATCCTGGGACAAAGGGCAGGATGTGTTGGTGTGCACACCAGGACCACCTTACACTTCTCTGATGGGTTCAGGGTAAAGGTCCAGCTCAGGCAGGACCTCCAGCCGCCCCACGGAAAATACTGATGAAGCAACAGACGGAGCTCTTTGACGAGGACATCAGTAATTCCTTAATAAACTTCTCACGTAATGCACAAATTATGTCTGTACAGTGCTGGTCTCTACCACAGCCCAGCCAGCATGCCAAACTTTTAAAAGGCCTGTATTTAGAGCAGCAAATTGATTCTCACTGATGACATTTCTGCGTGGACTCAGTCCAAAAATGGGAACTTTTAAATAGATGACAAATGACAACTTGTGAACACAGCTTGTGAGCAAAACCTTTCTTTGGGACAGATTTTCAAGGGTGGCCCTCCTCACCACCAAACATTTGTACACCCCACGCCAGTGCTAAAATCATCCTCCAAACAGAGGTGGGACCATAAATCCCTGCCTGGGTCACAGCAGTTTCCTTCCATCTATAGAGCAAATGGCACTGGTGGCAGCGCAGAGCAATGACCTGCGTGTGTCAGACCATCCTCTATCAGCACCAGTACAGGAAGGAGGGCAACCCATCCACAGGGACACTCTAGAACACTGTGGGCCTAATTACTGCTAAAATGGCAGATTTCTATTAACAACAGTGAATTAACTCTGCTCTGGCAGTGCTCTCCTGCATGCCTTGGAAGCACAGGCTGCCTGCTCTGGGACACCCTTGCCTGCCAATTTCCAGAGATGCTCTCCTTTCACAGAAGATCACCTGCTGCTTAATATTATTAATACTATTTGTGCTAATCAATGCACGGTTGTGGTTGTCATTTGCATCGTAGTGGGAATAAATTGGACAGGTCCCATATATTAATGATATTCACTGTTGTAAACAACACAATTCTTTACCTCTTTGGATAATTTTTTAAATCAGAGGTAAAGCTGAATTCCTGAAATTAATTTTCCTTCCAGTTCCTTGCAGGTTCAGTTTGTTCTGTAATTTTGGCTGCTTCTTGGCAGCCACTGCCAAACCAATTCCTAGAACCATTTCCCCCATGCGTCGAACAGCAGCACTTGCTACAAATCAAGTCAAAGTCTTGAAATGGTTTAAAATCCAAAGTGCACAGGGTTTGGGGCTTGCAGGACTGTGGGCAGCATTGACATCACAATGGCACAAATGGCAGGCACAAATTCTCCCGCCTTTACTCCTGAGGGGCCTGGGGAACAGAACCTTTTGTGGAAAGCCAGCTCCCTGCTTCCTCAGGGCAAAAGCGCTTGGAAAAGAGTTAAGTCAGGGCCACCTGCCTGCATGATAAGTCCACAAAACCAGGAAGACTCAGGAGGACCTGCCTGCTGGAGATGGTTATCTCCACTTCTGGAAAGCTCCATCGCAGGCAACAGCCCACCTGCAGTGTTACATCTTACAACCACCACTGCTGCCTCGGCCAGGGAAAATCCAGCTGCTCCTTGCTTGCAGCTGTCAGCCGTACTTTGGAGGTTTTTTTAGATCCCAAGAGAAGGTACAGAATGTACTGTCTCAGCCCAGACTCTCTGACAGCCTGGCCTGGCTATGGATTTAGCATTAGCCTGCTCACAGTCCAGGATAACTCCTTTCCTCTTCCAAACATCTGACAAAGTGACTTAGCGCTCGTGCTGCTGAGCTCCCACAAACACCCAGCACCGCAAGCGCCGCGGCCGGAGCTGCACAGTCCTGCTTCCACCCATTAATGGGCTTCTCTGGGTTATTTCAGCAGCTCTCAAAAAAACAAAACGCATGTCACTGAGCACACAGCACACTTACAGCAGCTCCCACATGATCACAAGCAGAAACAAAGCCTTTCCTTTCTACAAAATAATGTCCTGTTTGAGTTCTTCCTTGCTCTTAGGCAGAGGCAAAGGTGAATGGCCTTGCAGCCACACAGGGACCCAAGTGTCGGCCCTTTGTAGTCTGTAGCTGCCCCTTTGATGTAGATATCCTTTCCTACTGGACAAACTTTTATCATTTCCAACACTGTGGATTCCCAAGATTCCTCAAGCTTTAATTAACTTCTTGACACGGGGGACAGCAGTAAAGATCTCACCCAAGAGCAGAAGTGGAAGCAGCAGCCACCCTTCCAGCCCCAGCTGTGTGCATTCCTGGACCTGTGAAGCTCTGGGACTTCTCCTGAGGCCCATCTTCACAGCAGGTATCTTCCTCCTACCTGGAGGGGGTAAAAGCACCCATCTGAGGACCTGTGCTTACAGTTCTCCCTGTTGCCAGCAGACCATTCCTTCCCAAGGAGACCTCCAAGGGGAGCATGATGGGGGCAGTGCTGAGGGCCCCAGGCAGTGCTGGCACACTGGTGGGCACCCAGAGCCCACTGCCACTGGCAGTGCCAGCAGCAGCAGTGCTTAGGCAGAGAAGGGCAGGGATGGCTGTGGGAATGGGAGCAGGGAGTACGGTGTGGCACACGGGCCCAGGGTCAGGCCGAGCTGCCGAGAGCAGCTGTGCAATCAATACCACTGCTCTGCTTCCTCTCACATGCCACCAGTGTGACTGGATGGGTCTAGAACCAGGAAACACAGTAAGAATAGGGCTTAAGCTCTGCCTTTAGTAATCTGAGAGCTTTCAGGACATTTTGGGGAGTGCCACAGTATTTCCCCACCCTGTTCCTCTCAACCACAAGGCTGCTTTGAAATGAGGAATCCTATCCTTTGGCACCTGTCAGCACTGACCTCCTGTGTCTGGGAACAGGTGCTGAGCCAAGCCAGGCTGGCAGGGAGGCACAGATAGGTCTGGGCTGCACCGGTGTGAGGATGCCATTGTCATGCCCTGATGGAGACCCTGCTATGCCCAGGTGCAGCCCCAGTGCTCACACCTGGCCAGCAGGCTGAGGGGCAGCAGGCCATGCTTCCATCACCAGCCACAGCACAGCTACACTGCTGGGAGCACGGCTGAGCTGCTCCACAGGGTCGGGCATGTACCCACACACCCCCCCAGGGACAGTGACCTGCCTGCCCATTTGGTCACTCCCATGCAGGCTGCATCTGCAATGCTTCTCTGCAGGTTTCTTAGCAGGGCTCAGGAGCACCAGAGAGCCTGGACTTCTCAATTTGACCAAGATCTGGCACAGAAGGCTCAGTGCAACATAAATATTTATACAGGCCATTATCACTCACTCTATGTAGCCTAGTGAGCAGGATTGGCCAGCACAACTGAGCAGCTGAAATGCTGCAGGGGACAACAGGACTTTTAATTAAGGTTATGACTCTGAAGAAGCACCTCCTTGCATGGAAAGCCTTTTGGATGATGCAAACTTCAGATGCAGAGTCTAATCTTTACATCAAAATCATTCCCACTGAAGTCAGAGCTCCTGATCTTGGCCACAGTGTGAACTCTCTGCAGGCAGACACACGAGCAGGCATAAGTCAGCCTGGGAAGAGGCTCTTCTGCAGGCCAATATTCAAACAACAGCCTGGCAGGACGAATCCAGTGCTGCCATGGAAAGCCCAGAAGCATCTAGGAGGCTACTGCACAGTACCAGTGTCCTCAATAACCCCACCACGGTGGCAGCTTCTTGTGGGATGAAGCTCTGCCTGCAACCCTATCCACAGAGGTATTGACCGTAGCCCATGTCCCACACTGGATCCAAAAGCCACAGGAAGGACAACATGCCTGGCCCATGGACAGAGTGCCTCTTTTCCCTGCTGCGGCTGGAGAGACAGAAACCTGACGCTGGTGGCCTCGGACCTCAGATCACTTCCTGCACATTACATGGGCTCCTGCCACCTCCCCCCCTGCATCCAGGACTCCCTGCCAGACACTGCAGAGTGATCCATGTCCAGCTTCAGCAGGAGCTACTCCTCAGGCCACTCCAACTCATCGTGAGTGGCCCCGAAGGACAGACCAACACCAGACTGTGCAACAGTTAAATCCCAGCACTGGCCTGGCAGGAGGGCCGGGAGATCCTGTTGCTCAGAGAAATGTGTTTGTCCAAGACAAACAGTGGCCGGGCATTGTTTCAGCATGAGTCAAGCGAGTGGAAACACTCCCGTGCCATCCTGTTTTGCTGTCTGGAGGTTTCCCCTACCTTCAGGATATGCAGACAGGCTCCGGGATGTTTCCGATTCGCTGTTCTCCTATTCCTCCGTTTCCCGTGAATGTCTGTGCCTGGCGCTGCTCATTGCACCAGTGCAGCAGCCTGAGCCTCCTGCAGCCCCAACCTGTGCCTACAAAGTGCAGCCCACAGCCAGGCAGCCAATGGGCAGCTGATGGAAACAGATGCTGGGTTGATCTCCATCCATTTTTCTCATTGCTACACAGCAGGAAAGATGGCACCCACACCCTTTCTGGCCACTGGCTTACCCTGCCCCAGGGAACCGAGTCCACAGCTCCATGAGCAAGCTCAGGACAGCTCTGCTAATTCACCCCAAGTCCTCTGATGCTTTGGGGCAATGCTAGTGCTGCAGAGAGCTGTGTGAAACGGTGAGGAAAACGTGAGTGGCAACACAGGGACCCCACAATCGCCCTGTAATCCCCTCCCTCCCCACAACCATTTTCCCAACTGATGCTTGAAGCCTGCACACATGGCAAACAACACAGCTGGAACTGACACCTGTTATTTCACACCTACAACATGTTCTTTATCTTTCTAAAAGTATAAAAATAGTAAAGATTTTTTTTTTTTTACAAAAACATCCATGCTTTGTCAGCTCATGTTTGTGTCTGGAAACCCTTTCAGCAGTGAGGTGCAAGCCCCACGGGGTGCAGGGCTTGGCAGGAGGGCAGGCTGGAGTTTGCACAGCTCGCCCCACAACGGGTGATCTGGCGACAAGAAGGATCAAGAACTTGTTTTCACATGAAGATCAAAACAACACAAGAAGAAAAGCACAACATAGCCCAAAGTGACCCAAAATGTCAAAACTGCAACAACAGAAAGTTCAGCCCAAAAATGCAGCCTGTGAGGGCTGTTATTGCTTGGCATGTTTGTCCCCACCACGGGAGGCAGGAGGGAGAGAACACAGCTATGGCTTGGGTCAGGTATGCAGTGCTCAGCTCCATGATCCCCTGCCTTGTCCCCTGCCATGCTGAAAGGCTCTCCAGCGGAGCACCCCAAACCTTAATTCAGTCCCCTCCAGGCACACCCAGTCCCACAAACCACATCCAGGCAGCAGATCACCATCCCCACTCCCTAGTTATGCACTGAAATAATGCAAAATCCTGCAGAGACAAAAACAAAGTGATTCCACCCTGCACTAATTGCAGGCAAACGAGTGCTTGGTTTACCCTGTTCCAGCACCACTAACGACAGGGATCTGCCCTGCTGGGCCGACCAGCCCCGCAGCCGCTCTTGGCTGTGGCTCTTTCCTCCATCCCCCTTTAAGCTTTAACAATTGGATATGATTAACTGGGGCTGAATTTACCATTCTGGGCACCAAAATCCTGTCAGGACACCAAAGCACATACAGGAGCCCTCTACTCTCTGAGCATGGTGCCACCCTATGGAGACAAGATCTCAGCATCCGTGTTCCTCTAGTCCTAGCTCTTCCTGCCAAGAGTACAAATCAGGAGAGAGGCAACACTTATGTCACAGACAGAGAGATGTCTTTTTTCCAGCGCAGAAATAGTAGTGACTTCTGTAGTTTGAGCAATCACATTCTGTCATATGGTTTAGGCTTCCAGGAAGCAATTGGTGGTGATTAACAACCATCAATCCTCTGTTGATGAACTCCTCTCTGTCTCTACCCTCTTCCCATCTGGATGCACAGCAGCAAGAAAGGCTGGTCCAGATCTTTGCAGCTCAGGCTTTGCCCAAGAGTGCTGCTGGTCATGTCTTAAGAGGTTCAGTAGGGAAGTAGGCTTCCAGCAGGGAAGGAAAACACATACAGACCTCTTAGGCATTTTATCTTTCTCCAAGAACTTTTCCATTAGGATTGGCCAATCTAGCCAAGCCATCTCAGATGTTCAAACTCAGCTCTGCTGAGATCCATTAAGGCATCCTGGGATAATTATCTGATCTACCCTGGATTAAAAGAAAACCTGAGGTCCATCCTTAGAACAATGGCTAAACAAAACCAATTTCTCTAAGCACCTGGAAACATCCGTGTCCCTGAATCCCACCAGTGGTGGGATTTGCATTATTTCCCATGAGTGGGAAGGACTGGGCCACCCTTTTGTGAGTGGTTTCCAGCACAGTTGGCAGTGGATGGGGGACCAAAGGTCTGAAGAGCAAGGGACCATGAAGCCACCTTCATGCTTGCAAGCCCAGGTCAGCAAGAGTTGCCCATTCAGCCTGCCCTGAGGGAAGCAGGAAGTGCACTCCAGGGACCCAGAACCTCATTTTTGCCCAAACTCAATCCCTACTCTGTGCAATACTCTCAGCCAAAACTTCAGAGTGCCAACACATAAACAATTACAGCACCTCAACAGGCAGGGCTGGGCAAACATGCCTCTAGATGTACTAGAGTCCAGGCATGGATTTTGGCACTGATGATCAAGAATTTGCCTCTGGAAGTCTTGTGATGGTGTGTGAGAACAAGCAAACAAACCACAGTAACACTGTATGGTTTGCTCATATCAATTTACAAGTTTCAGATTAAGTCTCCCGGCAGGGATTAAAGCAGGGAGACCACTGCTCCCCAGGGTTTTTTCCAAAGAGCAACCTGAGTCGAAGAGAAGCCACCAGCCACCTGCTGCCCACTCCCTGTTCCCCACAGGGAGGGGCTGTACCTGTACACTGGCTGCATTTCCCTGGCAATCCCAATGACTGCTCCCTCTGGGAAGTTGTCAAACTCATCAAACAGGTCTCGGATGTTGGTCTTGTACTTCAGGTCCAAGTCTACCTGGATGATCCGTGTTATTTCTGAAAGCACAAAGAGGAAAAATCAGCAATCTTATATTACAAAACTGTAACCTGTGATTACCACCAGCTACTGGAGGAGCTGAACCCAAGGAGGATTTGGTGCAGTCTGCTCCATGGGCAAGACTCGACCAACTCAGAGCAAACACAATCCAGCTGCAACCTCTGCCTGAAGCAAACAAACTTCAACTATCATGAAGCATTTACCACTGTGTGTTTACTTCAGAAATCATTTCTGGTGACTCCCTGCTTTTATCCACTCCCTCCTTCCTCCCAGAAGACTGGTTTTCCATATAGCTGACAAAAGCAAGAGGTAGCTTCAACCCAACCTCTCTCCCTTTCTGGAAGTGCTTTTGTAGTGCCAGCCCTGCAAAACCCCATGTTTACTTTCGGGTACCAACTCCATGAGCGTTTCCCACCTCCAGCCCAGAGAGCATCCATCCCTGGCCCAACATACCAAAGCAATTCCCATCATGGACAACATCAGTTTGCCACATGACACCTCCAGTATCGCCTGCACAAACCCATTAGCTCCCAGCAGCTTGCCATGGGCTTCCCTGAGGAAAAGATCACAGAGATTACAGCCCTCTGTCTGCACAGAACTGCTGGTGATCTGAGGCAGCCTGGAAGACTATTATTGTTTGTGGTACCCTCTCAGAGGCAAGGGGGTTTGTAAAGACATGGAAGCATCTTCCACTTGCAGTGAGACATCAACAGCAAGGAAAGGCTGGAGGACATTATTCTCAAGGCTGGGCCTGAGGTCCTTAACAGAGCAAGGCTCCTACCTAAATTTGTCCCAGTCTCCTCTGCAGCACACAAGACTGAAAGATGGAGATGCTGCTTGGGAGAGTGTGCAGGAGATGTGCCTTGACAAGACTGCTTGTCCCAGGTGGATCTGGGGATGCTGCATGGATTGCAGCAGGCCAAGTGCAATGCAGCAAGTGCAAACACTACAAGAGATCAAGTCATAAGATGGGATCTCCCAGCCACGAGCAAAGCCATGGTTATCTTCTGGCCAGGCCAGCTCAGCCCTTCTCAGGGACTGCGAGTGGAGCCATCCCCAGGGCATTATGTAATGCCCCCTCTATTTATATGTGTTATAAAAGCCAAGAGCAAATTGGCCAGGTTGCTTAGCACTAGGCACTAATTGGATTGTAAGGCCATGTCAACTCATCATGCACAGGTGCCCTTACAGCTCCCTGCAGGCTAGACCTGCCTGTCACCACCACTTCCAGAGCAATTAGCAAACCAAGCCTTCATCCTTCCTCCTGCCCAGTACCTGAAGGCAGGAGGACAAGCCCTGCCTGCCCTCACCTTCTGCTGCCTGCATCTGCTGTGCCTACGAGCAGGGCTTCCCATCAGGCTGGTGTTGCTGGGGCAGTGCCACCATGGTTCCTCATCCCCTCACCCTGTTGTGCTTGGGATAGGCTACTCCTGGCTGCCGAGAGCAGGAGGCAATGGTTCTGTTTTCAGCCCCCAAAGCCACCATGGGACTAGGAACCCAGAGGCACTGAGAGCAGCCAGGCACCAGCAGTTATCCCCCAGCACAGGAGTGCAGATTTGCATTTTCAAAAGTGTTCATTGCTTGGTGTTTGTGTTTTAAGCAGATGCTGGGCTGTACAGCAGCTCTGAATTTTTTGCAGATCTTGCACTAATCTGGGACTCTTGGCAATTGGTCATACCTACCACATTGTCCTCATTTAAGAACAAAAAGGTCCTGTGAGGTTAAGCAAGAAATATACTGCTTACGCTGCGAAGCACCCAAGCAGAAATATAAATCAAGGAGAAATAGTATCTAAGCTACAACTTGGGCTGTATCTTAATTTATTTTTTTCACATCCATCACGCTCTATCTGCTAAAGGGAAAGGCCATGCTCCCTTCAGCTGTCAGTACGGCAATCCTCAGGCCTACCTAGTATTTACCATCACCATAATCCTCTGTTTGCAAAGATTTAAACCCCAGGCACAGTAATTCACCACAGGCTAAAGCAGGTCTTGACCTGAAAGCAATTTCCCCCAGCCTTCTGAACTGCCTCAGAAATGGCCAGCACAACTCAAGCATACGGATTTCTGCAGTGAGGAACAAGACAAGCATCCCAAATGCACCAAACCTCCCCAGTGGCTCAAACTACAGTGGGGCAAACCCCCAAATTCAAAACATTACCACACTTGAGAATACCCAGACTGGTCACAAAACTCCAGGACAAGAAGACCTTGGACTTACAGCACAAGCTCAGCTCCAGAGAAATGTGGGGAGCCTGAGCCCTACAAGGCTGAGGCTGGGAAGAGGGGATGGGATTCCCAGGGGCATCCCAGCACCACTCACCCCGGTGCACAGCAGCCTCATCAGGTTTCAATTAAATCAACTGCGAGCCACGTCATCCGATTGTTCTCTAAAATTACAGCTGAACACCAACTGCAATTAATCACAGTAGAGAATGAAAGTTGAGCTTGGAGGAAGCTCCAATCCCAACCCTGCCCACCCCAGCACCTCAGTGGGTGAAAGGCTCTGGAGGGTCTCTGTAGCCCAGCCAGCTGTCCCCAGAAGCCTCAGCTGAGGAGGGAGCTGAGCTGAGCACAGCTGCCATGCCAGGCAGGGATGCCAGTGCCACAAGAGCCCAGCATGGAGACACACAGTTTATTTACACAAACACCCTGGGCTCTCCATCCTGCCCTTCGTTAGAGCCTTCCCGTGTTTGGCTCACCCCAGCACACTGCTCCATGCTGTGCCCTGTGCTTCCCCCAGGAAATACTCACTAAGAAATCAGACCCAGAAAGCACCAAGTACTTTTTTTGTTTTGATTTTTTTTTAAATTTTAATTTTTTTTTTTTTGTTAAAGCAAGCATGAACTGCAACACTGAGACATAAGTGAGCATGGGTGACACTAAGCATCACTTTGCCAGATGCAGCTTGCACGCACAGATTAATGGCTGAGATGATTTCTCTGCCTGGGACTGGCAAGGGGCCAGGCACTAATATTTATGATGTATCATGCTCTTTCACCCTTCTACCAAGCGCTTTGTCCTGACTGCCATGTGGGGGTGGAGGAATCGCGTGCTCTCTTAGGCACAAGCTGCTCAGAGGGATCCAGCTGGAAATGTGGGAAAAGGCTGAGTGCTCTGCTCAGCAGTGAGTTTTCTAACTTTGCCAGACTGTGTAGAACCCTCCACTCTGTTCAGCTCCAGCTCTTCCAGCCACGGCATGGACAGGGAACTGTGCCATTCAGAGCAGAGATGGTCTCCATTAGCAGTGACAGCTTTATAGCACAGGTTGGCCCCATTTAAAGCTCGTAATCTTTTACTGCAGCCTTGTATCAGCAGATACAGCAGGGCTATGCTCCAGGCTTGGCTCGGCTCAAAACCTCCCCCCAGCGTGGCCCAGAGGCGAATGGCCAGGTTCAGAGATGCCTCATCCCACATCATCATCCAGTGAGGGGGCAGAGGCAGGCAGAGGTTGTGTCCCTGTGCCCTGCTGCCCCACATTCTCTGCCAGGACCCAGTGGGGCTATGACAGCACACAGACAGGCACCCCTTTGGTGTGCTGAGGGGCACAGCAGGTTGTCTGGATGCTCTGAAAGGCACCCAGGAGCTGCAGAAGCTGTCTAACAGCAAGTCTAACAGCCCTTCCCCAGAAGCATGGACCCCAAAAACTGCCCCAGGGCACAGCAGGGATAGAGGAGGTATGCAGTGAGCCAGGCCACCCCACCACTGGAATGACACTTAGGAGCAAATTTGGTCTAGATGAGCAATCTGATCTACTGGGTGACACACCTGTCCATGGCAGAGGGCTGGACACAAATGAACTTTTGGGTTCCTTCCAACCCAAACCATTGTAAGACTCTATGAAATTGCTCTTCCCAGAAATGTCAGGCACGATCATGAATGGCAGCAGGGGGCACAGGGAGGAGGTGAGCTGCTTTAGTGGATCTAGCCAGAGCTCTGGGGATGTCATGCAGTGAGCCAGCAGCAGCAGCTATTACCCCTCCAGCCCTTTAGGACCTGCTCCCATTTCTCAGAGCAGCCTAGGGATGGGAACCCTTGAACCTGCCCATAGAACAGGACTACTTTCCCCTAATCTGAGATGAGAGGATGGATTCTAAGAAATGTAAATAGTGGGTTTATAACTACAGGACAATGGATGAAGGGTCAGGTGAAGAGGAGATGCAAAGGCAGGAGCCTGCTGAGAGCAGCACAGGCTGTTCTGCAGCCAAAGTAATTTAAGCTCATCCCAACAACTTTCTCTGTATAAGGGTCGCTCCAGGAACTTAACAGTGAAATGTAGAGCTGCCATCACAGCACAAAGGGCAGAAGCTGTCCAGCAAACATCGCAGTCTGTATCATTGATAACTGAGCAGTGGTTTAATAGATGTAGAGTAAAAGCAAGAATCAAAATACTGGAAGTGCTGTAACTCTCCAGCCCACTGACAGGCTCACGTTAGCACTAGATCAGCCCCCTCAGAGCAAAAAAATCCTGCCTGCAGCTGGTCTGGCAGAGGAGATGCTGCAAGCAACAGTGGGATACCAGGAGAGGACAGGACACCACCCCACCAGGCTGCACTGTGCCCAAATCTCACACACACCTGTCACCAAAACTGGTGGTAATTTGGCTCTACTCCCACCATCCTCTGCACTGGCATTTCCACCTGTCTCAACAAACCTGTTTTTAAGGACTTAAGCATTCTGATGCTTCATGCCAATGAGGAGAGACTCCTCCAACATAGAATCATGAAATTATTTAGACTGGAAAAGACCTTTAAGATCATCGAGTCCAACTGTTAACCTGGCACTTGGCACATATCAGGTGGGAGCACCTTGACCTCCCCACACCTCCTCTGCATCACAGCAGTGACTTTTGGGACCAGAGGCGCTTTAAGAGGTGAGATCAACAATGGCACTGCTGGGATTGCTGACCCAGCTGTGTGACCCAGGCACACCACTTTGCCTTCTCCCACGGAGCCAGCACCTGCCAGTCCTGCAACACAGGGAGGCAAGACCCCACTCCATCCTTCAGGAGGCAGTGCGGGGTGGTGGCTGGGTGATGGCCTGGACAGGGCTGGGACAGGGAGCTGCTGGAGGCAGAGCAGCTCAGAGAACCTTCTGCAGGGCCAGCAGCAGCTGCAGCCAGCACGGGTGACACAGTGCAGCCAAGTGACGGGAGTGTCCCCTGCTGGCTGCAGCTCTGGGTGTTGCAGGGCTGCACTGGGCTGTGGGGAAGGGCCAGGGAGTGGCTGTTCATTTTGCCACTTGACTTGGACCACCAGAAGGAAGAGAGCCAAGCAACCATAGCTCTCTGAGTTGGAGTCAGAATGGCTGGGGATCTCTGGTCTGCTGGTCTACATATGCTGGGCACAGCTGGACAGCTGCTCCTCCACCTCTCTGAATTGCTTTGAGCAATGTTTTTTTCAGTCAGGTTTTTTAGCTGTCCCCATCATGACAGGACAAGATCCCAAGGGAAGAAGGAGCTGTGAAGGACAAGCAGTGACTTTTAGATGGCTGCCTTGGGCAATAAACCTCCTGGAGCAGAGCAGCAGCCACCAGCTCCAGCAGGCAGTGTGCCTGCAGGAGCAACACGTGGATCCACAAAGCTGCCTGTGCTGGCTGTGAAACCAGAATCCTCCACCCTCACTGGCTCAGAGAGATGTGTGGCCAAGAAAAACTCCACTCCCACAGCCAGCACCATGGCCAAGCATGGATGCAGAGTGGGTGACAGGCTCCAGAGGTCCCTGTGCAACCCAGAGGGTACTGCCCAGCAGCAGCAGCCAGCTATCCCCAAAAGCCTCAGCTGCAGCAGGGCACGAGAACAGCTGCAGTGCCAGGCAGGGGTGCCAGCACCTCAACAAGCCCAGTGTGGAGGCACACAGTTTATTTACACAAACATGCTGGGTTCTCCATCCTGCCCTTCATTAGATGCTCCCTGGGTTTGGCTCGCCCTCTGCACTGGCAGCTGCCCCTGGTTGCTCTCCCTGCTGCTGTCAGCAGGGTTGTGAGCAGCTTCCTCTCTGGCTGCGTGCTCCCCTGGCCAGGCACACAGCCTCCCCTCTGCGCCCAGGATTAATCACTGCTGCCTGCCCAGCTGACCTCGGCAGCACCAGAGAGCCTCGCCCAGAGGAAGCAGCCAAGGCAGGGGCAAACGTGCACGTGTGCAAGCATGACACACTCCTCAGAGCTTGCTGCCACTGTGGTGGCAACTGGGGGAGCTGCAGTCCCCCTTCCCAGGACATGGTGCTGCTCCAGAGCCCAACCTCCCAAGAGAAGATGAGGCTACAAAGCCCTGCACCAGGAGAGCTTGCCAAGGTGCAGAGCAGCTTACCTTCCAGCTGTGTGCTTCAGCACAGGTCCTCCCATCTGCCATGCAGCCAAGGGTCCCCTCCGCTCCCTGGGACAGCCCAGCAGCCTCCTCCCCATCAAACAGCCTTCCTCTCTGCACACAGAGCTCCAGGGCAGTGCAGGGGGCAATGTGCTGCTAACCAGGTTTCTGCAGCACTGATTAGGCACCAGCAGAGCAGAGCAGTGGCTGCAGCACAGCAGCTAATCAGCCTATCAGCTAATTAAAAAATTAGGCTGTCTGCCAGAGATAGATGACAAATCGTTGCTACCACCCACGCAGGGCAGGCACCTGGGTGAGCTCAGGGGTCTGGAGCAGCAGCAATGTTCCCAGGTATTGACAGCAGCATCACTTTGATCGCCTTGCTCCACACCCTACAGCCATCTCCTGAGGGAAGGGGAAGACTTTGCAGGAGATGGATGTGTTTTGTTCCAGGAAATTAATTTTTCCTGTGCATCCAAGTGTCCCCTTGTAATCCATCACGGTCTGAGGGACTAATATTTAGCAGTACTCAACATTTTGGCTCTTAACTGGACTCAAAGGCAGCAACATCGCTAAGCATGCAATAGGTTTCAGGATGGAAGTGGAAATGCTGTTTGCCATGTATTTAATATATGCTACTGCTGGGGGAGGAGTGTGAAAACACTTTTTGGAGCTGGAGGAAGAGCAGCAGGAAACCTTTTAATCAGACAAAATAAGGTTTGATTCCAGGTTGCTATAAATTACAAAAGAGTGGATGGAAAGCTGTAAAGTAATGAGCAGGTGAGATGGAAAGGGAAACCAAAAAGAGGAAAATAAATGTTCTGGGCTCACATCCCAGTTAACTGCACACACTGGGGGAAAAGGCTGCAGGCAGATTTTGTCCTTGTTTCTTCCTGCTAAACTCTAATGAGCTATGGCAGAGCAGGGAGAGGCTGTGGGGGAGAGCAGCCCTGGCATTAACATTGGGTGATCCTCAGCAGCTCCCAACCCTTTGGGAATGGGGCAGCTGGTCTGGCTGGGGAGAGAGGAGGGCAGCACCCACCACAGCACTGGATGCTGAGACCCTGCTGCTCCATGGGAGAGGGGGGAGCAGCCAGCCCTGGCCTGACAGATCTAGGACATCCAAAAATAATCGATGGTGACACTGCAGCAAGGGGCAGGCAGTGGAAAAGATGAGAAGTGACACTACCCCCGGGGGCTGCAGGCCACATTGGCCCCAGAGGCAGCAGTGCCACAGGGAAGGGGTCTGTGCTGTGATGCAGCACCCAGGAGGCTTCCAGGCACTTGCTGAGCAGCAGCTGCATTCTCCTCATCACAGCAGCCCTTCCTGGCACCTTCTCCACACCAGGGCTGGGGCCAAGGAGCTCTCCTGCCAGGACAGGCATGTCCCACAGGCAGCCAGGTGGGGTTAGCAGCTCATCTCAGCAGATGCGGACCCCTCTACAAGGCCACAGCTTCCAGTGTTTACCTGGGGTGGGCTTATTCAGAGGTCTGCTCTTGCCTGCTCCTGAAAAGCATCATGGAAACAACTCTGTCAGCACAACAGGCTCACCCCAGCAAGGAACAATGGCTGGCACAGCTATCCCTATTGCTCACAAAATGATCACTCCAGCGTCTTCCCTTCCCATCACAGGACCTGACATAAGTGCACGCAGCTCAGAGACAGGCTGGGAAGGGAATCTGACTGTTTTTCACGTACTTGTGGCACGAAGCAGGGAGGGAGGTTATGAGAGCACATCAGAAAATATTAAGGCTCCCTCCATCCCTGTAAAGATGGAAACATTTTTGCCAGAAAGCAAACCCTTCAGCTACTGCAGCACCCCTTGGGAACTGTGGTTTGGGAGCACATGGCTCTGGAGCCAACTCCCATGACTCTGCCACAGACCCCAATTTTCTGTGCCTTTTTCCAACATCTCCCTGTTGGTAGCACACAATCAAGCCTGAAGCATCTGGGACATGGGCACTCTCCTCCCAGCCCTCTCCCACCCAACAGCTGCATCTCTGCATTCCCTGATGTGGTGGGGCTCAGCAATGATGGCAGTGCTCAGCCAGCAGGAAAGGATCAGGAGTGACGCACTTTCAAAATGCTCACTTATTACAATTATTACAGTGATTTGCTGAGTTCTGTGGGCAGCTGCCCTGTGCACCAGGAATTGCTCTGCAGCTGACAGGAGGAAGAAGGGGGAGTGATACGTCCCCATCTCCCTCTGCCAGGCTCCACCTCAGAGACCTCTGATGCCCTGTGTGACACAGGATGTGTGCAGTGTAGCTCTGCATGTGGGTGCTGTTGAGGGGACACACTACACACGGGCACCTGGCACCCACAGGCAAACAGAGTCCGACCTGGGCAATCCCGTGCTGTGGATTCAAACAGTGTAGATGCAACGTTGAATCCTCATGCACACATCCCTACAAAAGCAATCAACAATGTCTTCAGGATGCTGCCTGTGGGATAGCAGTCTTTTCCAGAACGACACTAGCAGAAGACAGTTAGTAGTCGAGGCATTATTCCAGTGCACAGACTGTTTTCCTGGTACCTCTGTGCTTAACCCTTCCCCCAGCTCCCAGGCTCCCCACCTCCACAGCCAGGGGCAGGAGTGCTCCAGGTGCCTGGCCTTGGCACAGGCAAAGTGCCCTGAGAAAGCACAGCACAGCTCAGCTCAGTGCCTGCTCCAACACGTCTCCTGGCTGGCCTTTGCCTTCCCTCCAGCTCTGCTTGGTGGGAAAAGCATAAGCTGATGTTCACAGAGGCCTCTGTCTCTGGGCTGGTAATCCCAGAGCAGACAAAGGCTGATATCAGTTTCGTGGGAGACCAAACCGGAGCCAGCAGCTGGATCCTGCTGCAAGCAGCACCAAACCCCAAGCGACTGGGGCTTGGTCATTATCAGGCTGCTTGGACAAACATCATTATAATCTGCTCTATGCTTAACAATCAGTACAGCTGTTGATAATGAGCTGGAGAAATTGCCCCATTCAAAATCTAAAGCCAGGGAGACCACTGGACTTCCCATGGATCCTGATGTGTCACAGGTGCTGTCTGGACACCCACTATGAAGCCAAAGGCACAGTTCCCTGCTGGCAGTCCCTTCCCCAGACACAGTGCTGCTTATTCACCCACAGCAGCCACCCCTGCTTCCCCCCAGCACCCACAGCTGTGTCCTCCTGACATGCTCCTGCACAGCTGGCAGCTCCAGGACACACCGGGGCTTGCTGTCCAACACACAGCAGCTGGCTGTGATTCCCTAACCCATGAGACAGCCCAGCACCTACAACATCCTGCAGAAAGGAGCTCTACAGATCACCACACTCTATTTTGAACATCCTTCTCACCAACTTTGACGTCCCCCAGTTCCTGTACAAACTTCTGTCTTGTATGGCTCGTGGCTTCATGGACCACACCATAACCTCCTCAGCCAGGCTCCTCCCAGACTGGAGGGTCCCAGTTAGCCAGGCTTGTCCCACACAGAAGCCATGCCCTCTCTAAACCTCTTTCATTTTTTACCAACACACCATGTTGATATGCCATAAATGTTGGCAATACATAACAATTAGTTCCACTCTGTTCTCTCTCCTCATAGCTCCACATCTTTATTTAGTCCCACAGAAACTTTAGTCCCACTTCTCCCACTGCTGCTTAGTTCCTGTACAAGCCCCCTATGAACAGCCTTACCACCTGCAGAACAAGCTCCTGAGTTTTCAGGCAGCAAGTACCCAGGTGCATCTTCAGCACCTGGAAGATGCAGAATGCTGCATGAGGACTAACCTCACACCCAGCAGAGCCCAGGGGCCCTCTGCAGCCTGTGCTCATCTTCCCACCCTTCATCACAGCTTCTGCCTTCAGGCTGGGCTGGACAGTGAGAGAGAAACCCTGAGAACTCCCCCACATGCTGCCAGCAGGGAGGAGACCACCATGCCCAGAGATGCTGCTACTCCCCATGGAGACGGCCAGCTGTCTGTAGCAGCCAGGAAGCTCCGCTACCTCCAGTTTGTCAGATACCATCTTCGGTCAAGTTCTGCTAAATACCCTCACTCCATGTGAAGCACAGTACTGTCAGCCAGGTTTCTGAGCCTCCCCTGAACTAATGGGACTCCACTCCTCTAAGTTGGCAGAGATAAGCCACAAAGCTGCTTCTGTCATGTCTCATTTTCCCTCTGCTCCTTATTCTCTCACAGGGCCATCCTGCTACAGCACCATCAGCAACACCAATGGAGTTGAACACCAAATGGCAGTTTTCAAAGCTCTACCCAAGCTGCTGGATGCTGCTGGCTCTCCTTTGGCCCACCAGCTCCTGAGGAAGAACACTTGTTAAACAATTTTTTCCTGAAAACTACCTTGGGCCAAGAATGGGCTTCAAGAATTCCCTGGGGAGCTCCCAGCTTTCCCAGGCTGCCTTTCTGTCACCTCAACTCCTCCTGCCCTCACTTGTGGCACCAGGAGTCTGTCCCCAGACCTTGCCTGCCAGACAGACCTGCTCAGACATTACTCTTTCCTGTACCCATAGAAGGGTGATAAAAAGCTTGCTCGGCTGCCTGAAGTTACACAACTAAAATGACAAGTGATAGAGGTATCAAAGCCAGTCAGGAAGGACGAGGTTCCCTCTGGATGGGCATACTGAAAAGGAAAGTGAAAAGTTTGTTCTCCCTCCTCCTCTTTGCACTGCTCTGCAAGTCTCAAGACCATTTCATGCTGGCATTGTTCTCATCCTGGCAGCTCCTTCTAAGCTTGAACCTGCTTGTCCTCTCTGCGTAACTTTCCCCTCACTTCCCCCTTGCAGAACCATTCTGATGGATCAAGCACTGCTCCAGCTCCCTGGGCCTGGCCACACCACATTAAAACAGGATTTATGAGCCTCGAGCACAGACAAGAGTTATGCAGTCTGCACTTCTGCGTGCTGCATACCAACTCCCCAGCTGGTTTAAATCAGATTAACTCCACTGATGTAAGACATTTAAGGCAAGAGTGTTCCATGATTTACACCAGCTAAAAAGCTGTTATATTATTACTTGGCAGCTGCAGGTTTTAGATGTGAAGTTTTTTGGGCAAAGATCCCAAGCAACAGTAAACGACAGAACAGCAGAGTGGCAAACCCTATTTAACCTCAGTGCAATGTGCATGTAGCCAGCACATGTCCCACAAAAGTCCCTAAAAAAATAAAAATAACCTGGTGTTCAGTTTTCAGTGCCACCAGTCTGCAAAGTCAATGCCTCATCACAATCCATAGATTCCAAACAAATCACTAAATCATGATACTGTGGAAATGCCTCTCTTCAAAAAATTATATATTTGGTAAACTAAAGCCTGGCAATTTTAGTAGAAAGGTCGCTTGCTACTGAAAAAAACTCTATAGACTGATTAATGCAAATGCAAATGAACATACCAGGGAGTTTAATATTCAGATCAGGGCCTTCATTTCTGCTAGAGGATGCTCAAGCTTCCAATCAAATCTGGATTCCACAAAAAGTGGTGCTAATACTATGGAGCCAGATGTGCTTGGAGAAGCACACAAAAAGACACAGCACTCAGGGCAGAACACAGCATTCAAGGCAGAAGAAATGGCAAAGAAATACACCAGGAAAAAATGGTAATTCTGCCTGAAAAAGAAGGTTTGGTCCTCTCTCCTCCAACTTAGCAAAGTGGCTTCTTCGGACCAGTAGATACCGGTCTGTCGGAGTCAGGAGGGCAGCAAGAGCCCAGTGCCATTCCCACACCACCTGCAAGCCTGCGAGTGGGCACCGCTTTCCTGGTGCATCTCGTTCAGTGCTGGCTGCACAGGGAGGAGGCTGGTGAGCCCCGCCAGCCCCATAAATCACCAGGCACCCAGCACAGTAAACCTGACCTCCCTTGCAAGGAAAATATAAATCAGCTTCACTAGCAGCTTCTGAAACAAAAACTAAACTCACGAAACTGTAAAAATGCCTCTTTAAACATCCTGTGCCCCGAACAGACCATTGAAAGCCCTGTCAGGCTGAGGGAGAGCAAACAAGCTTTCCAAGAGATGAGGGCTGATGAACTGAGAAAAGGCATTTCAGACTGAGCAGCTTCTTGATGGCAGGCAGCACACAGGGATATCTTTAGCACACAGCAAAGACAGAGTAGGGAATCAGGAGGAGTGAATTAGCCAGCATTAATACCATCATTTGTATGCAGTGTACTTCAAAGTGTTCACAGTGCAGACAGCACCAGACACACACAAAATTACCCAAGTCTGAGGGAGAGCCACGTAGAGCACATTTGCTGGAGCCCACAGAGTAATGATCAGTGAGCTTGGATGGGACCCTCAGGGCCACCACTGCCCCACTGTTTAATGAGCTAGTGTGGGAAGGCCATTCCAGGAGGACAGGGACAAGTCCACAAAGGACAGAGGAACTCTCATGAAGCAGAGCAGAGGTAGGAGCTCCTAAGTAGAGCCAAACTGGGACAGGACTCAGCAGGGGCACAGGGGACGTGTATCTGCTCACATCTCAGTAACAGTGCACCTGAGATCCATGGTAGGAAATCTGGAGGGAGTATTAGAGCTGGGCAGAGGCTCCAGATGCCAAGGAAGCTGCTGGTGCCAGCAGTGCTAGCCCTGGGAACATGCACACATGTGGGAACAGGCCACCATTGCATGACATCCACAAACAGCTTTGAGAGGCTGGTCACCTCCTCCTGGGGCAGGTGTATGGCCAGGCAGGGTCCCAGGGCTCCTTGCCACCACTGCCACCTGCAGCCTGCCTTGCCCAGGGAGGACATGTGACCAGCCCAGGAAGGGAGGCTGCCATCACTGGTGTGTCAGGCCAGCCAGGCAGGGAGAGCCCAGGGACCAGCACTGGGAATGGACAAGTAGGGCTGCAGGAGCTCCAGTGAAGGGGTTTAGAGCCCAAGGACACAAAACCCTTCTCGTGGAACCAAAGACTGGACAGCAAGCTGGTTCCACGAGAGGCAACTGCACACAGCCAGGGGAGGAAAATGGCATCAGCTGAGCCGAGCCCCTTCTGCCAGTTGCCTTGTTTTCCTGCAGAGCTCTTGTTGTTTCTGCACTTGATAAAAGCAGAGGCACAATAAGGAAACTTAAGTGATCAGTGGCTGCTAATAAGCAAAGCTTTCCAAAAGCTCCCTAAAGCCAAAGGAAAGACAGAACAGCTACTCTCTGCTGATACTCAAGAGTGCACAGCTACACCACAGACATGCAGCACCTCTTTCTGCTGGTACCACAAGGTACACACTGAACAGGCCTGCTTGCTCCTGTCTCACCTCTCCTATCATCTCAGGGCATAAAGGCAGGGCCAGCTGCCATGTGACAAGGAGAACCTCCTGTCACTCATGCCCGTGGAGACCTGGATGTGGTCTTGGACTGATGAGTCCATCACTCTGCAGAAAGGAGCAGAATCCCAGGAGTCCATCCCAAAAGTTTATTAATTTTGTACTTCAAATGGGACCAGATAACGTCTCTGTGCAGAAGAGAAAGAGAGCCTGTGCTGCTGGAGGCAGCACAGCAGAGACCTACCTTTGGGCATGATGCGATGCATTGCAACTGACAGGAAGAAGATGGAGTCGCTGTAGTAGGTCCCTGATCCAGCGCTGAAGTGTTTCTGCATGGCCTCAACGATGGGAAACAGCTTTTCTGTCAGCTCATTCACATCATGGACGATTACCTGGCAGAGACACCAGAAACACCACTCAGCTGCCGCTTCTGGGGACAGGCCCAGCTCCAGCGGCCTTTGCCCAGCCCCCACCAGCACGGCGTGAGGGGGAGGTTGGTAAAGCACAAACAGTGCTGGTGGCACTGCAGCTGCACAAAGGGGCCTGGCTGCCCTGGCCCCTGCACATCTTCTTGATGCAAGAACTGGTCAAGCGCAGGGAAAGAGAAGGACTTTCACAGCCATTTTGTAACTGTGAGGTGGGCAGAGACTTGAATCCCCTTGTTCCACGTTTTGGGCTATTTCTCTGGTCTGTTCCCACTGTCTGATGCAAGCACATATCTGGTCTCCCATATGGAGTCCATCAGAAGAGGCAGCAGTCTGCTCCAGGCTCTAGCGTGCTGCTGTTTAGAGCCAAGCCAGACCACATCACTTACCCTGAGGACCAAGGCTTGCTCTCTCCTACAGAGGCAGGCTGTGACAGGGCCAGGGACACAGCCCAGATTTGCTGCTCCTCAGCCTGGCATGGAGGCAAGCTCTGCAGCACGTCCCAGTGGAGCTGCAGGGGGAAAGGGAGGACAGGCCACAGCATGCGGATGAAAATCCAAACATCAGGAGCTATAGCAGAGCAGAGCAGCTTCTGTAGATGGATCTCAGCCTGCCTGTGCTGGAGTTTTGCTGCTGCTCAGCCAGCACTGCTCTGCATCCCTCAGCCCTGCGGGAGCCCATGCACCAGCACGGGCCCTGGCACGCCTGCGCCAGCTGTGGCTATGTCCCAGAAACAGGAGCAACCCCAAATGCACCTTGCCAGCGACTGAAATTTTACAAGCTTATAATTTATTTTGGTCAAAGTCCAACGAACAGGAACTTTCATGCAGCTCGTTATACCCACAGAAGGATACAGGTCACTGAATCACAGAAGATAATGAGCGGAATTTTCAGGATAATTAAGAGAGACGAGGGACATGACCCTGGTGCAGATAAGGGGGAGTGCAGGAACTTGAGTGTGGACATTTGAGGTCGTGCCCCCTTCTTCAGGTCAGGGAAAGCAAGAAAAGCCCTGCTGGAACTAAAGTACAGCAAGGACATGACATTGCAGCAATACTTGAATTTTGTATAGGGGAACCCATAGGGGAACCTATCGCCCTTGTTTGAGGGATACCAAGACACTTCCACAAGCTGGCCCTGCCTTCAGCAGGGAACCCAAACCACAATCTTTGTAGGTCACTTTCAAACTAAACTATTTCAACGGTTCTACAGTTTCACTTCTTTTCCCTACTAAAACTTCATCTGCTTAAGAACAAGGGGCCCTGCACTATATACTTAAAACATGCAGGATAGAGCACTTGCTTTTTAAATTTTTTCTTTAAATTAAAAGAAAACCTGAACCAAGCCAAATGCTTTGGAGGAGAAGGTGGCTCTGGAGCCTGTGCTGGAGCAATGACCATCCTCTCCATGGGGTGCACAAGGGGCTGCACTGATTGAGGCCGGTGCAGAGATTGAGGCAGCGAGCAGTCTGGAGCTTCTCCTTCCACAGCTTTTTGCAGAACACATTGCTCAGACCAACGCGCTCTCACAGCAGAGTGGAGCTCCCTGGATGTAGGGTTGTGCTCGTGGCACCCACGGTACGCTGAACACGCTGAGGTGATGGGCCTGTCCTGGCACTGGCCAGGATGGCTGAGCCCACGGCAGGGCAGTGCTGGAGGACAGGCACAGCTGAGGCCCTCTGGCCCTATGGTCCTGATGAGGGCACCCTAAACAGGTGCCACACTCAGCCCCTGGCCCTTGCCATCAGCCGGGTGCCACAGGAGCCCTGGCGCAGGCTCCATGGCCAGCACGTCCCTCGGTGGGGTGGCCCCGCTGCTGCTGTCCCGGCTGCTGGGCTCGGAGCCAAGGCCTGCAGCAGAACAGCAGGAAAAACACAGAACAACGCGTACCAGGAAAGTGCATTGGGAGAGCTCATTGGCAGCCACACCTGGCTTTGGATAGCACAGCATAGTCCCCAGGACACCGCAGGGGAGGAAACTCTGTTACCATCAGGCAGCAGCTCACCCCGGCCCTGCGGAGCTGCATGGTCGGCTGTGCCACTGCAGTGACAGCGGCCGTGCCGAGCAGGACAGCAGCCAAAGGTGACCAAACAAGCAGACCACCACTACTCTCCAGGTGCAAAGGCACTGACAGCCTGTTCATGAAACTGAGCACCACCAGCACGGGGATGTGCAATGCTCTGCTCCCAGCCCAGCTTGGCAGAGGCAGCTTTGGGGTCTGGCTGGGCTGGAGAAGCATGGAAGAGAACTACAGCACCTGTAACCACCCTTCTGCATCCAGCAAAGGCAGCCTGAGGTGTGTACAGTAGGAAAGGAGGAAAAACAAACCAATTCCAGTCTCCTGTGAAGTAAGCACACTGCCAAGCACCAGTGGACAAAAGTTATAGGAGAAATATTCCTGAAACTCCAGACACAGCATCATCTGCCTTTCCACTCCTGCCAAAGAAAACAGGAAAAACATGTCTTTTGCCCACCCTTGTGTACTTCTGCAAAGCAAACTCCTGAGCAGCTGAATTTTGCTCCTGCAGCCACAGGCCAGGCAGCCTCTCTGGGACTGTGAAGGCTTCTTCCCTCCTCACTGCTGACTTTAGCACAGCTTGTTGATCTGCTGCTAATTTTGTACTTCGTTATTTATTTGTGTAACAGCTCTTAGTAAATCCCTGTAGCTAAATCTGACCACGTTTGCTGAGGACATTAAGAAAAGTTCTAGGGGTTTCCTGTGCAAGCACAGTTTTATAAATACATGTCCCACGCTGATGATAGACCCTTTCTACTGATTCATTAGGAAAAAACAACCTGCATTTCTTTTCCCTTTAACTTTCCCTCCTTCCCACATCAATCATCCTCGCAGGTCTCTGTAAGCATGGTGTGATGGCAGCCCAGTTACATCCGCCCCAGCAGCGTCCTTCGTGGGGCTCATCTGAACAGGAAACCAGGATGAGCAGAGGGCCGAACATGCAGTTCGTGTTATTATGGCAGGGAAATGGAATCAATAAGAGATAGGAATCGCACAAGGAGCTGTAGCACACAGCCTGGAGTGGCAGGAAACGGGGCAAACTGGTGCTCTGTGTAAGCGCAGTGTTAGCCGAGGCTGGACCACGCTCGCTGCCGGACACCTCCCGCTGGCCGGGGTCGGGAGAGGCTACAGAGATCCCCCTTCCACCCGTGTGCTGCCACAAAGCCCCGGTAAGAGCCCACCGAGGCCCCGCACGGGCAGGACGGCCGCGGACTGGGTCCTCCCTCCGCCTCCCGGCCGCACCCGCGGAGCACGAGCTCCCTCTGCCGCCGCCGCCCGGCCGCGCTCCCGGCTGCACATCTGGGGCACATCTGCACGGCCAGCGGGAGCGGTGTGTCCACGCCCGGACAGCCCTGCCCTGCTGGGAGGGTCCAGTGCCTAAGCTGCTCGCACACACCCACAGCCCCTCTGCCCTCACTCTGCACACTGTCCCTGGGCTGCAGCCGGCTGCTTCAGTCTCCAGGAGACTTTGAAAGTTACTGAATCTGCCTAGGGAGAGAGAAAAGCTACCCACAACCTCCCCAAAGGTTACGATCCATGTCTGACTCTGGGCTTCACTCTAACAGAGAAGTCAACTGATCCCAGCTTTGCTAGGATGGGAGGGCCAGGGCAGCTCCAAAAGCTGGGCCTGAATCACTTCCTCATGAAGGAAAGGTAAAGTCCAGGGCATTTTATCAGTCTGGCCTTAGTGGCTCCAGCTGCCCCCTGAGCACTTTATCAAGCCTTATATCTGGGCCTGTGCTAGGAAAACAGCATAAGAACCAGGAGAATGTTCTGCACACACCAGGAGGAGCAGGAAACGAGAGGTCTCAGGATAGAGATGGGTTACTGCTGGAGCTAGCTGAGCATCAGGATTAATCATCTTCAACATTTTAGCAGGAGCACCAGAAGTCCAAGCTAGGCATAAGTTTCCTGCTGGTAAAGAAGAGGAATGGGGTAGGCTACAACAAGAATAAAGAGGTGCTGTCACCTGCTGGCGTTTCAGAAACTGGCACAGGATTAGGACAAGGCTGCATGCTTGAGAAGTAGAACAGCCTCTGCTCTGTACCTAAAAGCAGAGAAATGGACTGGTCCAAAACACACTGGCAACCATAGGCTAGCCAGTGAAACCAGGGCACATCAGGCTCTGCCAGGAAAGAGAGAAGCAGGTGTCCCACTGAGCAGATCTCAGTGAGATCTCACCTGAGGCCTCCAGATCATGCTGCCTGCTTACACCCAGGAGACCAGTTCTGGTGCCAGACATACTCACCAAGCCATGAGCCAGGTTTCACTGTGACTCCATGGGCACCTAGAGACAGGCGCCAATCCACAACAGGCGAATCACTTCACGCCTCCAAGTCCAAGTCCTAGCCCATATTGCTCTGGAGAAATGAGGCTGGCAAGGCTGCCTGCTGAGAAGTTTGTTTCCTAGAGGGGCAGTGGCAGTAAGGCAGCCACCCACACAAAGGGATGTGCACACCATAGTGCCCTGGGGGTCCTCCCACTCCAGGGGACATAATACCACAAACCTGGGTTGGGCTGTTGCACCACATTAGCACTGCACCATCATGGGGCACTCAGTCCATCCTGCTGTGGAGTGCAAGAATCCTCCTGAGGGAGCTGTGCACACCCTCCAGACAGCCAAGCACTGCTGCATAGTGTTGGTCTCCCATCATGGGTGCATGACATGACTGAGGGCCAGCACTAGGAAAGGACTTGTTTAAAGAAAACAAATTATTTCCTGGTAGAATTATTTACCAGGAAAGTGTCTGTATGAAAAATGTTAAGGTTATACTTCTAGTTTCATCTTGGCAGAGTTCAGCTAATATGAAATACAGGACTTATGAGCAATAAAAGTTACAGAAGGACTAGAGGACACTTCCAAGCAATGCTCTGCAGCAGCACCTCAGGACAGGAGAGTCAGGTTACCTGGAATCTTGAACTTAACACCCCTCCAGTTTTCAGACACCTGTTTAATGCGATAGAAAGCCTGACCTTGCATCAACTACACTGGCTGTGGATTTAGGAGGCAGAACCATTTCCCTGGAAGTAGGAACATTTGCACGTGGATGATGCACTCCAGCCCCTGCAGGCTCTCCCTTCCTGCTCTCAAGAGCCACTAGCAGCAGGCTAACTTTCTCTACTGATTGGGAACCCATCCAGATACAAGCACACATGGTCCTTGTGTCGTGATGCTGAAGCAGGACCAATAGGGCCTGCAGGAGAGCAGCACTGCTTAGAGGAATTGCTCCTCTCCAGCACAGGTGGTGTGCCGGAGGTGCTCCCAGGCCACGCTGCTGCCCAGTCCCAGCTGAGAATCACTGGGCTGCACCAGGACACCTCCCCGCAGGCAGCAGCGGTGGGGACACAGAACAAGCCTCTGAAGACTCCCGAGACTGGGGAGCAGGGAGAGCTCCTCCAGCAGAGTGGGAGCGAACCGCTCTACTGGGAGCCGGCATATGGGCCGCTAGTTGAGGGAGCTCCTTCCCGCTTACTGCTGTTCCCAGCGTCCCGCGGGAAGACCACACAGGACACCCCGGCGGACCCCCGCTCGCTCCCCGCGAGCCCGGCCCGCCCCTCGGCCCCCCGCGCACCTGGTGGCGGAAGGCGGCGCCGCGCAGCAGGTCCCGCAGCAGCCCGAGGCCGATGTCGCGGCTGGCGCCCTCGGTGACGAGGTGGAGGTGCAGCACATCGGCGGCGCCCAGGCGGCCGTGCCGCAGCAGCGAGCGCAGCGCCGCCTGTGCCTTGTCGCGGAGCGCGGGGTTGCGCTCCGCCTTGGTGAACATGAACAG